>CM022951.1:8614952-9072276 GCA_012931725.1 Litsea cubeba
GATTCCCTTTTTGTTTATAAAAGAAGTAAGAAATATAATACATGCTTTTACATCTCCATATATAGTTTTTCTGTGTTTTTTCTTTTTTTGTGTTTTTTTTTTTTCCTTTTCTGCTAAGTTGGCCTACTGGACATGAATAATACTATTAACTTGATGACACATGATTTGATTCATAAACATATGTAATACCAAGGTGCCAACACCACTCAGGGTGTGCTGGTGTAGTTTGTTTGTATTACTATTTCAAAATCTTCAGAGCCGTAGTATATTGAGTTGGTTAATTTGATTATATTCATTTTGGTTTTAGTGCTTCACTTGTAGTTTGGCTTATGATCGGATAAACTCATAAACCGTGCTGCGGACCAGATCGCTACATTTACACCCCCTTTGGATTTTAGATCCACTGTGTCATTTGTTGCAAGCCACATTTGTGTAGCATCAGCAAAAAGGAGCGTATGTAGACCTTTTGAATTTCTGTAAAACATTCCACCTTTCTTAATTTCATCCAAAATATTTTTGGGTTGACTAACAAAAAATGGTGGTTAAATCGATTCTTTTCTTCTTAATTAAGAAAACTGCCTGCACACTAAATGAAGACGATGAAATTGGCAAAGACCGCTTATTGTTCCTCATTAATGGCCGGGGAAACAAATTATACAAATGTGAATATAGAAAAGTCAGCATTTTTTTTTGTTGTCGGTGGAAAATAAGTTATACAAATGTGGCCGTAGGGGTCTTTACATCATGGTATAAAATATCGGCCGATATGAACCGGTATCGGTCCGAACCGGTCCGGTATCGGACACCAAAATATCCCCAAAATATCAGACCATCTCGGCCGATATTTTCAAAATATCGGTGTTGCGGATATATCGGTCAATGGGAATAAACCTAATTTTTTTTCTTATCCCTCATTCCCTCATCTTCTTCATTTCCCCTCATCTCCTGAGAGAAGCCCCTCCTCCTTGGTTCATTCTCTTCCATATTTCCACCACTATTTCTTCAAAAAATTATTTTTTTAAGAGAAAACCAACTTAACTCCCTTATTTTTACTATTATGTGTTCTTTGTTTTTTGTTATTCAGCATAGAAACGAATGAAAAGATCATTTACATGTCATTTTTGGGTTTGGCTTGTGTTGTTCTCTTAGATATACACACTTTCATACTAAATCTACTCATATATATGATTTGGGTGTAGAAAAATATTTTTTTAAAAAAATTTTATTTAAAAAAAATAATTGTTGGAGTATTTATGATATTAAATACTAATGGCTTATTAATAGTATTTATTAATACTGTGCAGATGATAGATCTACTCATATACATGATTTTGGGTTTTTTTTAATTCTTTTATTTTTGGATTTTTTAATACTTGAATTATAATATATCATTTTTTTTACTTCACCATAATAAGACACCGAGTCAGCAACACAGACAGGACTCAAGACTTAAGGTGATCGATATCTTGATTTATTGTTGTTACAAATGAAAAAAAATATATTATTTTTCAGCATTTTCTAATATTCTAGATCTTTTAGGTATTTTTGTGAATTTTTTTGGATAAATTTTTTTTGACACCGTCACGGACTGATAATTGCGACCGATACTAATATAATATTGAGTTTTTGTCCCGGCCGATACCGCGCCCGATATCAGAATTTTTAACCGTGTTCTACATAGTCAACAAGGGGACAATTAATATGTAATAAAGCAACCACCCCAATTGGACCGGGAAACCCAGCAGCAGATGGCTGTATGAAAATCAAGACACACTAGGCAACGTAGATGGAACATATGAAATGGCTATTTTTAATTTACAGATACATATTTTCTCAATACCCGTTGTGATGTTATCACAATTTTCTCATGATGTAAGACCCAAGAAGAGATTCTCAAAAACTGGCTTTCGAGAGAATTTGTAGTTGTATTTTAGCTTTTGGAAATTCATTTCATTTTTCGACAATGACGCCAAATATTAAACGATTAGTTGTCTAACATGGCCACAATCCCACCTTGGCTAGGCCTTAATTGGGGTGGGGGTTAATTTGAACAGACATTGACTTTGACTTTTCAACGGAGTTTGAATATGGTTGGAGCGGGTGGTGGCAACTCTTTTTATTCTTGGAGGTTTGGCAACTAAGATTGAGTCTCAGCCACTCATAATAAAGGGGCATTCGGCGACGGGTTCCTGAACATTTCACTTTATTACCTTAGGTCCACAAAAAAAAGTCATAGAGCCAAATGTCTCTCTCACACTTATTCACACCTAAAATGTCCAATTGGCCATTTCTTTTAATCATATCCCATGATTGGTGGGATATCCCATTAATAATGACCAACTAACATTTAATTGCCCACGATTAATGGAATCCCCAGATTTTCAAATAAATTCTAAAAACACACAAATAAATTTAAAAATAACGAAAATAAATTTTAAAAAAATAAAATAATTTCAAAAAATGCAATAAGTTTAAAAAAAGCAATATGTAATCAAATAACGTAAATAAATTTAAAAAGATGCAAATAAGTTTCAAAATGTCCAATAAATTCAGAAATATAAATAAATTTCAAAAGACTCAAATAAATCTCAAAAGATCCAAAGAAAATTTCAAAAAATGCAAATAAATTTAAAATAACGAAAATAAATTTTAAAAAATGCAATAATTTTGAAAAACAGAATAAAGTTGAAAAGACACAAATAAATTTCAAAAGACACAAATAACATTAAAATACACAAATAGATTTGCAAAAAAAAGCTCAGATAAATTTTAAAAAACAACTCAGATGAATTTGCCAAAAACATAGTTAACTTTGACAAAAATACAGATAAATTTGACAAAAACATAGATAACTTTGACAAAAATGCAGATAAATTTGTCCAGAATACAGATAAATTTGTCCAGAATACAGATAAATTTGACAAAAACACAGATAAATTTGACAAAAAAACAGATAACTTTGTCAAAAACATAGATAAGTTTGTCCAGAACTCAGATAAATTTATCAAACAGTAAGCTGGACTTAGCCATAAAGTCAGATAGATATGTCCAGAACTCAGAGAAATTAGTTTCAGAATTCAGATAAATCTGCGCAAAACAGAAATAAATTTGATAAAAATGAAAAAATCAGATAAATTTCATAAAAACTCATATAGATTTATCAAAAAACTCAAATAATTTTTTCAAAAACCAAGATAAATTTATAAAACACTAAGCTGGGCTTCTTTGCGCAAACTGGGTCGGGTCAAACTTGACCTGGACTAACCCAAGACCTGGGACGGCCCAACTGGGTCTTCTTCCTTTTCGATATTTGTTCTCTGCTACAGAACAGAGAACGTAGCGCCCAGGCTCTTCTGCCGTTGTCTTCCTCGGCGACGATGGGCAGGCGGCCGGACAGAAAGACAACGATGACGACGGCGATCGTGCAATGATGGTTTCAGATTCTCCTGCTACTGGGAATAGCAGGCGCCTAGCGATGGGCGACGAAAGGCGCGAGCATCGGAACCAGTCTCTTATGCGGTTGTCTTCCAAGGCGACGATGCGCAGGCGGCCGGACAGAAAGACAACAACGACGACGGCGATCGTGCAACGATGGGCGGGCGACCGGACTGGAAAGACATCGATCGTGCAGCGATGGTTTCGGAACTAGCAGGCGCCTGGCGACGGGCAACGAAAGGCGGGAGCATCGGAACTTTCCCCTTATCCGACGCAGACGACGAACGACAAGTCCGAGAACAGAATCCTCCTTCCGTTCTTCTCCGTCTTCTCCGGTTCCAACGATGAGAAAGGACGAGCCCTTCTCTGATCAATTCCGATCTTCTTTCCCTCCTTCTTGGTCTCTGTAAAGAGTTTCACATTCAAATTTTGGCTCGTTACAGAAGAAGAGGGAAAATATAAAATTTCAAATTTCAAATTTTAAATTTTATGTCTAAAATGGTTGAAAGGGCAATTTAATCCTAAAAATTGAGATCATGTGGACTCAAGAACCTAAGGCTGCAAACAGTCTAGCTAAGTGGACCATAGGCCTTAAAAGGTATTTCATTGGACTGGAGGCTGAAAACATTGACTTATAGGGACCTTTCGCTAATTTTGCCTACTTTATTATTATGTTATGAAACAGTGACTTCTGACTTGTAGAAGGCAAGGTGGCCACACTGACCATTGCTATAGTAAATGCCTTTGTTTACTTTATAAAAGAAGTAAAAAAAAATAACCACTTTTCTAAAGATAATTTTTTTTTTACTTTTTTAAATAAAAAATAAAAAATATTTTATTCCAAACAACTAAAAATATAATGTCGTCATAACCCCATTATATTGTTTTTGATGTTTTGCAACACTTTATTTTACACGTAAGATTACCAAATGGGCTAATCAAATAGCACATCAATCAAATAATATAATTACCCAATATCTAATAGTTTAACAAGGGGTTCATCCTACAAGGATCCCCTGGACAAAAGGTTTGGATCTAATCTGTGGGTCTTTTCGGGATAGGGTTGAGAAATCCTAGGGATACCCACTGTTTGGGCCTCTCTTGGATTCGGTAAAGGGGATTGACATTGGCACTCCCTCCTCCCCCCTTTTTGTTGCAGGTTGGGAGTGCCTGCATCAGAAAGGGGGGTAAGGAGAAAATCCTGCTGTGTTTTGGGGATGTGTGGGGAGATTTCCGGAACACAGGATCAAGCTAATCACAACCATCAGATGAGACTAAGCACTCTCACGTGCCATCCGCGTGCCATCCACGTGGCACCAAACTCACCTCGGCTAGCAGGGCAGAGGCCTCGGCCGAAGTCAAGCAGCTCCGGGCCGCTAGCGCCGAGCTCGGCTACCCCGTGTGCCCATCTCGGCTGAGAGCCCCACCTCGGCTGAAGGAGCTGGGACGAAAGCCGAAGCACGAAAGAGCCTCCACTCGCACCCCTCATCCCCCACGTCATCAGGCACGTGGAGAAATAGGGGCGCGAGCTAGTGAGACAGATGCGACATCCAGCCGTTCACAATCTTCGCCAGATCCCTGACATGGCGGCATCCAGCGGCTGAGGCCACATCAGAGCAAGGCCCGAGGGCAGATCCGATGGTACCCCGACCGTCAAAGGCGCCCAACACGATCTGGCCCAACGTGACGCGCATTTAATGCAACGTGGGCTGATCCGACTGGCATTAAATGCAGAGTGGGCTGGATTGGACCGCATTAATTGCAACGTGGGCTGACCATGACTTCCCAGTCGAATCATGGGATCCATACCAAGATATCGTCTAAGATATCTTCCAAATCGTCTATAAATAGAACTGCATTTCACATGCAAGGTACGCACAATAGAACCCACAGAGCTGTTACTCTGCCTCTCTTCTTCCTCTCCTTCCATTGTTCCAGTTCCTTCAATGACTTTGGCATCGGAGAGCCTTGCGCCGCCCAGGCCAGGGTCCTCAGACCGTTTGCTCTTCTCTTTCAGGCTTTCGGACGGTTCCCAGTCATCACCATCGTAGGATAAGTCCTCTAAGGCTCCCGTGTTATTGTGGGTCATCATTTTCTGCACCTACAATTGGCCCCGTCTGTGGGAAAGTAATATCCCAACCTTCCCAACCTTCTCAACCTCAATCTCCCAGAAGCCATGCCTCCGAAAGCAAGGAAGGGCGGAGAATCTTCGAGAGCAGCGCTCGAGCTGCCAGCACCATCGGCAGACGTCCCTCCTCAGGGGCGTTCCCGAACGGTGCATGGCACATCCGCAGGCGAGGGCCGCTTAGGCTCGCAGCTTTTCGTCGAGGTCCCCCTCCAAGAAGGACTCGAGACCTCGTTCTCAGCAGACGAAGTCACGCCACCCCGACGCGACGAGCGTCGGCATGAGCGTCCTCGCAAAGATAAAGCCGTTGCCGTGGAAGAAGCGCGTCGAGTTCAACCTCCTGCCACTGGAGGAGATGTCGCAGATCAAAATGCTCTCCTCCAGAAGCAAGAGCGGTTGATCCGAGAGCTCCAGCAGCAGCTGAGAGCAGCGCAGACAGCCTCGTTGAGGCAAGTCTCTAATCCTCAAGGAAAGAAGAAGGACGCCCCCAGCAGGGCAGCCCAGCCTCCTCGCGAAGATCTCAGAAACCATCTGGACCACAAGCGGAGCCAGATCCATGACGAAGGCTCTAGCAACAGCCGAAGTCATCATAGCCGCGATGGCCGAGCCCATAGCCATCACAGCCCGAACCACTCCAAGCGAAAGTCAAGAGCCCAGACTCCGGAAAAGGACGACGAGCAAGAGCGATTTGACAAGCGCGTCAGGTTGGCTCTTCAGCGCAACCTGGACGTGCGGGACCAGAAGCAGATCTGTGGCCACACTGATCTAGGGGCCTCGCCCTTCACGAGGGACATCGAGCGCACCCGCTTGCCCAAAAGGTTCTCCGTCCCGCGGTTCGTCCCTTACGACGGACTGTCCGACCCATCCGCTCACCTCCGTCACTTTTCCCAGAAGATGTCCATCTGGGGAAACGAGGGTCACCTTAACTGCAAAATCTTCTCCTCCAGTTTGGGTGACCTCCCTCTGAAGTGGTTTTGCGCCCTCCCAGAGGAGTCGATTTCGAGCTGGAAGGAGCTCCAGCTCTCCTTTCTGAAGAAGTTCCAAGCTTACAGCGCCGTCCCCATGAAAGAAGGGGACCTTCTCGCCCTGAGAATGAAGCAGGGTGAGACCCTCGCCAAGTTCGCCCGACGATTCTGGGCGGTTTACAGCCAGATCGAGGGCACTAGGGAAGAGATAGCGATCTACGCCTTCCAACATGCCCTGATCCCCGGCCACGACCTCCGGAAGGACTTGGTCAGAGACCCCCCAGAATCCATGCCAGAGCTGATGTCCCGGATAAAGGGCTTTGTCGCCCGGGAGGAAGATGAAATCCAGGCCCGGGAAGAGGACGGAAGACCGGAGCCCGAGCAGAAGAGCAATCAGCCTTGGCAGAGAGGCGGGGGGCCTTTTCAGAAGCAAGAGCCCAAGCAGGCCTGGTCCGCCAGTTCGGCGAAGCCTACGTCGTCCCGATCTGGGGGCACCTGGAGGCCCAAACCTCCCACCAGCGCCGGTCAGAGCGTCAACGTCGTCTTCAAGGAGCCGACGTACCGTATCCTGAGCAAGATAAATACTAAGCCGTTCTTCCAGTGGCCTCCGCCCTTGAAGAATGAGCCCACCACCGGCAGCCGAAGCAAGCTCTACTGCTCCTATCACGGGGGTAAGGGGCACAAGACCGAGGACTGCAATTCTCTGAAGTGGTACCTGGAGAAGCTAGCCAGCGACGGCCACATTCCAGAGTTCATCAAGGCCGATGATGCCGGCGGCAGCGAGGGCTGAGCTCTCCAGAGCGCGGCTCGGGAGCCAGAAAGTGAGGATTCCGAGAAGATCATTAACGTGATCCGTCTGGCGTCCTCAGTCCCTTCTCCCTCGTCTCGTGGAGGCTCGCAGGCCCGCGCCGAGGCCAGGCGAGCGTCGCACGAGAAGGAGGTGATGAAAGCCGAGCTCGCACCGGCATCCAAGAGAGCCCGCCGCGACCGTCCCGCTATCTCGTTCTCGGATAAGGATTTAGAGGGAATCCAGCTCCCTCACAACGACCCCCTGCTCCTCACAATGAAGCTGAGAGACTTCACCGTGAAGAGGATCCTCGTCGACTCCAGCAGCTCTTCCGAGGTCCTCTACTACGACTGCTTCAAGAAGATGAACCTCTCGAAAGCAGACCTCACGGAGGTCCGTGGACCCCTACCAGGGTTGTCAGCCACACCAGTCTATCCCAAGGGTAGGATCACCTTGGAGACCCGGGTCGGGGGAGCCTCCGTGTTGGCCGACTTCCTGGTCGTGGACGCCCCTTCTCCCTACAACGTCATCTTGGGCAGAACGTGGCTCCACAAGTTGGAAACAGTCCCTTCTTCCCTCCACCAGAAGCTGAAGTTCGTCCTCGAGAACAAGGAGGGCAAGATGGAAGTGGTCACAGTGGAGGGAAACCAGCAGCAGGCCAGGCAGTGCATGCTGGCCGCGGTCCCGGCAGTGAGAGAGCCAGAGCGTGTCAACCTCGCCGAATTCGAGAAAGGCCTAGACGAAATCGGCCGAGACCCCGAGAAGAAAAGCATCGAAGATCTGGCCGAGGTCAGGCTAAACTCGGCAGACCCAGATAGGTTCTTCCTGATCGGCACCCAATTGCCAGACGAAGAGAGAGACGAACTCTCGAGGTTCTTGATGCAGAACGTTGATGTCTTTGCTTGGAGCCCAAGCAAAATGCCCGGGATTGACCCAGAGGTCATGTGTCACAAGTTAAACGTGGACCCCAACCACAAACCAGTAGTTCAGAGGGCCCGGAGGACAGGGCTGCAGCAGACAGACGCGGTCGTCGAAGAGGTCGACAACCTGCTGAAGGCAGGAGCCATCCGGGAAGTCCAGTACCCGGTCTGGCTGGCCAACACGGTGGTGGTCAAGAAGAAAACTGGAAAATGGAGGGTGTGCGTGGACTTCACGAACTTGAACAGGGCCTGCCCTAAAGACAGTTTCCCCCTCCCAAAGATTGACCAACTGATCGACGCTACCGCTGGTTACGACCGAATGAGCTTTCTCGACGCCTACAGAGGCTACCACCAGATTCCACTATTCGAGCCTGACGAGGAGAAAACGTCATTCATAACCCCCCGCGGCACTTACTGCTATAAGGTGATGCCCTTCGGGCTAAAGAACGCGGGGGCGACCTATCAGCGCCTCGTGACAAAGATGTTCCAGGCTCAGCTCGGCCGAACAGTAGAGGTGTACATCGACGACATGGTCGTCAAATCAGTGCACTCCAGCGAGCACCTGGTGGATCTTGGCCAAGTCTTCGACATCCTTCGCGCGTACAAGCTCAAGCTAAACGCTTCCAAGTGCGCCTTCGGCGTAGCCTCTGGCAAGTTCCTTGGCAGCTTGGTGACACGGAGGGGGATAGAGGTTAATCCGGACCAGATCACCGCAATCCAGGGCATTCAGAGCCCCTCTACCATGAAAGAAGTCCAGAAGCTTACGGGAATGGCTGCAGCACTCAATCGCTTCATCAGCCGGTCATCAGATAAGTGCAGGCCTTTCTTTCAGCTTCTAAAGAAAAATTTGAAATTCCAGTGGACCCCTGAATGCGACCAGGCATTGGCCGCGCTCAAAACTTATTTGATGTCACCACCCTTACTCTCCACCCCAACTCTGGGGGAGATTTTGTATTTATATCTTGCGGTCTCGGATCACGCAGTGAGCTCCGTCCTCATCAGGGAGGACGAGGGAATTCAAAAACCAATTTACTATACGAGCAAGACCCTGCTCGATTCCGAGACCAGGTACCTTTTGTTGGAGAAGCTTGCGTTGGCCCTCGTCAGTGCCTCCCGCAAGCTCTCCCATTATTTCCAATCCCACACCATCGTGGTGATCACGGAGCATCCACTCCGTTCAATATTCAAGAAGGCTGACTTTTCAGGGCGAATATCAAAGTGGGCAGTTGAACTGGGGCAGTAAGATATACAGTACCGTCCCCGAACTGCGATCAAAGCCCAAATTCTGGCAGACTTCATCGTTGAATTCGTCTCGCCCAATTCAGCTCCGACCCAGCCCGGCACGGCACTGGGGGGCACAGGGCGCGAGCCAGAACTGACTGAGGTCGAACAGCCTCCCCCCTCGGCATGGAAGATCTTTGTCGACGGGTCATCCACCTCCAAGAGAGCTGGTGCCGGCATAGTCCTCCAATCGCCAGAGGGTCTGGTCATAGAGCAGGCTTTCACCCTGGACTTCAAAGCGACAAACAATGAGGCAGAGTATGAAGCGCTGATAGCAGGGTTGAACAGCGCCCAAATCCTCGGAGCCCAACACCTGGTGATCTTCAGCGATTCTCAACTGGTAACTAGCCAGCTCGCCGGAGACTACCAGGCCAGGGACGACAGGATGGCGGCCTACTTAGCCCTCGCGAAAAAACTGCTGTCTCATTTCCAGAAAGCCGAGGTCAGGCAAATATCCCGAGACACCAACATGCACGCAGATGCGCTTGCGAACCTAGCCTCCGCCGTCGAAGCAGGGAAAAAAAGGACCATCGAGGTTGGGTCAGTATCAAGGTCAAGCTTAGAACTCCATTCATCTCGGCTTGTCCTCTGTGCTGATCTCGGCCCAAGCTGGATGGATCCAATCGTCGCCTACTTGAAGGATGAACAGCTCCCTGAAGACAAGACTGAAGCTCACCGGATCAGACTCAAGGCAGCTCGATTCTGGCTCTCTCCCGAAGGCAAACTCTACAGGAAATCCTTCACAAGTCCATACCTCCAGTGCGTCCATCCGAGCAAAGTGGACGACTTCCTGTATGAGATCCACGAAGGAATCTGCGGCAGTCACATAGGAGGTCGATCACTGGCCTACAGAGCAATAAGCCAGGGTTATTGGTGGCCCTACATGCAAAAGGACGCGCAGGTGTACGCCAGAAAATGCGAGAAGTGCCAGAAGTTCTCCCACTCTCTCCATCAGCCAGCGCAAGATCTGAGTCCCCTATCTAGTCCATGGCCCTTCGCTCAATGGGGCCTGGACATCGTGGGGCCTCTTCACCGAGCTCCAGGAAACAAGAGATGGCTAATAGTCGCTACGGACTACTTCACAAAATGGATAGAGGCTGAACCGTTGTCCTCAATCACGGACCGGGACTCCAGGAACTTCGTTTGGAAAAACATCCTAACGAGGTTCGGCATCCCCAGGACACTGATTTCGGACAACGGGACTCAGTTCGACTCCAAATCCTTCAGAGATTTCTGCCAAGGGCACGGTATCAGAAACCATTACTCCACTCCGGCATATCCACAGAGTAATGGCCAGGTAGAAATCTCTAACAAAGTGATCCTGGACGGCCTGAAGAAGCGACTGGACAAGGCAAAGGGAAGATGGACAGAGGAGCTTCCGAGCGTACTATGGGCATACAGAACAACTCCAAGGAGGTCCACCTCGGCAACACCTTTCTCTCTGGCCTACGGGATGGAGGCGGTCATTCCTTTAGAAATCGGCCTTCCCACCCTGAGGACAGAGCTGGTCGATCAAGGCCGAAATGACACGAACCTGGCAATGGAGCTGGAGCTGGCAGACGAGCGACGGGAAGCAGTAGCCCTACGACTGACCGACTATCAGCAACGGTTAGCCAGAGCATACAATCAAAATGTCAGAGAAAGAAGATTCTCCGCGGGAGAGCTGGTTCTAAAGATGACCCTGCCAGCTGACAAAGAACCAAACGAAGGGAAGCTGGCTCCGAACTGGCATGGCCCATTCAGGGTGGTCTCACTGGCAGGGAAATCAGCCTATAAGCTCGAAGACTTAGAAGGCAGGCTACTGCCGAGACCGTGGAATGCATCCCACCTAAAGAAACTCTATTTCTAAAGATGTAATGAATCCCGGATCAATGAAAGCAGCTTTTCGCCCTGTCATCAATCTGTCGTCTCTCTTTGACTGACTCCGGCCACTCCAAGGGTTCGTAGCCCTGGAAGGAGGCCTCGAGTTCGAACACTCGGCCGAATTCCTAAAGTCAGGGTTTTATCCCACTCCAAGGGTTCGTAGCCCTGGAAGGAGGCCTCGAGTTCGAACAGTCGGCCGAATTCCTAAAGTCAGGGTTTTATCCCACTCCAAGGGTTCGTAGCCCTGGAAGGAGGCCTCGAGTTCGAACACTCGGCCGAATTCCTAAAGTCAGGGTTTTATCCCACTCCAAGGGTTCGTAGCCCTGGAAGGAGGCCTCGAGTTCGAACACTCGGCCGAATTCCTAAAGTCAGGGTTTCATCCCACTCCAAGGGTTCGTAGCCCTGGAAAAGGCCTCGAGTTCGAACACTCGGCCAAATTCCTAAAGCCCGGGTTTATACGCCCCTCAAAGACCGTTGCCGAACTCATGCTCACATAGCCGAGACCAGCGGTATTCTGGATCCACCTCTCGGCCAAAGACAATTTTTAAGAAAGAAAGAACTGTGCAAGCACAAAAACACATATATTCCAAGACAGTGCAAGGAAAGTAAAAGAGAAGACAGAAAGCACTGCACACAATTCAAGTGATCGCAAAATCCTTCCTTTTCATTCATTGTAAACTGCTTCATTACAAGAGTTACAGAACAGAAAAGAAAATACAGAAAGGAGGATCGCAGTCCTCTAAAAACAGAAAATAAAGTGAGACTGGAAGACTGTGATCTTCACCGACTCTTCAGGCTGCAGGCTCGAAGACGCCGGTTCGTTGCCTGGAGGTTCTAAGGGATCGTGAATTCCAGTGAGCTCTACAACACGCTATGGTTGGTCAGACCAAAGCGTTCAGGATCCCCTCCAGTTCGGAGGCCCTGGACCTCGCTGAGCTCTTCAACACCCTCCGGTCAGTGAGACCAAAATTTGAAGAGCCCCCAGGTCCAGCGGGCCTCAATCCCACCCTTAACTCGGCGATCCTGACACGGCGCAAAGGGCTCGCATCAAGCTCGATGCCATGCAAGACCCTGCAGGATCGCCAGACGCCGAGGGCCCGACCATCCCACAGTTGCAGAGGATTCCCCTGCAACCCGACCAGGGACGATCGAGCTTGTGGTCCACGGGGAGTTCCTTCAGAGGGCGCGCAGACCACGACGGGCTTCCCCCCTTGGAGAAAGCTGTCCACAGGCGCAGGGGTTCCCCCCGGATCAAATGCTTCTGAACGTCCACTGGACATGGTTCCTACAACTATGTGAATTAAACTGTCCTAAGTTCTTTTCTTTTCTTCTCCCATGGCGAGCCTACTGCCCCTTCTTATAGGAAGAAGAAGGGCTCAATCTCCGAAGGAAGTTAAGGGGCGAAGTCTCCTACGCGTTACATGGGACGCACGTCTTCCTGTCTATTGACCAGCGATTCCTATGGCGCCACGTGGAGACGCCCGCCCGTTTCCCTCATCGGCCATATCACCGTGCTTACTGCTATTTATGGTCTCCAGAATACGGAGAATCGGCACAGATAGCTATGAGGACCGTTTGACTCTCTCTACCTCGAGGGTCACGCGTCACAGTAAAGGCATTCAATACCATTCAATATCACAATCCAGAAGCAAAAGAGAGAAAGATGCACAAGTAAAGAAGCCCGTCTTTCATTACTAGCAGAAAGTATTACAAGGCTGAAAGCAAAAGTATTACACATGAAAGGCCAAGGGAAGTAAAAGTAGCAAGGCTACTGTGGTTTCGGCGACTCCACCAGGTCGATCACCATGTCTGCTGGATCAGTGGCTTCGGCTGAAACCGTGACCTTGCTTGGAGCGTCGCTGGCAGAGGGGGCTTCAGCCGGCACCTCAGCCGAAGCAGGGGCAGAAGAGGCCTCACCTTGAGGCACGGCCGAAGCGTCGCTGGTAGCCCGGGCATCGATCGGGGCCGGGGCAGCTGGAGCGTCATCTGGAGCAGGAATGACTGCAGGAGCTTCATCAGGGGTACTTCCAGCCGCAGGAGCGGAGCTCGGCTCGGGAGCCGGGTCCGAGTACTTCGGCAGGTCCCGATAGACAGGGTGGTCTACGGGAACCCCCGCACATCTCAGTGCGGCCAGGCATCCTTCTTCGAACAGAATGGAGGTGATCTCCTCCACCTGCTTCTCATATAGCTCCGCGGCATGGTCCACCCCCTTTTGGAAAGCGGATTGGGCCTCGGACAGAAGGGAGGCCTTCTCATTTTCCAGCTCGGCGTTCGCCATTTTCAGCTTCTCCCTTTCAGCGCGTTCGGCCAGCACCTCCCCGCGCAACTTCGTCCCCTCGGCCGCCGATTCAGCCTTCGACCTGGCCAATTCCGACTCTAGCTCGGCGGTCCTCTTGTTCCTCGCCCAGACCTCGCCCTTCAAATGATTAGCTCTCGACGTGAGCTCGGCGACATCAGTCAGAGCCGACGCCAGCCGAGCAGACTCTTCCGCGCTGGCCTTCTTCAGCGCCTCCATTCCCTTCCGCTGCTCTTCCAGCTCCTTCTTCAGCTTATCCCTCTCGGACTCCAGCTGAGTGACCCTCGCAGCGTTCCTGTCACTCCTTCCCACCACGGTCAGGAGCCTCTGCACGTTCTGCAAATGGAGAAAGATGGGTCAAGCTGGGGCAGTCGAGCTAAATTACTTGAAGAAAAACGCTGAAAACACTTACCAGAAGGTTAGCCTGAATCGCTGAGACCATCAGGCTCTCGTTGTCGAACCTCTCGTGCGTCTCCATGTCCTGCGGCAGAGCGCAGACCTTAGCGAGAGCTCCGATGACGTCGGCGTTCCCCAGCAGCCGATCCACGACGTTCAGAGGCTTACCGGGTTGCGTTTCCATCCTCGGCCTCCATGGCGCAGGGGCAGTTCGGGGTCCGGAGGACGATCCAGACCCTTGCCCCGCCGAGATGGAAAGCTCGCGGGTCATCCCGGCGGCCGACTTGCTGGCCGGCACGCTCTTCTCAGCTGGTGCACTCTTCTCAGCTGGTGCACTCTTTTCAGCTGGAGCCTTGACTCCAGGGGCCCGCGCAGGGGTCTTGCCCTTCGGAGGCTGTTCAGCCCCCAAGTCCTTCTCCTCCGCCTTGGACTTCTTCCTGGGCGGGGAACCCTCCTTCGAGCGATCCGGCGAAAGTCGCCGAACTCCCCCGCTCGGAGCGGGGGCAGGAGCAGAAGAAGCGCCAGCGCCCCCTGAGCCCGAAGCTGAGCGGGTACTGGCAGATGACGGCGCCCCAGAAGATGAAGACCTCAGCCTGAACTTGGCCGCCAGGTCCTTCACAACTGGCTCCCTTGAGCTCCCCTCCATGCCTTCTTCTCGATCGGAAGAATAAGCGTCCACTATCTGCGTCAGGTTCGGAGGCTCCGAACTAGAAGTGGACGCCTCGGCACCAGACGCAGCTCGGCTCGTAGCAGGATCGGTCAAAGGGATGCCGGCAGGCACTGCAACGGAGACGGTAGGACAATCAGGGGGCGCCTCGTCCACCTCGTCTACTCCGGTTCTCCTGTAGTGACCGCGGTACCTCGGCGTGTAACCAAGCAGCTTCCACGCCGCCCTGGTCTCGTGCCCCTTGTATCTTTCAACCTTGTTGATGTCGTCGGCGTTCCTCCTCCAACCTTCACTCGTAGCTCGGCGTCGCCTCGCGCCTGCCTCTGCACAACAAACAATAAGATTGTCAGCTCGGCATCATCGAGATCAAGCGAAGTAGGTAAGAGAAAAGGAGCGGTGTTTACTTGGGACAGTCCCGGGGCGACGTGGGACCATCAGCCTCCTGCTCTCGCCAGCGCCGAACTCCCAGTCCCCCGACACACAGAAGAAAGCTTCTTCGGCATTCTTACTCGAGTCCTCCAAGGCCAGGACGAAGCCTCTTCGCTGCAGCTTCACCCGGAGATAATATTTCCCTTCCCCAGCCTTGCAGATATCGTAGGTGTCCTCGATATCATGGACACCTAGGTCGGTCCCCAGAATCTCGTTCAGCTTCGCCGTGCCCATGATGACCTTGTAACCATTGGGCATCAGCTGGCACGGGGTAAGGGATCAACTACTGAGGCAAGCCCTAAGCAAGGGGTGCAGTGGAAATCTGACCCCGCCCTCGATCACGGAGATCAGAGGGAACGGCATCCAACCGCAGGACCAGCGCATCGTGGCATAGTCGACGGAGTCTGCCGGCTTGAGGAGGACTCCCTCCGGAACACTGTAGGCGACCCTAAATCTGGCTATGCCCTCTTCAGTATCTAAATCGAACCTAGGGGTGCCCATGTCTAAAAAAGGGGTGACAGCAAAAGCTAAACCCTAAAAGTCGCGAAACCCCAAAGAAAAGCTAGACAGAGGTACGAAGCAACTTACAGAGACAAAGGGGCAACTCAAGAACAGGTCCGAGCACGTCCTATGGTCGTCCTCGCTAGAAAGCTCTCGAGCAGCAGAGCAGAAATCAAAGACGAAGGCGAAGGCGAAAGGAAATCAGAAACAAGAAAGGAAGAAGACAGCCCTATTTATGGAAAGGGAACCCTCGGCGCGCGCTGCTTTCGAAATTCGAAAGGACGGATTTCGCGATCCGCGCCCGTTCCATCAATGAGACAGCGCAACCAGTGAAGAGGCTACGCGTGTAGCCGTCGATTCGCCTCCCAGGACAGGTATGGCAGAGCATTTACTACTTCAGAAAAGTTGAAACGACACCAAGCAATGATCGCCGCATCCATAGACGAGTTTTCTAGCTTCCGACCACTAAAGGCTAGGACGCTTAAGAGGTCAAAAGCTAGGGGGCAATTGTGTGGGGAGATTTCCGGAACACAGGATCAAGCTAATCACAACCATCAGATGATACTAAGCACTCTCACGTGCCATCCGCGTGCCATCCACGTGGCACCAAACTCACCTCGGCTAGCAGGTCAGAGGCCTCGGCCGAAGTCAAGCAGCTCCGGGCCGCTAGCGCCGAGCTCGGCTACCCCGTGTGCCCATCTCGGCTGAGAGCCCCACCTCGGCTGAAGGAGCCGGGACGAAAGCCGAAGCACGAAAGAGCCTCCACTCGCACCCCTCATCCCCCACGTCATCAGGCCCGTGGAGAAATAGGGGCGCGAGCTAGTAAGACAGATGCGACATCCAGCCGTTCACAATCTTCGCCAGATCCCTGACATGGCGGCATCCAGCGGCTGAGGCCACATCAGAGCAAGGCCCGAGGGCAGATCCGATGGTACCCCGACCGTCAAAGGCGCCCAACACGATCTGGCCCAACGTGACGCGCATTTAATGCAACGTGGGCTGATCCGACTGGCATTAAATGCAGAGTGGGCTGGATTGGACCGCATTAATTGCAACGTGGGCTGACCATGACTTCCCAGTCGAATCATGGGATCCATACCAAGATATTGTCTAAGATATCTTCCAAATCGTCTATAAATAGAACTGCATTTCACATGCAAGGTACGCACAATAGAACCCACAGAGCTGTTGCTCTGCCTCTCTTCTTCCTCTCCTTCCATTGTTCCAGTTCCTTCATTGACTTTGGCATCGGAGAGCCTTGCGCCGCCCAGGCCAGGGTCCTCTGACCGTTTGCTCTTCTCTTTCAGGCTTTCGGACGGTTCCCAGTCATCACCATCGTAGGATAAGTCCTCTAAGGCTCCCCTGTTATTGTGGGTCATTATTTTCTGCACCTACAGGGGAGATCTGCCCTATTCAGATCTGGGCACATTCAAGTAACAAAATGCATTGAAATTTCTTTCAGATCCCATTTAAGTCTTTGTAAATGCTTTTGGGCCATGTCCTCTCAAGGCCGGCCGATCAGGTGAGGATGGCACCGGCTTGGGCGTGCTCGGGTTTGACTTGATGAGGGATATTCAATGTTGTAGTTTGATCATGCTGAAGGGGTCATAGCCTGTGATAAAAGACCTGTCTAATTCACAGCAGCCGGCCTGTGACATCACACAAGAAGGAGATTGTCCTGGCCCTGCAGCAAAGATTTCAATCAAGAAACAGGAGATCGTCCTAGCTATAAGCGGTGCAAGCATAAAGAAAAGAGTTAGCAAAGTCAACGAAATAATATACAAAGAGTTGCAAGAATTAAAGAAAAGAGTGAGTAATGTCAACAAAATAATATACAAAGAATTGCAAGCATAAAGAAAAGAGTGAGTAATGTCAACAAAATCATATACCCTAATATAATCATTTTTTTTTCTACTATTCCTATTTATGTTATGACAGTGCTCCAACTCCCATAAAATACCATTGATACCGTAAGAGTCAGACGTTGTCTGCTGTCAGGACAAAAGGCAGAAGCAGGCGAGCGTGGACGGAAAAGCCCAGACGTTGTCTGCTGTCAGGCCAAAAGGCAGAAGCAGGCGAGCGTGGACGGAAAAGCCCAATTTGATCTGAACTCTATGAAAAAAATTTGATAATGACTTTTATTATTAGTAAGTTATGATTAGAAGTCTTATGTATAGATTTAGACCTATATATTGGGTAATTCTCTCAATCCAAATATATAAGGCAAGAAATTAATTCTCGCTCTTGATATGAGGTTAGAATACTCTAAGAGAGATTTTCTTATTTCTCTAGAGCCATTGATAGATTATTCTGAAGGGCTGTTCTAGAATATTTTTGTTGCTTCTACTCTCTTGTAGAAGCATCTTATTTGTCAATAAGGTACAGGGATATCAAGTAAGGAGAACGGTGTACGGTGGAAGTCGTGGCAGTGGAAGTTGTGCAAGAACAACTACAATCCTTAGGTCAAGGTACTGACCGAGGTAAAGGAGTAGTGAGTATATCTAATAACTATTCGTGAGTTCTTGATTTCTGAATCGTGGTTTTTCTCCCTAGAAAGGGTTTCCACGTTAATTAAATATAGTGTATGCCTTCTTGTAGTGTGTGATTGGTAGATTATTTGCTAGTTCTATCTTGTTTGATTAGTTACATCCGCTGCATTTGTTTGATTAATTAGACTAACAACCATTCTAGTAGGTTTGGCAGAACTTTCAGATACTATAGATAAAATGCTTAGAAGCTTCTTTTGGGGCGACTCTTCTTACAAAAAAAAAATAAAAATACTCACACCATAAAGTGTAAATAAATCTGTAGCCCTCTCGAAGATGGAGGACTAGGAACTCGAGATAGGAAGGAAAATAATCTAGCCCTATTGGCCAAAACAGGTTGGAGGTGCCTTTCTAATGAGAACAGATTAAGTTCGAAGATTTTAAAACCAAAGCACTATCCGAAGAAACTTTTATGGGAGGCAAACTTCAAGAAAGGGTAACTCTTGATTTTGGAAGGGATTTGTAGAAGCTACTAATTTTATCAATGTAGGGTGGGGTGGATCATAGGTAATGGGGATCAAATCTCGGTTGGAAAATGCAATTGGATCCCTTCAGAAGGAGGTCTTAGGAAACCAAAGTCCAGTGATATTAACCAAGATCTTGTGGTTAAAAATCTTTGGTATGGGGACAAAATTTGGAAAAAACAATTAATTAGAAATATTTTTAATAACACCTCTGATGTTGAGGATATTATGGAAATCTATATTCCCCGTATTAGTAGTGATGACTGGAGAATATGGTCCTTTTCCTAAGGGGGCGATATATCTTCCAAATTGGCATACAAAATCATTCATAGTGAAAGTAAGATTACCCAGAACTCTCCCTTTAATTGGAAGACATAAGTGGTCCCTCCCTCTACCCAAAAGAATCCTTCTGTTTGGCTGGAAATGTCTTAATAACGCAATCAAGGTACAAAATTTACTCTGCAACAAAAATATTTCTAATGATGCCATTTGTCCTATATGTTCCGCATCAGAAGATTCCGTTGAGCATGCTCTATTTCTTTGCGATCATGCAAGAGCATTATGGTTTGACACTAACATAGGAATGTTATCACATTCTGTTGCTTCTCCGAGGATTAGAGATTGACAGAACTCCTTTATAGATTATTGTAGTACGATGAATCCGCCAATTAGTCCACAAACAAAATCATGGGTTCTCTCTTTTTGGTTGGCCTTTTGGAAAAGTAGGAATGATTTTATATTTAGGGATACAAAAATTGAGCCCATCGCGCACAATCATATACGCTAGAAGAATGGTTGTTGCCTCAATGGCCAATAGTGAAAATGCCTTCAAAGGACCATTTTTTAGTCTGAGGAGCCCTAGAGTAACGACTCAGATGTTCTCAGATGCATCTTTTAGAGCAGTGGATGGAAAAGCAGGCTTTGGGTTTGTTATTTGGTTTGACGGTTATTGGGTTCATACAGGATCAATCAATGGATCCAAGGTTTCCTCTTCAAAAGAAGCTGAGGCAAGGGCTGTCTTTTTCCCAATGAAGGAGGCTAGGTCACGGGGATTACGCAAGATCCATCTTTTATCGAACACCTTCGAAGTGATTAGAGCCATCAACGGGTTGATGGATTGGGCTATCCAACCTATTTTGTGGCACATCAATGAGTTGAAGTCGAAGTTTGAAGACATTTCCTTTTTCCATGTTCCTAGAAGGCTAAATCAATTTGCTCATAAACTTGCCAAGAACGCTTATAGACGAGGGGTTTGTGTGGGACCAGCAAGGGATTGATCTCCTATGTTGTTTTTTAAGCTCGTCTTGGTTTTATATTATTTTCTTTCCTCTCTAATGAAATTGCCTGTTACAATATATATATATTAATATATTCTGCTCTTGTTCGGCATCACTAATTTTTTCCTCTATTTCTCAAAGTCTCTAAATTGGATAGAGATTTTGAGAATAGAGGCATTTGACAGCCTCCTTTTCTTGTAAAGAAGTAGAGGCATTGCCTCTATTTCCCACAACTCACCATTGATAGCATGTAGAAAGTGAGGAAAAAAAAGAGGCGGGTGAATAGTGTTCTTGCTCATTCATGCTAGAGTCCATTTTTTTTTTATTTTTTCTCAAAATCTACAAGTATAAATCAAGATTCAAACTATCGGAAATGCTCACAAGGTCAAACAGGCTATGGCACCAAATTTCAGCTGTTGGATCATCACAAATCTCGAGATTTATGCAAAAAAGTGAGCCACTAGATGCAATTTTTTTTTAATATGTGGGCCTCAAATGCAAAATTCACACTGTTAGATCTCTTTGGAAGGCCGAAAAATAACTGTGTTCAATTTTCAAGGCTCAGCACCTTGTGGATGTCGAGATATTTGTAAAACAATATCACCATTGAAGTATTACGCTCAATATTGGATTTGTCCATCAGTAGTAATATTTTTCTAATTTTTTAAAATTATTTTTAGAATAGTAAATCATGATCCAAGCCGTTGGAAATGTTCCCAAGGTCAAACAGGCTATGGCACCAAATTTCAGCTGTTGGATCATCACAAATCTCGAGATTTATGCAAAAAAGTGAGCCACTAGATGCAATTTTTTTTAATATGTGGGCCTCAAATGCAAAATTCACACTGTTAGATCTCTTTGGAAGGCCGAAAAATAACTGTGTTCAATTTTCAAGGCTCAGCACCTTGTGGATGTCGAGATATTTGTAAAACAATATCACCATTGAAGTATTACGCTCAATATTGGATTTGTCCATCAGTAGTAATATTTTTCTAATTTTTTAAAATTATTTTTAGAATAGTAAATCATGATCCAAGCCGTTGGAAATGTTCCCAAGATAAACACGTCCATGATGCCAAATTCCATCCGTTGGATCATCATCAATCTCGAGATATGTGCACAAAAAGTGAGTCATTGGATGTAATTTTTTAGATTATGTGCGCCCCAAACACAAGATCCAAACCTTTAGATATCTTTGGAAGGCTGAACATGGCCATAGGGTCACTTTTGAATGCTTGATACCTTCTGGACCTTGCGAAATTTAAGAAAAACTTTCAACCATTGATATAAAAATGTCTATTTAACATATATCTTTGTACTACCAAATACTTCTTTTTATTCTAATCTCTTTTTTTATACCTCTCTTATTAGTGACTCTATTTTGATGGTTCTATCCAAAGAAGAGTACACGGCCTATGAAAGAAGATTCATAAGCCCACAATATGTCATAAAAAGTCAACAAAATACAAAGAGCACATTGAAAACGAGCATGTGGTTCAGGTGTACACCAGCTGGAATGTTAAAAATCAGCTGTAAAACTAGTTGTACATTCAGCAAAGCTTTGTAAAAGATCTCCTTTAAATATACAACCAGACTTAACCTGTGATCGCCAATTCCTTCAAACGAACAGAGTTTTTTTCTTAACTTCTTTAGCCCGATTGTGTTCATTAGAACACATCTACATTTTTGTGCCTGAATTAATCTATTGAGGCAACAATTGCTGTTTGGGCCCCTGTCTAAAAGCAAGATCTGGATCATTTAGGACACTATCCAGGGGGTTTGGGCCTGTTCTTTCTCCTTTTAAATCCAAATTAGACACCTTTTCATTGGCTTGTTTGGATCTGTCCAGCATTGTTGTAGACTGATTATAATTAATGGATGGTTGTGCTTATGGGGTTCAAAAGCTTCCTCTGATCCATGACCGATAATTGTTTAATGAACTATCTTCTGATATGACTATTAAATATCAAAAAATAGGGCTGTTCAAAATTGGGGTTATAAATATTGCTCCACTTACTTGTGAAATAAACAAAACGTACCAGATCCAGGCTGTTCTTATGTATTGGTGACATTATTCCCTTAAAAGCCATTCTAGATGCTACTATATAATCTGTAGAAATTCTTAACTTCATTTAAATCAGTTGCCAGCAAAGTAGCCTAGTTATGAGAAATGTGAATTCTCATTTAATAACTATCCATTATTTACAATTACTTGATGGATGATAGAACATTGATGGCCCAACAAGGAGAAGAGGTAGGCCAAAGAGAACCATGGATGGAAGTTGTTGGATCTTAAGAAGTGCAACCTATTTAGGAATTTGGCTAAGGATAGATTCAAATGGAGAAATAAGATTTATGTAGCCATTCCCAACATAGTCGAAACAAGTCTTTGATGTTGACATAGTTGATGATAGCATCTATTTTGCAGTTCTAAATTAGGAGAGTGAGGATGGCCTTAAAGGTGCAATTATTGAATATCTAGATCTGTAGTGGAACCAAATTAAGTGAGAGATTTTTGTTTGAGGCCCTTCACAGGATGGGTTCCCATAATTCTTGGATTGGCCTTATGAAAAGAACGTGTTTGTACTCCAAAAATAGAGTTCCAAATGTGTATCGGACCTTATTAGGACCCAAAGTCATTGAAGTGGACCCAAAGTCATTGAAGTGAGTATGCAGCCTATTTGATCTCCTTATTTTTCTTGAAAAAACGAAAGTTTGCTGAAGCTCCATGTTCCCCCCCACCCCTCTGAAAAAACGAAAGTTTGCTGAAGCTCCATGTCCCCCCCCCCCCCCCCCCACACACACACACACACACACACACAAAAAAAAAAAAAAAATCCCACCTTCTCCGGCCAGCAATAATGGGCAGCCTCCTTCCCTCCAACTTCACAACTTTCCCCCTCTATTAGCCCCACCATCTGTCCCCCCACCAGCTCCCCCACCTGTCCCCCACCCTCATAACTTTCCCCACTTCCCAGACAGCCTTCAGTTCCCCAACCTGTTCCTAAATCTCACAACCTTCCACTAGCCTCCTGTCACGCCCCGAGCCCAAGACTGCACCTATCTCGAGGCGCGACAGATGCCTGCATGGGGATTCGAGCCAAACTCGTTGACTTTTCATCTCCACGAACGGATTTCACCCACAGGATATCATGTGTGAGGTTCAAATTTCCATAAACTTGTATAATTTTGTCAAATAGATATCCAATTGTAATCCACCAATATGATATGCATCAAGTTATAAAGCATAAGGTTCATGAGCATATATTAAAAGTTCAAGTTTAAGAATTAGAGATAGAGAGAGAGAGAGATAAGTTAAGTTATGTTTTACAAGCCATAAGCTAAACAAGTTTATAAACTATTACAAAAGATGTGGCACTTCCAAGCCACTGTCCATAGGTCATTTTATGTCTAATCTCAACGGGTAGATGTCTAGAAGACATCATCAGAAGTCCATTCGGCTACGTGACGGGAAGATTCCTCCTCCTCGTGGATATCCGGGTCGGTGGCATTGGGATACTTACCTGTAACGCCAAGTGTAGCGCCATTAGATTAGGTTAAATCACATTAGATCAAAGCATAATCACTAGGCAAATTTGAGCATGAGTAAGCATGAAACGTACGAATCAAAATTGACAGATATACACCATAACAGAACTAAAGTTCACATCCACATTAGCTTTATTCTCTCAAATTACCATGTAAACATGAATGTAATGTGAGAGCAGAAAACAGAACAGAACAGAACATGGTGGTGCCACTTGGAGACAGAGGGCCCAAAACTTTCCATCATGGACTTAGGGTGCCGGTCAACCCTCAGAATATAATCCCATCTGCAGAGGGCCAGAAATATATACTAAACCCACACTTAGCCCGGTTCTATTTAGATAGAGTCGAACCCTAGGCAAATTTGAGCATGAGTAAGCCTTGATCACAAAAATCAAGGGGAACGGCATCCATCCGCCGACCAGCAGCGCAGGGCATGGTCGGAAGGAGTCGCCGGCCTGAGGCGGACCCCCTCCGGGATATTATACGTCCCCCTAAACCTAGCTATACCCTCAGATGTCTCTAACTGGAACCTAGGACTGGCCATTTCTACAACCTAGGAGAGGATAGGGAGGAAGAAAACCTAGAGGGGAAAAACCCTAAAAAGACAGAAGCTCGAGATGACTTACAGGAGCAGAAGGGCGAGTTAGGAATGAGAATTAGTCTGGGCAAGCGATATCCTCGATGTCTCGTAGTCGTCCTCGCCAGGACCTCTGGAAAGATCTTGAGAGTGAAGACGAAGAACAGAACGAAAATCAGAAGTGAAAATAAAGAAAGTAGAGCAGAGGAAGACGCCCTCATTTATAAAGAGAAGGAAGCCCTCCTTGGGCGCCATTTAGGAATTCTAAAAGACAGCATCGCGATTCGCGCCTGTCTCATCAAACTGACGGCACAGTCAGTAATGAAACGACATGTATAACTCCCGGCTCGTTTTCCGTGGTAAGCAGGGCGCGACATTTATTACCTCGAAGAGTCGGAACGGCGCCGGGTAATGATCGAACGTCTCCAATTGGACTCTCTAGCTTTCGACCTCTAAAGGCTAGGGCCCCTAAGAAGTCACAAGCTAGGGGCAACTGTGTGGGGATATTTTCAAGACACCAAGATTATACTGATCTCGGCAATAAAACATCAATTAGTGCACCCACGTGCCGTCCAGACACACCTCGGCAGCAGGGTCAGAGCCTTAGCCGAAACCAGCCTGACTTCGGCTTCCATACTGATCTCGGCTACGTAGGCTGACCTCGGTTGCGCGCCTGACCTCGGCTGAGGGAGTCGGGTCGACAGCCAAGATAAAAAACCATAGTCTCGCCCCTACGTCCGCCATGTCATCGGACACGTGGCAGAGTACCGGCACGTGCCATTGGAACAGATGGGCCATCCCAGCCGTCCCCAATCTTCGCCAGATCACTGACAAGGCGGCATCCAGCAGCTGTAGTCAAATCAGGGCAGAGCCCGAGGATGGATCCGATGGGACCTCAACCGCCAAAGGCTTGAGACACGATCAGGTCCAACATGACATGTATTTAATGCGACGTGGGCTGATCGGACTGGCATTAAATGGTTGGTGGGCTATGATGGACCCGCATTTATTACTTTGTTTGCTAATGAGATCATTCCCATCAAATCTAGGGGCCCACTCCAAGATATCAGGCATAATCCTCTATAAATAAGAGGACATTCCATAACAAAGGTATGCATGCACGTCCACTCTTGAGCTGTTACTATGTCTCTCTTCTTCTTCTTCATCCTCTGTTTAGTTCATACACTAACTTAGGTATCGGAGAGCCTTGTGCCACTCAGGCCAGGGTCCGCTGACCGTTTGCTCCTCCCCTTTCAGGCTTTGAGGCAGCTGACCTTCATCTTACATTTTGGATAAGTCCTACTAGGCACCCCATAATCTTGTGAGTTATAATTTTTGCACTAACAAATTGGACGCTTTCTAAAGTCATTGGTAATGTGATCAGCCCATTAAAACAACTATTTACCTTTCCTCCGTCCATATAATTTCCATAAGCTTCAATTTAGGCCCATCATTTGCACACTACACCAAAAATGGAAAATTGGAACGGGTTACCGTTCCTAATTCGTGCATTCCTAATCCGTTCATCCGTTCCAATTTCCTGTTTTTGGAACGGATTAATGGATTAGGAACGGTTTAGGAATGGATGAACGGATAAGGAATCTTTCTTGTCTATAGCCTAAATCATAAATGCTATCTGTGTGAGGATAAGGCAACAGATGATAAGGTTCAGGCTGTTAATGATTCCTTATCATATTTTGTTCATGTGTGAATTGTGATGGATTCTTGTAATGAAGGAATAGAGATCTTATGAAAATGCAGTGAATTTTGAGAACTTGCTCTCCAAACCTTTGTGGCTGTGTTTTCTAATACTATACTACTCAGAATCTATCTTATGATGCTTGGAATTACCAAAAATTCATGAGGCTCCTCAGTGAAGCTCACTAATAGAGAGGGTGCTTTATTTTCTGTTGACCATCCATTTGTAGACTGTTAATGGGGAAGGCTGGTTTATCATCAATTAACTGTCCATTTGTATTCCAAGTAATATGAAATCTACAGAAAAATCTTAAGAGGATCTAGAATCCAACTGCAGATTTAAATAGGTCGAAAAGAGACAGAAACATGGGGAATCTACCTTAATCCCAGACTAGAAGTGAAGCAGTGAAGCTCATATGAATATACTCAAATTAACCATCCCAAAAAGATACAAACTCTATTTATTTGAAAACAACAATAGAACACAAACTAAATAGATCTCAACACATTTTTTTTTGTTTTTCATCTTTCTCACCAAACAACGAGAACAATTGAGATCTAGATCCTAGCATTTACAGCTCACATGTATCAAATAAGCAAGAAAAACATTACAAACATATTAAAATGATGCTAACAAGAGACTACCTTCAGAAGTGGTGGTTTAGTACCTACGTATCTTATTCGTTATGATCAACCTTCCCTCCTTTAGGTCCTTGCTGCATCTTTTGGCAGATTGGCCCAACTCGTCAAGGGTCTCCATAAATATGCCCATATTCCTCTCTATTTCTTCAAACCTTAATTTGATTGCAGCCTCATGTCCCCCAAGCGCGAAATTTGCATTCTGCAGTAGAAACTGAAGTTGCTCCTCCAACTGATTGACAGCAGTACAAATCTCACGCAAATCATTTAATTCAACAAAAGCACACTCCTTCATTGAGCTGGTTAAATCCAACTCCCGTTTTAGTTGCTCACTATAAAACTTAAACTGCTTTTCGATAGTTGTGCCTAATGAGAAAGAGGCTGTAGCTGCACCCCAAAATATTGCTGCCATTTGAGTCTGACCAGCCAATTGCACTATTACATGTAAGGTCATGAGGCTGAGCGCCGCTGACAATAAGATGAAGCCGGAGAACATCCTCCACACATTGAGACGCAGCAGACAGCACTTGATCTTCTTTTCACGGCAGTTCAACTTATCAACTAGAGATTTCTGCTTCTGGAAAACATTATTGAGCACACGAGAGAAGAGAGCAAATGGGTTCTCGGTCTTCTGGAACTTTTTCAACTCTTCCAATGATCTGATATACTTGTTGGTGCCATTACCATTTTCTTCTTCTTCTCTGAAGATCTCAACAGAAGTGTTAAGGAGGAGTTGCCGGTTGCGGGCTCTCCTGATGCACTCCTCCAGTGCATTGCACAATTCTGTCATAAGAAAACTATTTGAGAAGTAGTCTTTTACCAGATCATACAGTTTTTGGCTCTTCCGCAAATGTTTGCTGTGCTCGAGAACATAGAGTATGCTTTTAACAGCTTTCTCACTAGTCTCCTTGATGCGGAAGGTCATCTCTCGCAAGGTATCCGATAAGGATTGGACGGGGACAACAGCTTTCGGGTTCCTGATCAGAACTGGGTTTCGGAGAGAGCTCGACGACATTGTTCAATTATCTACCACCAATCAATTCAAAGTGATCTATAACAAGAAAAAAACCCAGAGTTTTGGCTCTTCTTTCTACTGAAACTGGTATTTCTATCCAAGTAAGTTAGATGCCTACACCATGATTTATAGCTATAAAAAGTACCTCAAGATGGCAGACAAGATAATGTATGAAAATGGCGAGTGTTGTCGTTGAGGTGGAGGACATATTAACCTCTCCTTGATAACTTCGATCGGTTGAAAAGCTTTTATTGTCATAGGAAGTATCAACGAAAGTTCTATCGGTGTGCTTGTGTCAGGGTCCCTATCGATGAGAAAATGAAAATCATGGATATATATTAATCTATACAAAATCTGAAAGTGATCTGATCATGAGAAAGCAATATTTTTCCTTCTCTTTTGGAGAAAACAAACTTGTCATACTCCAAAGCCCCCTTTTTTTTTTTTTTGGTAGAGCCAAAATCACGAGCCTTACCTCAAGTTAAATTGCATGTGACAAATTTGTGTATTGAAGGGGCCCACAAGTCTTGCCATGGAATGTTTAGAAAATTGCCGGCCGTCCTTGAAAATCTGTCTGTTTTTTGCTTTCACATGTCCAGCAGAGACAGGCTTGGAAAGGGAGGTGTCCACTTCCATGATTTCAAGTTTGAAAATATGATAGTGTGTTAGGTGTGTGTGAGTCACCAGGATTTCCTTTTTTCGCGACAAGCGGTTCAACCCCTTTCTGATAGGGAATGATTTTCTAGGAAGTTCAATTTTTTTTTTCTCATTGTGTGCAACAACCTCCCCTCCACCAAACCACAAATAGTAGCAAGCTTCAGAAAATTAAATACTTCTCCATCAAATTCATGTTACAAACATAACTGGCAAATCTTTTTCAGGAAAAAAATGAGAATTGAGGAAAATATTTTCCGTACGTGCTCATAACAGTTAGTCTAATCATGTCTCATGGGCTAGCTGCAATGTTGTGTGTCAGCACAGGGCGGACCTACATGGTACTAACTTGGGGCAGTAGCCCCAGGTCTGATGCAAACTGGCCTATGGCCCATGCCTCATTCTGTTTTCTACTTTTGACTATTTGATGGATATGGGAGATTGGGGTGAACCTATCTGATGCAAACCTATGGCGGTTGCCCAAGGTCTCATACCAAAATGACCTATTTCCCATGCCCCATTATAGTAAAGTCGTCCCTCCATTTTAAGATATGAGTTATTTATAGTTAATTTGTTAATAAATAAAAATAAAAAATCATGTGTTTATAATAAGTGGAGATTATTGCTAGTCGGTATTGATTATGAATTTTTCAATTGACCATTGTCCGCCTCACCCAAATAAAAATATCCGGTACGCCACTGTGTCGGCACAATGAGAGTTCCGACCCGCTAACCAATTGGGTCCATCACCGTCTGGGCATCCCCACTGTGCTCGCCATGCTAATTGAGGTTTCCCTCTCCTTCTTTTGGGAGTTTCTTAATATATTTTATCTTATATTCTTCCAAAACTAAAAAGAAAATCCTAGAAATTCCATTCATGCAAACAAACAGGTATTTTGGAATCTTTATTTCTTAGAAAATATCGCAAGGTCCCTTTCAGAAAGGGATATTATAAGTATTAATGATGGAAAGCGACTCATAAAAGGGGATGTATTGGTTTTGATGTCACATGGGATTTAGGGTTACATCTAGTTTCCATATAAAAAGGGAGTTTAGGTTGGACGTACAATTTGAAAAATAAGCTTATCCAACATTGCTTAGCCAATATGAATAGTTTATTGTTTCTATCTCATCGATGATGTCTTTAATTTCACACAGTCTATATAATAGTCATAAAAAATGAACTACTATTCCTCAAGCTTGTAAAAATAGCATTTTTTTTTAGAAAAAAACAAAGCATTTCTTATGGAAAGGAAGAAGTCTTTCTGCAAAAAGGAAATTAAGCAATGAAAATCTCAATATTACACAAACATACCCTCACCATTTATGCCATTAAAGTGCACATGTTTCTTTTGAAGACACCTACCTGACCAGTGATAAGACAGATCACACAATTTTTCAAAAATAGCCTACATAACCATGCCATTGTTAGTGATACTAGGAGATATATTAGGACTAGCTAGAAGGTTACGTTTGGCATTCAAATCTTTAGGGAGAAGATTTTCGATTTCTCTAAAGTTGTGGTTGGCAATTGTAAATTTCTGAGAATTTTGACGAATGAAAATCTTCATTTGTTGGGATTTTCAAATCTGACCACCTCGCACCTGCCATAAGATTTGAAAATCCTCATTTAAGTGGATTTTCACACTGAACCGTATTTTTCGCAACTATATGCATCTATACACACCAATATCAATGTGAGATTCTCAACTATACAAATCCACAGCGAGGAATCCTTATTCCGATATTAGTGAAGAATCATTAGATTTATGAATTTCTTGCATATTACCAGGCATGCCCTAGGAGAGAGATGCTAGGAAAACTAAAATTAATTTGAATATTTAAAGTTTCTTCAACTGTTCGACTTCTATCAATTCGTATCTTTTTTTTTTAGCACAGAGATGGTTTAATTTCATGAAAAACGTAGCATCTTGAGTTTTATCATGTATTCAAGCCATAACCTAAGAGTGATCTTGCTCTTAGGCCGGCTATGGTCCTGTCCATTTCGCTTCCCAAATATTTTACCTCCAATAAAGAGAGATCAAGCATTCTCTCTTGTCCATACATTTACCTAGCTAGATCTCATTAATTATTTTGTCATCTTCGTCATATGATCTCATAGTGAATACCGTCGGAAGAATTATGACAGATTTGATTTATAGGGCAAATGGCATTGTTAGATTAAAAAACTACTGACGGACTCTACAAGACAAATGGCGGTCACTATGAAATTTTAATGATTGAAGGTTTGTATCTTTTTTTTACGTTAATAATTGCACCATGATTCTCAAAAAAAAAAAAAAAGAAAAAAAAAACATGTGATTATGGGGATGAAGCTAGCATTATTAGGTGAGAGAAATTAGGAAAATTTTTTTTAAAATATTTGATGTTTCTTCATATGTTCTTTCCAAGCAAATATATATTTCCTGTCAGATTCAAATCATTTTCAAATTTTGTAGACATTAGATATATGGAAACCTTTCCAACACACAACTCCATGAATTTGATAACTCATATAGCCTCGACGGGCGCTAGGGACCCAAACACATGGATACAAAACATCCCATAACCTTTTGATTTACTATGGTTTCACTGATAGGGACCCAAACACATGGATACAAAATTATTGGTTCCTTGTGACCCCACCTTAAAGCCTTCCAAGCGAAGTAAGCAAGGAAAATAATCTGTCTTCAAGACATACAACTAACCCAGCTCACCTCATTTGTCTTATCTACTGTCTTATTACTCCATATATATATATATATATTTTTTTTTCCAAGTGTAAGAGTTTATTTTAGTATTAGAAATTATTATATAAAGCACTAAATTAGTTTGGGTTGTGCAAACTTTCAGTTGAAAGAAGAGTATAAGTTGTTAGACAACGTTGAATTGAGCAGCGGAGAATGGGGTTAAAGAACTCCAAAATGTGTTTAAGATCAGTTAGAAATAGCAATGCAAAACGTCTCCCCTATGTGAGATCCGTCGAAAGAAAAATCACCAACAGAGCCATCATTGACAGGAATGGTGTCGCCCATCTCAAATCTTTATTGGATTCCTTGAGAAACATGACCTTCCGAATCAAGGACACTAATGAGCAAGCTGTCAAAACCATACTCCACACCCTTGAGCGCAAGAAACATATGCGGAAGAACAAAAAACTGTTTGCTCTGGTAAAATACTACTTCTCCAACAGCTTTCTCATGTCAGAGTTGTGCAATGCGCTGGAACAGTGCCTCAAGAGAGCCCGCAACAGGCAGCTGATTCTATGTGTTGCGCTCCAGCTCTTCAAAGAAACAGAAGAAGAACATGGCGCTAACGCTGCCATGAACAAAAGGGACAAGTATCTGAGTGCATTGGAAGAGCTGAAGAAGTTCAAAGATGCTGAGAACCCATTTACTAGCTTCACCCAAATACTTGACAACCTTATCAAGAAGCAAAAATGTCTAATTGATAAGCTAAAGCGTCGCAACAAGTTATGGAAAAACCATTTTCTTCTCCACAAGTGGCGTACAGTCTCGGTCTTGGACACCATCTTGGCGTCGGCCACCTTCACCTTAGTCATCTTTCGCATACTAGTGGGGTTGGCAGGTGAGGCTGTAATGACAGCTTCGTTTGCACAATTAACTTGGGTCTCCTTGTTGCTGTTAGATTTACTACGTAGATCCAAGTGCTCATCCTACATTATTGATGAACTGAAATGTGAGGTGGAGTTAATCAGATCGAAGAAGGTGCGCACTTTCTTTGAAATAAATGATTTGGGCAAGATTCATGTTGAGGTTGATCAGTTGGAGAAGCAGCTTTTGTCTCTTAAGGAAAATTCCGATTTCTCGCTTGAAGGAGAGGAGGCAGCCAAATTTGGGTTTGATGAGATAGAAAAGAGCATGGACAAGTTTACCATGACAATTGAAGAGTTGGGCCGGTGTGCCAACGAGTGCAGCCGGCATCTAAAGGAGGGAAGGTTGATGATACGAGAGAAGATAAGCAAGTACTAAACCACCATTCATACATAAAGCATGCTTTAAAAGATGGTTTAGAGAACCTCTGTTCAATGGCTTGTAACATATATAACAGTTCCTGAATGATGTTTTGGTTTTCTTTTAGTTCTTGTTTGATACATGTGAAATGAAATTAATGCTTGGATCTGGATCCCAATATGTTTTTTCCTTCTAAAAAACCGAAACCGAAATGTTTTATAATTCATCTACAGGGCCTGGACTCATGAGCTTCATTTCTTCTCCTCTGGGATCCGGCCAAATGCAATGATTTTCCACCTCCTCATCTACTAATTGACATTATAGTCATTTGCATTCTAGCCTTTTGATCGTCTTTACATGGTACATGGATGGTTAATAGATAATAAAACAACTCTACCCATTAAAACAGCAACCACATCTGTAGGATGGCTATAAATATCCAATCAAATTGGTCAATGCCAATAGAATCTATGTCAAAGTTATTTTTAGTTTCTAGCTATGTTATCTAATTATGACATTATCACAGTTCTTCATGAAACAAAGGAATTGTCCACAATTTTCATGCAGCCCACTCTTTTGTCCTTTGCTGCGACACATTTTCCACATATAATAAAAGAGAAGAAAATGAATGATTTTGCTCCGTAGACAATTTTGACTTCCTATGGAAGAGATACAAATGTTTGGATTCTTCGCTGCTGTGTAAATGGAAGTCCCTATACTTGACCCACCTTGTCACTACTATGGGTCTGGTTGGTTTTGCTAATAAATGGTTCTCTATACATTCAAAAATTAAAAAAAATTTACTCATGCGGTCGATGGGAATTGTGCTACGATAATTTTAAATTAAGGTATTTACCTGGATCCAACTCAAGTCAAGAAACGTTAAAGCTTGATTCCAGCTTGGATCAAAGTCCAGAAACACCTACTCATCGTTGAATTCAACAAACTTGCTACCAAAACTACCCTTAATAGAAAAGTATCTCTATACCTTTGAAAGCATTATGGCTGTTCCTTCTTGTCTTGCCATTTGACAGCAGAGATGGTTTTCTATTTGTTTGTTTCCGGGCTTTAATTCTTAGCCTAGTCTTTCTTTTTCTCTTCTTGAAATGCTCTCTGTTGGTTCTCTCTTTTGGGGCTTTCAGCCTTTCTTTTCTCTCCTCTATTCAATACAATTTGCCTTCAGCAAAAATCATCATCAGCACAGAGTACAAAATTGTGGTATATAGTTTGCAGCTTATAAAATGACTTTTTTTTTTTTTTGTTTCTTAGGTTAAAGACTTGATACATGGCTGGCCATCGATCTAAGCAGTGGAATCAGGTCCTCTGTCGCAGTTTTGCTCATGGTGACCGTGAGTAGACCAATTAAGGCGAGCCACGTCACCACCAACACGTTGATGAATTAGATGGGGAACAGCTGCATTTGCTTATGGCTTGTGGGGGCGGGGAAGTAGTGGTCAACCCTCTTTTTAGTAATTCCTTGTTGTACTTCCTTTCCGATTACAATGAGAGAAAAAAAAAACTATTGATTCTTGTATAACGACCTAATAATGAAATCTTATTAAGAAAGATGAATTCTCGTAGACCTTGTCGCCCCATTTGTCCCTCGCTCGGTTACAAGGGCCAGTCATCGGCCTAAAAAGTCCGGGGGGCTCTTGTGGACATGGGTGCATGGGGAGCTTGTCAGTGTTTGTAGTAAATTTCATGAGTGAGGAGGTACTGAGTAAATCTGCAAAATTTGCCCTTCGGGCCCATGAAAGCCCAAGCGTCCAGGGACCATTGGAAGTGCCACGGTGGAAATTCCGGAGATTGGGCCTTGCCTTTGCCAAGAGCATATCTATCTCTATCTCTCTGATATGTTGATGATTAGAAAGAAACAAACGAAGAAATGAACAAGCAAACTTCCACTTCTGCTCTCTCTCTACCATAGAGTTAATTGTGATTGGGCTTCTTCTTTCTCCTATTTTAGGAATAGTTGAGGCCTGGCCTGCGTTGCCTGTCCTCCCTCAAAGTACATCCAAGCTTAACATTAATTAGTGCTTGGATTTTCATGAAAATGTTCCCATCACCTCCTCCCTCTTTAAAGATCTGGACCGCAGCGTGAAGTTTCAGTTGGCTGTCGCGAGCTTTATTCACGCAACTCTCAATCTCATTGCAAAAGGCTGAAATGCTAATGCTGTGGGAGAAGAACTGCTTGACCAGATCATACAGTTCTTGGTCATTCCGTATACCTTCGTTGGACTCAATAACACTGGAAATCATCTCGCCCTGGGACGGTGGCTCTTGGTAAGATTTCTTGTTGTCGTCATATGAATCCGCCTTCGTGCTAGCTGAGCCCCCCATTTGGCAATTCAATTCGATGTGCTCTAACAAAAGAAACATTATAAAAATTTAGGGCAAATTCATGAGTGGAAGTTGAACAAGAATTCTTTGAGTCAAAACTGCTATATTCAGTAGAAAATTATTTTTTCGTTTCATTTTTTTTTTCTAATTGTAAATATGTATTCAAGAAAAGATATATAAGCCCCGAAATGGAATACAAGCTCCAAATTAGGAGCAAACCATAAGCAAAAGAGATTTGCTAAATGAAAAGAAAATGACTACATAATTAGGAGCAAATGGAAGTACTTGTTTTTCCATACCTTGATTTCTATCTACGAGGTATTTTGCTTCAAGCAAAACTAAGAATGAAATAAAATTGAGAGACTCTAAAGATCAGTGGAGCAAAGCGCTCCTTACCTTCTTTGAGTCAGAAATACAAAAAGAATCTTAGAGGGGCAACGTTATTTGGGGATGCAGCATCTACCACCTTCTTGGCTGGGGCATTGTTAGGCCAAAAGTCCAACTGACAGTACATGTCAGGCCTAAAAACCAGATGATACAATCCATCAGAGAGAGAGGCACGTCTATATAGCGAGGGTGCAGCTCGCTATAGCGAGCATGACGGACTTGCCCAAGTTTGATTCGATTAGAACTCTTTTTTAGAGTTGCAAAAGGCTTACTATTATGATCGGTTTATGATTAGAAGTCTTATGCATGAATTTAGGCCTACATATTGGGTGATTCTCTCTACCCAAAGATACAACACAAGAAATAAATTCTCTCACTTGATCTGTGGTTAGAATACCCTAAGAGAGATTTCACTGTTTCTCTACAGGCATATCGAGATCGTTCTGAAGGGTTGCTCTAAAAGGTTTTGCTTCTTCTACTCTCTTGTAGAAGTTGATCATCTCGGTGGATAAGGTGCGATGAGATCAAGTAAAGAGAACGACACAGTGGAAGTCGTGTTAGTGGATTCTGTACAAGAACAACTACGGTCCTTAGGTTGAGGTACAGATTGAGGTAAAGGAGCCTGTAAGTTTATCCTGTAACTGATCGTGAAATCTTGATTTCTAGATCGTGGTTTTTCTCCCTAGAAAGGGTTTCCACGTTAAATTTGTATCTGCCTTCTTGTGGTGATTGCTTGGTAGATTTATTTGCTAGTTCTATATTATGTGATTGGTTTCATCTGCTACATTATTTTGATTAATTAGATTAGCATCCATTCTAGTCGATCCTAAAAAAACCTTCAATTGGTATCAGAGTGGGTTACACTATTTTATTGTGTTGATCCAAATATTGCTAGATCTGTTGGATGGTAGCAATTATGCTTATTAGAAAGCTATCATTCACTACAACAAAATACAGTTTTGCCAACGCAGTCACAGCGTCTGAAAAAATCAGAATTGCGTTGGCAAAGGATTTCCCAACGCATTTTAGTTCGTCGGCACCGCGTCGGCTACCTAATGCCTGGAAAACCATTCCCGACGTATTAATGTTTAGCGTCGGCTAAAAAGGGTCGTTCACCGACGCAATGGTGCGTCGTCCCAAATGTCGGCAATGTCAACAGCGTCGGCAAAAAATCAAACTTAATGGTCAACCTCACCTCACTGCCGACGCATAACAACGTCAGTTATACATTTGCCAACGCACATACTAGCGTCGGAATACATATTTGACGACGCATACACAACGCCGATAATATATATCCCGACGTGTTGAAGCGTCAGGAAATATATTTAACGACACAAGAAAATTACTTTTGTTTGCATCGGAAAATAGATTTACTTCACTGCCGACGCATAATAACGTCAGTTATACATTTGCCAACGCACATACTAGCGTCGAAATACATATTTGACGACGCATACACAACGCCGGTAATACATATCCCAACGTGTTGAAGAGTCGTGAAATGTCTTCAACGACATAGGAAAATTACTTTTGGCGACTCAGAGGGTGCGTCGGGAAATAGATTTACCTCACTGCCGACGCATAATAACATCGGTCATACACTTGCCAACACACATACTTGCGTCGGAATACATATTTGATGACGCATACACAGCGCCGATAATAAATATCTCGACGTGTTGAAGCGTCGGAAAATGTCTTCAATGATGCAGGCAAATTACTTTTGGTGACGCAGAGAGTGCGTCGGGAAATAGATTTTTCTAATATTTTCAAAAAATATATATTTTTCCTGTTTTGATACCCTATCAATACAAATATAATCTCATCATCCATTCACAATTCTTCCATTCATAATGCAATATAAAATATAACTCCACATTACATAAAAATATTTAATTAGATGTACAAACTAATCCACACTTTTTACATAAAGATAATAAATACATAAAATAATAATACTAAATAACAAACAATCCGTGAGATAATGATGTCATCCATTTGAGCCTTCATTTGCCATCTCTAAGCCTCCATCCGCTGCAACTGCTCAGCCAAATTCGGAGCATGTCTTTCAGCTGCCGTGGCCCTCTTAGTAAGCTCTTCCACCCGCTGATAATTGTAAATGCTTGATGAAGAGGATGGAAGGGCCACCAGGCCCACCACGCCATGCCTAAGACCTCGGACATATCCAAGCCTTGTACCCAACACTCGTTTGCATATCTCATCCTCTGTCAATGGGGTAGAACCCTCTGGTGTAGGCTGCGACTGGAGTGAAATCATATTCTCCTACGAAAGTAAAAATTCAAATAAATATTTAAACATGTATATGAAAAATGAAGAACACAAAAAATATGAGATAAATACCAACAAAACCTACCAAATATCACTTGCAACTTTGGCTCATTAGAATGAACAATAAATTAAATATAGATTTGTGGTAGAAATCCCATACCATGAACCCCACGAATCTCTACTTCCCGCCATTCTTGCACAAGGGCACAACAACAACACAACAAATGCGAGAAGAAGTCACCACACAAACCTCCCTATGAACATAACAGTAAAAGACAAATTATCAGCAAATAGTAAGTCGAGTCAAACAGCTTCAGAATAATATTGGATGAAGTAACACTGTCAGCATATAGCAGAGCAACCAGAACTCCCTATTTGGAAGGTTATTATGTCCACTAAAAACACTGGTCTATTGAGCAACAACAAGACATGGAGGACAGTGATTTACCATGATGTTAAGCATCCATCCTGCGGAGTTTCCTTCTGATGCAACAAGTACAGCAACAGAACGCTAGTATCAAAGAATATGCCATCAGTTCGTTGCATACCTTCGCTGATGCTGATGGCAAATTATATCCACTAGACACAATTGGATAGTTTCAAACCCTCACATACCAAATAATAATTGTTCTTTAATTCCATCTATGTTCTGAAACACCTATAAGAAACGTGCACACTACAAATTATGTTTTCATGTTCCTATTAAATAGATCAGGAAAAGATAGCCGAAACATCTTAGATGCAAAAAGGGAGCATGTGTCCCTGAATTTCTAGAAGGAAAAAAAAAAGAGGATAAAAAAAAAACGCAAGCATAGACTGCGGCCTTGGCTATCACAAAAATGTGCATGCCTTGTGAACCAAAACCCTACACAATTCCTTTAATTATAAAATTCACTTTCATGGATACCGAACATTAGAAATAGAAGAGGTTGACCCCATCAGAAAATTGCATTTAGACATCCCATTATAACATAGGGGGAAAAAAGCAAAATGAACATATTTTTTTATTAATCATTTGGATAGACAAGCTTAGATAAGGTAGATCACTCTTGTCAGAAAATATGGTTGAGCATCTAATCAAAACATATCAACCCATATGAGGTTTTCACACCATGCGTAGATGCCCCCTTTCACTAGAATAGACTTTAAAACCTTCAAATCTCTAAGTCCACAAAATCCGATTATTTAGAAGCAATGCTTATGGTTAAGTCTTGAAAAATATGCAAGCAATATACAAACCAGATATTATTTTAGTAATATTTTATCTTGCCTGCCCAAGTCTTCTAGTTTTAACCCCCAACACACAGAATATGATAGTAATCTAAAATTACTTTGGCCAGCACCTAAATGCTACACTTGATGACATTCAATGCAAAAGGACATTAGCACATGAAATAGTTTAATTTGGCAATTCAATGTAAATATCACCATGATACCATTTTGGGGATCTTGAAAATTAGAACAAGCAATCATCCATGGGCAACAAGAATGTGGACTTTGATATTGATTTGTGCTAATACATAGGGGTGCAATGCTTTTCCAAATTGATAGAGAGTTACTCACATTCTCATCCTTCTCCAAAGCTTTTGATTTTTCTGACTTCCTCAAACCAACCAGGATAGGAAATGGGGATAAGAATCGGCCTGACAATTTTGTGGGTTGCTTTCAGTTTTTAGGACTCATGGGGGTTTTGGTTTTTAAATCTTATTGGTGTTTATTAGATAAATTATTTTTTCAATTTTGGTCTGAAGAGTTTGTGGTTGACTTTCAGTTTCTTGGATTCATGGGGGTTTTGGTTTTTAAATATTATTGGTGTTTATTAGATAAATTATTTTTTGGATTTGGGTCTGAAAAATTTCTGGGTGGCTTTCACTTCTTTTGGATTTATGGGGTCTTTTGGTATGTTATGCACTTCTCCTTCTTTAATGAACTTTCTAGAATTGAATTGGCCGATGCTTGCATAAAGTTCACTCTGAGAAATTTTGGGCACCTTCTGTTATGGTCTATTATAGACAAAATTCTCTACCCGCACAAACCAAATACATGTTAAACTTTATAGCCATTGATTAGAGAGATTTTGCTTGAATATTGGTCTGAATTAGGTTGTGTGTACCTTCTATTTTTTTTTTGTTTTTTTTATAGTGGCTTTGGTGTGTTATATCTTTCTCCTCTCCTCCTCCTTTACCAAGTTTCCCTGGAATTGGATTGGAACTGGAGCTAACGTGGAGTTCTCACCCACACAAAAAGCACTTTTGGTATTTGGTGTTACTGGAAATATGGCTGATAATCCCTTCAAATATATGTTACCGAGGAAGGATAAAAGGGAGGTAAACAGGGCATGCCCAAATAGAAATAAGATTAATGAAAGTCAGAGGTGTTTTGGTGCAGCCGGATGGGAACTTAGCAATTCCTTTCGTGCTGTCACCTTTTTTCTTCACCTGCCCTGCCCCAAAACACTTTGTAAGTATGATGGACTGCAATGCTATCCACCCAGAATAGTCTGAATCATCCTAATGAAAGAAGCCACATACTAGAACCCCCAAAAGAAAGGCTCAAATTGATCCAACATATATGGAAAAACATTCTGCTATCCATTCTGTAAAGTATTTGGGGCAACAGGGAGCTCAAAAATCACATTAGATTTTGGTTTTCCTCATATTTTTATCCCCAAAGCACTATCCACACAGATGCCAATGAGAAAAAAAAAGTGGAAAAAAGCGCCATAAGGAATACAATTTCCTGCTTTTATGCAGCACCCAAATGCACAACAGAACAAGTATACTTTTCTTCTGCCAAAATTCAGGAACATTCAAACACCCACGAAGAACATAAGCATTCTACCATTTCATATGGCAATGATAAGATTTCATTTTATTTTTTTAAAAAAGCTATCAATAGTTCAAATCTTTTTAATGCAGACAAACAGATATATCACAAGGCACTAAGAAACATCACAAAAATCAAATCACACATCTGGGTCAATAGAATTCAACCCAGTAACACAAGAATTACAACTTAAAAAGAACAATATTAACTAGAAACTAGAGCATACCAGCATTCAAAATCAGCTCCTGCTCTCTCGAGTTTGTCCTTATCCTCCCAAACCCAACCAACTAAATTCTACGGCCACTGCACCTTCATCGAATGAAAGTTAGGAACAAAACTAAAACCCAAAGAAGATAAACCCAATCCCTCCAACCTCGATGACCCTTCAGATTCCACCGAAAAACCCAATTTCCCTCTCTCCAAATTAGCCTACCTTGGCTTCCAAGTCCACCCCACCAACACCGAAGCCCAAATCGCACCCAAGTAAAAAACCACACCCTCCCAAACAAACGCCATCAAAAAACCAATCAAAAAGAAGAAGAAGAAACCCCCGATTCGAATAAAAGGTATATGGATACTAGGTATCCAGAACATACCTAGGGATCACCTTTCAATAAAGAAAAGACATATCTAAATTAATCAAACTCCCCAATAACAATCAATTAATTCAAGATTCATGAGGCACACAACTATCCATGACAACATCCTGTTGAGTCTCAAAATCAATACCTGCGGAGGAGCCCACGGTCAAGCATTCGGCCAGATGGGCGTTCCTAAGCAAGGTGGCCACGCCCGCCACAGTTGTTGCAGATCACAATGGCCACTAGTCACGACTGATCAGACCTGGTTGGTTGCACATGCAACAGACGATGTCCCGGAAAGGCCCACCACTAATCTATGATGCTAGGATTGTTTTATGGCACATTCACGCATTGAGGCAGTCACGCTACAGATATTGCAGACGGGGGCAGCGCAGTCCCCAGTTGGGATCTTCTCCGGTCACGCTACAGATGTTTGGCTCTCTTCTTATGCCGGAATGAGAGAGAGACTTGCATTTATAACAACGCCATTAACAAAAGGCGGGGGATCCTAGCTAGCTAGTCCTAAAAAAATAGAAGGCGTGCGAGACGGGGATCAAATTGGGGAATTAGCCCTAATTTTTTTTTTTTTGCAACACCATAAAAGTAAAACAATGTCGTTAGTAAAAAATTATCTGCGACGCATTCAAATTCACTTCGCAGAAAAATATTATCCGCGATGCATTAGGTATACTGTCGCAACTAAATATGATTTGCGACCCCAAAATTACGTCTCAAATAAATGTAAAATTTTTGTTTCATAATGGTCACAGAGTGAAGAAATTAGTAAAAATTTTAACTTAAATTTTTTACGATGTGGTATGACGGAGGTCGCTAATAATAATTATCTACGACACAAAAGTATCAGCATTGCGAATAAGATATTATGCGCGATGTAAAAAGAAAATGGTTGCAAATACCTTTACTTTTCTACGACATAATAAGGAAACCGTCCCAACTAAAAACTATTTGCGATGTTGGGATTGCGTCGCAAATAGAGACACTTATTTGCGACGCATGATGGTGTCGCTAATGTGTATCTAGCTAGTGCGAATTGCTTTGTTCCATGTATTTTTTGACGCATTTATCTGCAACAAAATTTATTCATTGCTGAAAGTATTTATTTGTGATGCTTGGAATCTTGTTTCACAAATACTTAACGTGTTGCGGAGGGTCTAGTTTTATGTTGCCAAAAATTTATTTTTTGCGATACTTTGGGTTGCGTCGCAAATAGTTTTGTCGCTGAAAATCCCATTTGTTGTAGTTAACGGAGTGCTCATCATATTATTTTTGCAAAAAAGAATTTTACTAAATGTGGCTTTGCGAACGCAGACCTTTGCATCGCTAGTAGGCAAAATAATTGTCAACGCATTATTGCATCGCTAATAGAAAAACACGCATTGGCAAAACTTTCACACTCTTTTGGGGGAAATCTTTGTTGGAGCCAATGTATGTTTTCCACAATTTTTGCCAACGCGATCTTACTTGTGTGGGTAAAAGTAGCAATTTTCTTTGACTTTTGTCAATGCAGTCCAAATATGCATCGGAAATAAGACTTTTGCCAACGCCAATTTTCACTGTATCGGCAAATAGTGTCAGGAAAGTTCTTCCACAGCTTTTGCCAACGCGGTCTTACTTGCGTCGGTAAAAGTAGCAATTCTATGTGACTTTTGCCAACGCAAAGTTTCACTGCGTCGGAAAAATAGTGTCGGGAAAGGTAAGTTTGTCAAAGATGGGACTTTACAGACGCAACTCATACGTCGGCAATGGTGTGAATAAAAACTCAGACCTTTCCCAACGCACACTTGTGCGTCGCCAGTAGGCAAGATAATTGCCAACGCATTATTACGTCGCCATTAGAAAAACACGCGTCGGCAAAACCTTCCCTCTCTTTTTGGGGAATTTTTTGTTGGCGCAAATGTGGTTCAATAGCTTTTGCCAACGCGGTCTTACTTGCGTCGGTAAAAGTAGCATTTTTTGTGACTTTTGCCAACGCAGTCCAAATATGCGTTGGAAGTAAGACTTTTACCAACGCAAATTTTCACCGCGTCGGCAAATAGTGTCGGGAAAGGTGTATTTTGTTGTAGTGATTATTGCATTCTTGAAAGCCATAGATCTAAAAGTTTTGAAATCTGCTGTGAAAGGCTATTTCTTGCCCACTATTATATTACTGTTGATGGGGTAATTGGTCGCAAACCTAAAGATAAGTGGACTAAGGAAGAAGAGTTGGCTGGCACTTGTAACTCTAAAGCATTGAATGCTATTTATCATGGAGTTAATATGTCTGAGTTTCATAGAATTTCTACATGCACTACTACAGAAGAAGCTTGAGATATTCTGCAGACTGTGCATGAAGGCACTGACACTGTTAAACAATCTAAACTTCAGAAATTGTATACAGCCTTCGAAACCATAAAGATGGAAGATGATGAAACTTTTGATGAGTTCAATTCGAAGCTGAATGCAATTGTGATTTGTGAATGATACCTTTACGTTGGGAGAGCCAATTCCTGAGAATAGAATTGTGAAAAAGATTCCGCCGCCTCTTCCAGAAAGGATTGTTGCAAAGGTTGTGGCTATTGAGGAGAATAAAAATCTAAATATTCTCAAAGCTGAGGAATTAGTTGGCAACCTTCAGACTTTTGAAGCAAACCTAAGGACTAATGGAAAATCAAAATCCAAAGTTATTGCTTTGAAAGCGTCCAAGGAATCATACAAGAAAGCGTCTAAGGAGCCTTACAAGAAAGCCGCTAGTGATTCAGATTTAGATTCCGAGGTGATTGATCCCTAAGTTGCTATACAGTTCATGAAGCAATTCAAGCTTTTTGTGAAGGGGCAGAAAACCAATATGAGGATCCCTAAAAATCCTGTAAAAAATAAATCTTTTAAAGGGATTCATTGTTATGAGTGCCGAGGCTATGGACACATTGCTAATGACTGCGAAAATAAAAAATCTAAAAGGAAGGCTTTGAATACTACTTGGGAAGATGAAACTTCCGATGAGAATGATGAAAGTCCTGAGTCTGACAAACCTGACACCGGCAATGGGAAATTGATTGCTTTTATGGCAACTTCTTGTTCTGTTAGTTCTCATGTTTCTTCTGAAGCTGAGACTAATCAAGATAATGAGTCAGAGGAAGAGCCAGATTGGAAAGCTGAATATGAAATACTTTTCAAGAAAACCATGAAGATGGTTAAAGTGAATGAAAAAGCTGCTATCAACTAGAAAGTGTCTGAAGAGCAGAATTCCTCCTTGAAAGCTGAACTTACAAATTCACTTGCTAAAGTATAAAAATTGCAGGATGAAAATAATCGGTTGGCTGACAGAATGACTGCAGAATCACAAAAGTGTGACTTACTTGATTATGATATGAAGACTTTGAAAACAGAGAATTCTGATCTGAATAGATATTCAAGATGGTTCTATCTGAGTTAGATACTGCGAAAGCTTCATTGAACATGATGAATACTAGGTCTAAAAAATTAGATGACATCCCGTGCAGTCAAAAGACAAACACTGACAAGCATGGCATTGGCTACGCTAACGGAGCATCCACTTCATCAAATGCCAAAGGTGAAAATTATTTTGTTACAAATTCAGTTGTTACTAATCTTGTTGTTAGTGTTACAAAGAAAGCTCCAAATAAGTTTAATGTGTCATATCCTAAATGAATTCTCACTTGTCATCATTGTGGAATTAAGCGAAGTTTACCGAATGAAATGCAATGGACAACGCAGAAGGCTGAGCTTAAAAAGAAGAAGACCAAAGCTATCTGAGTCAAGAAAGAAGACCTCTCTTCTGTATTGGTACACACTATGCTGAAATTTTTAAATTTACAAGTGTGTGTGCCGAAGCTTCATTACTCCTGATCTGCAAGGTCAAGCCCCCACCCAATGCTGATACGAAGATCATATTGAGGGGGAGCTACTGCATCCAGATTGATAGAAGCTGCATGATGATATTTGTTTGTCAATTATGGACAAAAATAGGGGGAGAAAAATGGAGCTACTGGAGAGCTATAAAAGCAAAGGCAAACAAATGAAATACAAGATCTACAGTGCTGAATTTCTTTCTTTAAAATTCAATGTATTTTGGATTTTCACTTTTGGGTAGATGAAATTGTATTTCTTCTAAGGATTTTGTCCAATAATTGCCAAAAGGGGGAGATTGTTAGGCCAAAAGTCCAACTGACAGTACATGTCAGGCCTAAAAACTGGATGATACAATCCGTTTGACAGAGAGGCACCTCGCTACAGTGAGGGTGCAGCTCGCTATAGCGAGCATGACGGACTTGCCCAAGTCTGATCCGATCAGAACTCTTTTAAAGAGTTGGAAAAGGCTTATTATTCTGAGGGGATTATGATTAGAAGTCTTATGCATGAATTTGGGCCTATATATTGGGTGATTCTCTCAACCCAAAGATACAACACAAGAAGTAAATTCTCTCTCTTGATCTAAGGTTAGAATACCGCTAAGAGAGATTCCATTATTTGTCTAGAGCCATAGAGATCGAGATCGTTCTGAAGGGCTGCTTTAGAAGGTTTTGCTGCTTCTACTCTCTTATAGAAGATTGATCATCTTGGTGGACAATGTGCGATGAAATAAAGTAAGGAGAGTGGTAAACGGTGGAAGTCGTGTTAGTGGATTCTGTGCAAGAACAACTACGGTCCTTAGGTCGAGGTACAGACTGAGGTAAATGAACCTGTGAGTATATCTTGTAACTGTTCATGAAATCTTAATTTCTAGATCGTGGTTTTTCTCCCTGGAAAGGGCTTCCACGTTAAATTTGTGTCTGCATTCTTGTGGTGATTGCTTGGTAGATTTTATACAAATGAACATCGAATATTCTTTTCTTTTATGGTAGTAGAATCATAAGAAGGTGGAAAATGTATTCAGGTGATGATGATAATTTGATTCCGATCTTCTTTTGTTTCTACCTTGATCAAAGAAATATTATCAGACTCTTATATTTAAAAACCCACCTTTGATTCTGATCTGTTAACCATTAAAGGTATCAAGCCTATGCATTCAATTTCTATGTATTTTAATGCAAACAAACCGGCATGACAATAAAAATGCCCTTAAGAGTTGGACAAATATGAGGATAAGTGCACACAAATGAGCAAGGGAAGCCATAGAGAAAGGAAAACGGACTGAACAAGCCCTTATACAGGTAGAATCTCTCTTTTTATCTAGGTTTTAAGGTGCGGTTTGTGAATCTTGTGCTTGTGTAGCCTGTGAATAATATATTGGTGACTGATATTATGGTTTAAGTTCCTAATTCATATATCAATATATGAGTTTCATTTTTTGTTTCCAGGAAAAAAATGGTTTACATCACCATAGTTTGTCTATATTTTTTCTTTTTTTAACTAGCTTGGTCTATTTGCCATTTCCTAATTCTTGAAAGGCTTCTCCACGGTGACGTGGCACAGCCTGATTGGTTTCCTCACGATCGGTCACCCCGAGGAAAAGCTTCAGAGGGCCCTATTCTGCTTTGGAAGGTATGGCCATCCTGAAGTGATTGCATTATTCTTCTAGAACATCAAGATAAACTGCCAAGCAAACCTCAACAAATGGCGACGAATGGAGAGGAAGATGAAGGTAAAGGCTGGATTGATGATGGTGTAAAAGAATAAGAAGTTCAGGCATGTGATTTCATTAGGTTTATTGTCATTCAACTTCTTGTCCTTTTCTTCTTTTGTTTCTCTCAGTTGATTTGGGCAAAAGGAATTGTGTTGTTAGGTTTTTACTGACATTAGCGAATCTAAGGGCAAAACAACAAAGAAAGTGGAAAATTGTGTCCTCCACCGATATTATATATTTTTTGGGTTCTCAATTGTGGGTCCTAATTTTAAGGGAATTTTTTTTTTTTTTTGTAAACCCCCCTAAAAAGGGAGCGATGAAAGAGGACTCAAACACATGACTTCTCAAACAAGAAGATATGACTAAAACAATAGAAATTTTTTTTATTCTTTAACTCTAACTCTGGTTGGGCTTGGTCTTTATGATTGCCAGGCGAGAGCTGGCCTACTTCTAGCTCAATTTGAGCTTGGGTCGGGTTTGGGCTAATAGTTTAGAATTGGAACTGGCCTGGACTTTCCTCATTCCTTGCCCAGGCCAACCATACTTGCAATCATCAGAAATTCAGGATGAGTGAAGCCCACTAACGAAGCCGGTTGCTTAATTATTTATTGACGGTCCATTTGTAGACTATTAGCGATGAGGCATCATTTATTATCTATTAATTCTCTGTTTGTAGTCTAGGTACTGAGCTCTAAACAAAAACATAAGAGGAACTAGAATCCAAATGGGGATGTAAATGTGTCAATTAGAGACGGGAACATGGGGGAATCCAGCAAAATCCCAGACTAGGTAGAATTTTTTTTTCCTTTTTGCTGAATGAAAATTGTATTATAGAAAAAGAAAGCAAACAAAGGCCGGAACAGAGACCACATGAGACTTTTCAAAAGAGATAGGAGAGAGAAATAGAAAAATCTACCCTCTTAACAGACGTCCTTTAACTAGAGCGGAGCATTCAGAAATTTGCATATCGCTGTAAAAGACTTGTGAGAAAAAGGCTTCTCTAAACACCTGAGAGAGGGGGAAAGGAGCTCTGCCAGGGAGACCTTGACCTTCGCCTGAGAGGCTCTTGAATTTCTGTAAGTAAGATCATTTCTTGCTTTCCAAATTACAAATATAATGGTGAAAAAATTGAAGCAACTCCTTTACAGGCCAGCTTATCACAGTGCTGGGATAGATCATACCAAGTCCCAGAGGGAGATAAAGCGATAGCTGAATTGACTCCAAAATTTTGTAAGATCCAGCTCCAGATTGAAGTCGCAAAGGGGGCAATAGAAAAGGAGGTGCAACACCGTTTCTGAACGGATTTTACAGAGGCAACATCTGGGAGCTGGACTGAATCCGTTTGATTCTGTCCTGTCTTGAGTTGAAGTTTTCCTGTGCATGAGTCTCCAAGAAAAGAAGGAAACTCTTGGCAGAAGAAGAGGGTTCCAGACCAAGCTAGCCCAAGGAACTGACTCTCTTCTGGATCTAATGAGGTGCCAAGCTTTCTTGAAGGAGAGATCTTGGGATGGGTGTGATTTCCAAACAAGGTGGTCTTCTGATTCCACATCTAAAGAGAGATTTAGGATTGTATTCAATAGAGACTCCGCTACCTCTAGCAGAATTCCAGAAAGAATTGTCCAAACTCCATTATCACTGATAGAGCACAGTTGTTGATTAATGGGGAAGGAGAACGAGGGGTAGACGGATGCCAAACAATCATCTTATGTCCATCTATCAAACCAGAGATCTATCTTCTTCCAGTTTCCAATGATCCACATGTTGCCAAAGTAGATTAGATGAGCTGAGAGCCTGATTTTGCGCCAAATGCAGGAGCATGCTTTGGGAGTAAGAGTACTCCATATAGAAGAATTTAGGAAGTGCCTTCTATTCATCAACTTTGCCCAAAGCGAATTGGAGGTTGCAGCAGTCCATCCAAGCTTGATAAATGAGGCTTTTATTCTGGTCGTTGATGTGTCTAATTCCTAGCCCCCCTTCCTTGGTGGGGAGGCAAACTACATTCCAGCAGACTTGGTTCCTTTTTGTTCTAGATGGCCCCCTTGACCAGAGGAAATTCTTCATGATGCGCTCCATGTGGTTGGAAACTAACTTAGGGAGAGGAAGGACCAACGCAATGCGCGTGGGAAAATTGCTCGGCACATGCCTGACTAGAAATCTGCGGCTTGCAAAGGAGAGCAACCTTGACTTCCAACTGGAGAGTTTGGAGAGGAACCTGTCCAACAGTTGGTTGAAGTGATGCCCTTTTGGATTACCAATCAGGAGAGCAGCTCCAAGATAATTGGAAGAAAGCAGATGCTCTTAAAGGTTGGAGATAGCCAAGATCTGCCTCTTAGTCCTTTGATTGCACTTACCAATGAAGATTTTACTTTTTGCTATGTTTATAGATTGCCTAGAGCTAGCTTGATATTTTTCTAAGACCTCCTTTAAATTCAGTAACCCTTTTTTATTGCCCTTGAGAAATAACAAGATGTCTTCTGCATAGAATAATTGACAAGGGGTATTAGAGTGAATGTTGAGGCTGAGGATTTCATCTACAAGAATGAAGAGATAAGGGGAAAGAGGATCACCCTACCTGAGACCACACTTGGAGTGAAAAGATCCAAAAGGAGTTCTGTTAATGGGGACCGAACCTTTTGTAAAGCAAATACATTCTTTTATTAAACCTATCCATCTTTCAGAGAAACCAAAGAATGCTAGGGCTTTGTAGTGAAATGGCCAGCTGAGCGTGTCAAACGCCTTAGAGATGTCCAACAGCATACCCAGGGAACCTCTACTAACTTTTGAATGGAGATTTTGGAAGAGTTCGTGAGCAGGGGAGTTGTGGCGGTGGATGGATCTTCTTTTAACAAATGCTACCTGATTTGTAGAGATAAGAAGGGGAGGATCTAGGATAATCTGGCTGCCAAAATTTTGGACATAATTTTGTATGAGAAATTGAGTAGGCATATAGGTCTAAAATCTGAAAATGAGCTGGGAGATTGGGTTTTGGGTATCGAGGTAAGGAAGGGAGTGTTAGAGGCTTTGTATAACTTTCCCGAGGAAAAAAATCGTCTCACTGCTTTGACCACAGAGGGTCCTGTAATTTGCCAAGTAGCTATAAAGAAGGCACCTGAGAATCCATTTGGGCCTAGAGAGCTATCTTTTTTTAGAGAGAATACCGCCCTTTTAATCTCTTCTGCATTTGGAGCTTTAATGACTTGAAGGTTTTAAACTGAAGACACCTTGCTGCTGTCTATGTCAAAAAGGACATCTGGAGGATCTGGAGGACATTGGTTAGCTGTGGAGAAAAAGTCTACTACCAGGAGGTGAATTTGATTGGGATCATCCACCCAGATCCCATTTGAAATAATCATGTCAATACGGATGACTACACCCCTTGATTTGGGATATCCATGAAAGAAGGCAATGTTATGGTCTCCTTCTTAAAGCCATCTTATTCTGGATTTTTTGCGCCAGTGGGTTTCTTTGATTTGGAGCCAGTTGTGAAGAGAAGCTTTTGCCTCAGCAAGGTCTAGGTGGATGATATCCGTCGGACAATAATCAAGACCTTGAGATTGTTGGATTAGAGATTCAGCTACTTGGATTTTTAACTTGATATCCCCAAATACTGTTTTTTTCCAAACCTTGAGGACCTGTTTCATCGATTTCAGATTTCGTGCTAGGACATATTGGGAGTTACCTGCTATGCCTGTTTGCCAATTTTCTGGAACTAGATTGAGAAATTCTGGATCGTGGATCCACATGGCTTCGAATTTGAATGGCACATTAGCAGGAGAAGGCCGTTGGTACTGGGAGAGGAGAATGGGATAGTGGCCTAATGAATATTTTGGAAAATGAGAAAGCAGAGGATCAGTAGAAGTAGAGCACCAATTATGGTTACAAAGAGCTCTGTCCAGTCTAGCTCCTACATGGCTAGTTCCCCTACAGTTGTTGGGCCAAGTAAATATGTTGCCTGTGAAGCCCATGTCTTGCCTACTTGAGTGGACAATCATCTGTTGAAATTCTGTGTTCAGGCGAGAAGGCCTCAAACTTAGTTTTTCCAAGGTTGGGAGAATTGCATTAAAGTCACCCAAGACACACCGGGGCAATTAGAGGAAGCCTTCAAAGATAGTTAGTCCCAGGGGGGTTTTCCTCTGAACATAATTTGTTGAGGCATAGATTCTTAAGAGGAGACTTTTAGTGTCATTAACTGGGTTGATGAAAGAGATTCTAAGAAATTGGTTAGAGTATTCAGTGAGGGTAGTGTTAAGCTTGGAGTTGGTTTTAAACAGACACCAAATGGAAGAAATGGAAAGAGGTTTGTTAGTGAAGAAGCCATCAAATCCCAAAGAGGATAGCAAGTTGGGGGGGGGGGGGGGGGGGGGGAGAAAAAGTCAAAGAGTCATCGGCTCAGAGAGGAAGATAATGTCTGGGGAGTTTGAAGAGATCAGATGGTGAAGGGCTCTAAGAGTAGGGGAGTTTGTAATTCCCTTACAGTTCCAAAATAGGACTTTGAACATTTTGAACTAGAATAGGGAGGGAGGATTCCTTCTGAGCTCCTGGTTTTGGGACGGGAGGAGGATGGGGGGGGGGGGGGGGGGGGGCAAGTTTTGTTCTTCTTTTTGTTTTCTTTTTTTTTTCCCTGATTAGGGAGAAAGGTTTATCTCTAAGGAAATACCAACTGGGTAGGAGGAATTTGGGGTCTGGGATTTTTATGGAGGATTTGAATTATGCTCTCCTTCTTACAGCTAAGAAGGAAAATGGCAGGAGAAAGGAGTTGCATAGGTAGGATCTATGAGGGAGCAGTTTTCCAGAATTGAGAAGGGGTTGGAGGTGTCTAAAGCTGGAACAGGTATCTTTTCCAAGATTTCCAACATAATTTCTTATGGTAGATCCTCCAGTCTAGAGTTATGAATTTGATCTTGGACAGAAGTGGGATTAAGGCCGGTTGAGAGGCAAGCCTTGGAGGAAGTTGGGTCAGCCTGGGGAGTAATTGTTGGAACCATTTGGGACTACTGCAGCCAGCTTGGGTCGGTCTCCTGAGATAGACAGTGTACTAGATTCTGGAGTGGTGTGGTCACTAGAGTGAATAGTATCGAGTAAAGGGGTGGTTGCTAGAGGGAGTTGAGAACTAGGGATTGAGTGTGTTGGGGTGTTGGAGGCTTACCTAGGATGCCCTTTTGACCCTGAATTTCTGGTGGAATGTGGTTTGAATTTGGTTAGAATTTGCCACAGTTACAGAGACTCCCTAAGTGACCCGACGAGAGGCATTTTGGGCAGATCTTATGTTTAGACCCAATTCGGACCCAATTTGGCCTACTTCCAGCCAAAAATCCTATTTTTGATATTATCCTCTCAAACTTAGACTTGGATGAAAATCTGAAAGAAAAACTCCATTAAAAACCACCAGCTAATGATCCTCTCTCCATTTTCATTTCAGCTGGAGCTTCTCTTCTTCAACTCCTTTCTCTTCTTCTTCCAAAGTTCCTTCAATCAGTTGGGAGAGACCTGCATGTGTGAAATCCAGTCACCACTCCATCTTCTCTATCTTCTCCAACAAGGATTTCATCTCCTAAGCCTAAGCACCTCTCCATTTTTCCATCTCATTGTTCTTTTAGTAAGCTCCTTCTCTCTTAATCACTTCCTCTTGATTTCTTCTAGTCATAGAATGTTTCAATTCGCGCATGCATCTTCTTCTCCCTCATTCCATCTCATTTCACCATTTTAGGTGCTTCTTGAGCTTGCAATTTTTGGGGGCTTTTCTTTTGGAGAGCTTGTTGGGCAATAAAGCTTGATTTTTTGCTTGGATTATGATTTTGTTTAGCTTCAAGCACCCATGGCAAGTAAAACAAATTAAATCTTGCGCATGTACTTTCATTTCTATGATTCTAGCTATGATTCATGTTTTAGAAACCCAATTCCAGCTCATGTATTAGTTTGATTTAATCTTATAAGTGGGTTCTTATATATATAAGGTTAGTAATGTGTTTCAATTGGTGGCATTTTATGGAATGGAATGTATTGGAGACTCCATATTTGGTGCATATGTGATGAGATTGAAAGATTGTCAGAGGTTGGGAAGGAGCCCACTCAAATGAATTGATTTTTCAGACTTAAAACTCGTGGTTCTACCCAGAATTCGGCCAGTCGGAGGCCATTCGGCCACCTGATCCGTAAGCAATGTTTTTATAGGGTTTTTCGGCCACTTACCACCACCTGTTCGGCTAGCCGAATGGGACAGATTTTCATAGATTTGACAGATTTTCTAACGACCATAACTTTTGATTCGTAAGTCTGATTTTGAAGTTCTACATATCTTGGAAAGCTCTTGAAGTGTAGAATTCAATGGTCCAATCATCTTACTGATCAGAGGTCTGGAAAGACAAGGGAAAAATTTAATTTAAAAATCTTGGTAACTTAAATGTACCGTGAGCCAACTAAAGAACCATTAGATGCTTAGATGGTTTTGGCCGAGTAGGTGGAACTTGAGGATGGATCCCTTGGACCCTAAATTATGCCCAATGGAATTGTAATTCATGTTGCGGTGTGAGCAACCGTACACCCACAAGGAACATCGTGAATCTTCATATTGTATTCCGAACCAAATGTGTTATACTAAGAGATTTTACGTCCAATTAAGTAACGCCAAGCGTTCCTTTGGAGCCCATTAACGCCAGAATCCTTAATACTACACCGAGTTGGATGGTGAAGACCACGAGGGTTCCAAGACCGTAGGCTTGGCTTGATTCATATATTGATTCCGTATATGATTTATATGCATGCATTTGAATTCCGTTTCTAATATTCTCATATGACTTGATCATACTTCTGTTTAATTTATGTATATCTTGTTTATGCACCTATTTATATTATATCTATTTCTGCTTCTGATTAGTTACCAGCGGATAAGTTCTGAATTGTGTACCATGATATGATTCGTTTCATGCTCTCACTTTACATTCATGTTTGAGAGAATATAGCTTATGTTGATGTGCCATTTAGTTCTGTTATTATGTATATCTGTCAATATATGACTTGTATGTCTCATGCTTTTTCATGCTCATATTTCCCTAGTGTTCATACTTTGATCTCTTTTGATCTATATCTGTCCAGCTACCCATTATGTAACACCCCAACCCGCCTTAATCTCGTTTTAGAGTTAATTAATTTAGATTAATTGCTTATTGGATGTTTTGATTGTGATTGGACTTGATTAGGTAGAATTAGTGGGGTTTGACCATTTACTAGGTAGATTATGACTTTTGGAGTATTTTGGGTTTTTGTGTGTACTTAGAAATGTTTGGGTTTTAATGCATTGCATAGAGCATTTCATGGTCATTAACTTTCATGCTTTGGCCCATTTAATTCGGATCCATTTAGACCCATTTCCAGCCCACTTAATCAGCCCAGGCCCTTTCTTGCAAATTCTGTCCTTTTTGTGGACTTGCATGCAACTGCTGGAAATAAATTCCATCAAAACCCATTTCAGCTATTCTCTTCTCTTCTTCACTCCCGGCAACAATCAAGAAACCTTACATGTGTGGAAGCCAGCCACCATTTCAATCCTATCATCTTCTCCAACAAGACTCCATCCCCCAAGCTCAAGCATTCCTTCATTTTCTTCTCCTTGCTTTTTGGGTAAGCCCTTTTTCTTTGTAATCTTCTTTATTTGATGAGCTACATTTTCCTTTTCCCTTTGTATTCATTTCAATCATGAGATTATGTCTCAGATTCGTGCATGTATCATCTTCTTCCCCATTCATTTCATTCATTTTCGTTTTCACCATTTTTAGGGCATTTGAGCTTGCATTTTTTGGGATTTTTTATTAGAAAGGATTTGGAGTGTGAGATAGCTTCCAAGCACCTAAGGCAAGTTAAATATGTACATTGATATGCATGCTTCCTTGTTTGTCTCTTGAATATATGCAATCATGTGTAGATACCCATTTCTTGCTCATAAAATGGATTTTTGTGGATGATTCCTCTTGTTAATGTAATATGGGTTTATGGATGGTTTCTATGAGCATTTTGGAAGCTCAAAGATACCCATTTGTTGTGGTTTAAAACCAAGAAGAATTACTTGAATGGCCTGGATGGAAACATCACAGTTTCAGATTTTCGGACACAGAGATTTGGCAGTTCGCTCGAGCGAGCGTGAGTGAACGCTCGAGCGAGCGTGAGTGAACGCTCGAGCGAAGGGCTCTCTAGGAGAGTTCGCTCGAGCGAACTTTTGGTCCGGTCGAGCGAGCAGTTCTCTGTCTGGGGTCCGGTCGAGCGAACATCTGGATGCTCGAGCAAACCTGATACCTGCAGTTTGCAGATTTTCTAACGACTATAACTTTTTAACCGTATGTCCGTTTTTGGAGATCTACATACCGTTGGAAAGCTCAAGATGTGTAGAACCCAATAAAAAGTGATTTCATTTGATTTGAACCTTAGAAATGAATAAATGTTGGATTTTATATAATTGTGACAAATGGATGTTTCCATGAGCCGGTTATTGAACCGTAGCTTGTTCTAGTTGATTGGCTTGATAGATGGACCTGTAGGATGTGCACCCTGAACTTTCATCATGACCGATGGTTTGTTTAATTGCGGATATGGATTGAGCAACCGTACCCACAAAAGGGGCCTTGTGTTCTTCGGATTGTAACCGAACCAAATGTGTTCTATTTAGGGATTCAACATCCAAATTATGTAACGCCAGGGGGTTCCTTGTAGCCCGATAATGTCGAACTCTTAATACTACCCCGAGTTGAATGGTGAAGACCACATGTGTTCGCAAGGCCGTAGGCTTGGCTTGATTTCTGTCTTGACTCCGTATATGATCTGTATGTACATACATTGCATTCCGTTTCCAGTATTCTAATATGACTTGATCATGCTTCTGTTCAGTTATGTATTCTCTATTAGACATCTGTTATGTTATATTTATTTCTGATTCTTTGTCATTTATATGTCTTGTCCTGTATATGTCCTGTATCTGATTAACACTTAGCTTTGACCCTATCTAAGTCGGACCCGACTAAGTGTGGGTTTAGTGGTACTTCTGGCCCTCTGTAGATGGGAAAATTATTCTAAGGGTTTACCGGCACCCTAGGTCTACGATGGAGAATTCTGGGTACCTCTGTCTCCTAGTAGCACCACCCTGTTCTGTTCTGATATTCTGCTCTCATTTTATTTTTCATGTTACATATTGATTAACTTGAGAGAACCTAGCTTATGTGGATGTGCCAACTAGTACTGTTGATATGTTTATCTGTTATCTATGATTCGTATGTCTCATGCTGATTCATGCACTAATATGCCTAGTGATCATTCCTTGATCTCTTATGATTTATCCATGTCTGACTATTCATTTGTTCCATGTTATATGGACTGTATATGTTTGTCTTTCTTAGCTTAGTCTAATGGTGCTACACTTGGCGTTACAGGTGAATATGTCGACGCCATTGCCCTGGAGATCCTTGAGGAAGAGGAACCTCCGCTTAATGTAGCAGAATGGACTCCTGATGATGTCTTCTAGACATCCGTACGATGAGATCGGACGTTTAAATGGCCCATTGACCGTGGCTAGGATTACCACATCTTTTGTAGTAGCTTTAATGAACTTGTTAGCTTTGGGGATTGTAAACTTAATTAACTTACTTCTTCATTTTCTATCTCTTAAACTTGAACTTTTAAAGCATTACTTATGGACTCTTATGCTCTATACTTGTTACAGGATAAATTATGGATCGATATCTATTTGACAAAATTGTACAGGTTATGGAAATTTATAAACCTCACACGTGATATTTTGTGGGTAAATTCCGTACGTGGGGACCTAGAGTCAATGAGTTTGACTCGAATTTCCACGCGGGCGTGTGTTGCGCCTCGGGATGTGTGAAATCTCGGGCTCGGGGCATGACACATTATATATTATGTTTATCTTGCTTAGCTTAGTCTATTGGTGTTACACTTAGCGTTATAGGTGAGTACCTCGATGCCACCGACTCGGAGATCCACGTGGAAGAGGAATCTCCCCCTTACGTAGTTGAATAGACTTCTGTTGATGTGTTCTAGACATCTACTCGCCGAGATTGAACATGAAACGACCCATGGACCGTGGCTTGGAATTGCCACATCTTTTGAAATAATTTATGATCATGTTTCGGTTGTGGATTGTAAAACTTAATTTAACTTACTTCTTTCTCTCTCTCTATCTCTTGAAATTTTAATCTATGCTCACAAACCTTATGCTCTATATCTTGATGCATGTGATATGGTGGGATTACAATTGGATATATATTTGACAAAATTACATAGGTGAAAATACAAGTTTATGGAAATTTGAACCTCACATGTGATTTCCTGTCGGTGAATTCCATTGGTGGGGACCAAGGGTCAACGAGTTTAACTCGAATCCCCATGCGGGCATTTGTCGTGCCTCGAGATGGGTGCAATCTCAAGCTCGGGGCGTGACACTGAGAAGCTGAGATGTCATCTAGTTTGATCAGATGACCAATGGCTCTAGCTATGGAGAGGAGAATGTTGCTACTCCAACAATGATAGGGAATTCTAGAGATTCCAATCCAGACAGGATGTTAGGTTGGCGATTCAAAAGGCCCTTGGCCACAGGACCAAGGTAAGAGATGTAGCGCTTTGTTTTGCAGAAGGATAGGGGATTGGTAGAGAATTTGAACTCTATTTTCCCTAGACCCTAGAGCTGAACCTGAAAAGGAAATGTCCCCAGTCCGTAAGAGAGATTAGGCAGGGCTTGGAGAGATTCCAATGAGAGTTAGCTTGTTGGGTCAGCCATTCTATTGAAGGTCTTCTGCCAAAGAATCGCCTAATGTCAAAATTGGCGAATGAGTTTTTACTGGGTTCAATCATGGTAGAGGGAATTCTCATGACTAGTTGACCTTCTTTGAATGAAGAGGGAAGGTAGTTTGAGGGTGAGATAGGTTTGGAGTCAGGAAAAGGACTCAGCCAGTTTCTGGAACTGAGTGGAGAGTTGCTACGGTGAGTTTGGGACAATAGTCTAACTATTTGATCTAGTTGCTCAAGTGCGGTGTTAATGGGCTGAGAAGGAGGAGGATCTGGGGGTCTAAACGAGATTGAGAGAGTAGTAGTGGAGATGGAGTAGTAATTCAGGAGAGCCAATGAGGAGATAAGGTTAGCTAAATTTGGGGGAATCGCCTGATCACCTAGAGATTTACTTCTATTGGCGAGAATAAGTCCAGCCAACTGATTTTGCAGGAGTTCCAGTTGAGAGCAGTCCCAGACCGGACGTAGATGATTGATGGGTGGAGAGGAGCTGAGTAGAGGATTTGAAGCAGGAGTTACTAGATCCAGAGTTCTAGAGGCCATGAAGACCTTATCTTGCTGGTTCAAAGATGAGGGCGAAGCTCTATTTGAAAAGATGGCTGCCTGGCTAGAAGAAAAAGTAGGAAAATCACCCACCTAGAACAGAGAGGTGGATGGGGGCGATGCTTCATTTGGGATGATGACTGCCCGACTGAAGGATTGAGGAAGGGAGTCCTCTATCTGGAGTAGAACGAGAGTTGGTAGCTGACTGATTTGCATGGGAGACTAGGAGTGAGAGCGAGTTGGCAGGGAGAACCACCGTTTCTTATGCTCTAGGTCGGAACAATTACAGGTATTCGTTTCTTTCTTTTTGCAAAAAGGAGACTAGATAGAATTAAGTGAAGCATTGAAGCTCATATGAATATACTCAAATTAACCACCCCAAAATTACACACTCTATTTATAAAAAAAAAAAAAACATTATAAAACAAACTGCATGGATCAAAAAACATATCTTTTGCTTTTTCCCTTTTTTTTTATAGAACAAGCTGAAAGATTGAGATCCATATCCAAGCATTTGCCACTCACATTTATGAAATTAGCAAGTAAAAGAAGACAACATACCTATCAAGTTTGTCTCTCACCATATGGTGAGGGATAGATGCACATGAATATCACCCATACATATATGGCAGATTCAATGTGGCAAACCCTATTGTAAAACAATGCTAATTACATGACTCTATATTTAGAAGTGGTGTTTCAGTACATACCTTCCGTTCTGTAGGTCCTGGCTGCACCTTCTGGCAGATTTGCCTAACTCGTCAAGGGTTTCCGTAAATCGGCCCATATTACTCTCTATTTCCGTAAACCTTAATTTCACTGCAGCTTCTTGTCCTCCAAGCGCGAAATTAGCATTCTGCAGTAGAGACTTAAGTTGGTTTTCCAACTGCTCGACTGCACTGCAAATCTCTTTCAAGTCATTTAATTTCACAAAAGAACATTCCTTCATGGTACTGGTTAATTCGAACTCCCGTTTCAGTTGGTCACTGTAGGACCTGATCTTGTTTCAGTTGATCCTGATGAGAATGAAGAGGCACATTGAGATTGACCTGCCAACCGCGCCATTACACGTGAGATCATGAGGTCGAAGTTGACCAACAAGCAGATGATGCGCGAGAACATTTTCCATGCTTTGAGACGTAGCAGACAATATTTGAACTTCTAATCACGGCAGTTCAACTTATCAGTTAGAGCTTTCTGCTTCAGAAAAACATTATCAAGTACTCGAGAGAAAAGAGGAAATGGGTTCTCTGCCTTCTGTAACCTTTTCAACTCCTGCAATGCTCTCACATACATGTGGACGCCATTAGTATTTTCTTTCTCTTCATTGAAAAGCCCAACAGCAGTGCGAAGGATGAGTTCCCTGTTGCGGGCACTCCTCAGGCAGTCTTCCAGCGCATTGCACAATTCTGACATGAGAAAGCTGTTTGAGAAGTAGTCTTTTACCAAATGAAATAGTTTCTGACTCTTCCTCATATGTTTGTCATTCTCGAGAGCCTGGAGTATGCTTTCAACAGCTTGCTCATTAGCCTCGGTGATCTGGTAGGTCATTTCTCGCAAGGTATCTGATAACGATTGGATGGGGACGACAGCGTTGGGGTTGCCTTGAACTCGGTTTCTAAGAGAGCTTGACGACATTTTTTTTTCAGTTGTGTCCCACCACTCAATTTAAAGTGGTCTAACAAGAACAACCCAGAAATTTGGCTATTCTTGCAACTGAAACTAGTATATATCCCAATCCAAATCCAAATCAGCTTGAAGTCCATACATTGATTTCTAACCATTAAAAGGAACTCTATGTTTGTAAAATACATGAAACTGCAAGAGGCTAAATAAGATAATGTATGAAACAGGGGTTGAGTGATGTTCTTGAGGTGAAGACATATTGACCTCCTTGGTATCTTCGTATCCAAAGCTTTGTTTTGACAGGAAGTAGCTACAGAACTTCAACAGGCGTGGATGGGTTTGGGTCCCCATCAGAGAGAATAAGAAAAATCATGGTACATATTGTAGGTGCCTAAAAATTAAGGATGTTAAAGCAGGGATTAGGATCCTTGGTTCGGGTGGATAGGATGAAGATTGCCGTGGCTCCGACTGGACCTGAGGAAGAGGAGAAGAAAACACGTCAGAGGACCCTGGCTGCTGGCAGCGCAAGGCTCTCCGATGCTTAAGTTAGTTCAGGGAATGAGCAAGGGAGATGGAGAGGAAATTGCAGAGTGAGAGTGTGTATTCTGGATTGCGTACCTTTAGGATGGAAGTGGAGGCGCTATTTATAAGTGATGGGGTTGACTATTGTGGGCGAGTTCCGAGACTGGGCCGGCCACTTGAGTGGCTGCGTCCACTCAGCCCATAATGCATTAAATGCTGACCCATGCTTCATTAAATGCTAGGCTTGCTGGGTCAGGCGGCGGTTCTGACTTTTGGGCCAGGTCCCATCAGGCCTGGCCCAGAGCCATGCCCTGGGGGCGCACGTGCCCTGTGCGCGCCGTTTTGTCAGTAATGATAATCTGCGGGGCATGCCTTAGCATGCGCCGTTGCCCTGTCGCTGGTCCCATCAATCTCTGTCAAATCTGCGTTGCCGGGGTCAATGCCGAGGTCGGGTGGATCCGACTTCTGGAGCTCTCTCCTCGGCGAATGACCGCGGTCGTTCGGCCGTGGTCACCCTTGGCCTAGGGGAGGCGTAATCATTCTGTTTTGAGGCCTGGGCTAGCGCTGATCTCGGCTTAGTGAAAACACCCCCACACAATTGCCCCCCAGTCTTCCGAGCTCTTAAGGGTGCCAACTCTTTGAGGTCGGAAGCTGAATAGGTCTCGCCGAGATGCAACATGCCGCGGTGCTCAGATAACTTCCTGCCCGGGCTTGGGGGAGCTCAAACGTCTCCTGGCTTTCGGAATTCCACCGCCGTTTCGGTAGCTGGCGTCTTTACTCCTATCCGCTGTCGCTTCCGTACTCGAGGCATTAAATGGCGCACGAGAAACAAGCTGGCGCTTCCACGTGTCTCTCTTTATTTGGCTGGCTCATCTTTTCACGGCGGCGCGTGCAGTGAAAAGGCGCGCCCTTCTTGAAATTCGAAGAGGCGCCATGATTAGGCGCCTATTTTCTGGCCATAAATAGGGGCTCGCCCCTTCTTCTTTCTTTTTTACTTGCATTCTGTCTTTCTTTTCCCTTGCATTCTTCTTCCTTTCGCTTTTGGAGCCCTCATTCTTTCTTTCCTGCCTTCATCTCTGCCGAAAGAGGCTGTTGCAGAGAATCTCTAGGCTTCTCGTTGCCAGGACTCTGATCTGCGTCTTGACCTTCTCGTAAGTCTCCTTCTCCCTTTTCCTGTTCCGTTCTGCTTTCTAGGTCTCTGCCCGGTCTAGGGTCTTCTCTGTTTGGGGTTTTCTCTGTTTTTAGGGTCCTTTCTTACTCCTTAGTACATTTCTAGCGTTTTCGCCTGAGAGATGGGCATTTATAGCCATTGGATAGAGTCCGAGAGGGGCCTAGCTGACCTTAGGGCTAGGTATGATATACCAGAAGGAGTCCAGGTCATGGCGGCTACAGTCATGTCTTATGCCCTTGGGGATTTTTGTGATGGCTGGATGCCGTTCCCCTTGGTCGCCGTGATCGAGGGCAGGGTTAGGTTTCCCCTCCGCCCTCTGCTTAGGGACTGTCTCCGAGCATGGCATCTCTGCCCCTGCCAACTGATGCCTAACAGTTTCAAAATTGTAATGGGTACGGACGCGCTCAATACAATTCTGGGCATCAGTCTCGGCGTCCACGATATCGAGGAGGCCTACGATATCTGCAAGTCCGGGAAGGACATGTACTACCTCCGCGTCAAGTCGGGGCGGAGGCCCTTCGTGCAGGCCTTAGAAGATTCAAATAAATATGCCGGGGACGATCGCCTGATGGTCACTGGCAGTTGGGAGTTCGGTGACGACGAGCCCATCTCGGAAAGAAATTTCAGGATCCCTCGTCATTACGGCACCCCTCCAAGTAATTAAACCCTGAGTACATCCTTTTACTTTTCATCCCCTTTTGTACTTACCGATCTGATGTCCTTTGTTTGCTCTGCAGGCGTTCGTCAGAGAAGAGCTGCTGCTTTCCGAGAAGGCTGGGAGCTGAACAGAGCTTGGATCCGAGCTTTAGAGAGTTACCACGGCCACGGTGACAGGTCCGCGTGGAAACTGCTAGGGTACGAGCTCAGGTACCGCGGCTACAAGGAGAGGAAGTTGATTGCTCATCGCAGGCAAGCCGCGGCGGAGGTAGAGGGAGAGACCAGAGCGGACGAGGACCGGACCGCGGCGGACCCAGGGGACCGTTCTGCGACCAACTCTGAGGCGTCCACTTCGGGGTCCGAAGACAACGCCGAGACGATCGGAAGGATCATCCTGTCCGATTCAGAGTCTGAGGGAGAAATGGACCGGACCCGCCCGAAGCCCGTCTTGCGAAACCTCAAGGCCGTTCCAATGACTGGCAAAGGTCTGGGCGCGCCCTCTTCCTCTCGCGCTCCCGCGCCGACGAATGCACCCTCGTCATCTTCCGCGCCCCCGCCTTCCCGGACGCCGACGCCGCTTGCCGCGACCGGGAGCGGGACGCCTGGTCCTTCCATCATTTTGGCCACACAGGTGGACGACCAAGCCCGTAAGAGAGCCCGTGTAGAGAGTTCGGTGGGGGAATCATCCGGGCCTGTCATGGGAACGCGGGCTCACCCCGCTCCTTGGAAGCCGAGCTTGATGATCCAGCCCGGGAGGCCGTTGTCAGTGGAGGATCGCCTCTCGGGGGGACCGTCCGTGGTTGCCTGCCTGGGGAGCGCCTGTGCCCTGCCGCAGGACATGGAGAACCACGATAAAATGGATGACATCTCCCTGCTGGCCGCGCAGATGAAGGCAAACCTGAGTGTAAGTCTGACTTTTCTTTCAATATTTACTATTTGGTTATGGCTTTCGCTCTCTGGTCGATAACCTGCTTGGTTATTTCCTGCTTCCTTGCAGAGCGTCCAGATGGCTCAGGTTTCGGTGTCTCGTATCCAGAAGTGCCACGCCGAGGTGAAAAGACTCCAGGCTGTATGCGAACAGCAAAAGAAAGACCTGGAGGAGGCGAGGGCGAAGGTGTCTGAGTACGAGGACACGCACCGATCCCTCTTTGCCGAACTTGACAAGCTCAAGTCGGTTTTTGACCTGACTAAAAGGAGGGAGGCCGAGCTGGAGAGGACGATCGCGGGGCTGGAGAGCCAAAAGGCCGGTCTAGAGCTCACCCTCCAAGCCGAAGTCAAACTCGCCTTCCAGGATGGCGTCGACGCGGTGGGCGATGAGTACTCTGCGCAAGTCAACGACATCCGGATCTCGGCCTGGGAGATGGGCTGGAGGGCGGCTCTAGACAAGATGGGCGTCTCCCACGACCACCCTACCTATGCCAGGCCGGATGAGTATCCGTGCTCGGACGCCGCCGAAGGTGCAGAGACGGGCCCCGCTGCCCAGCCGGGGCCGGAACTCCCCTCCGCAGTGCCCGAGGTGCCTGCTGCAGTAGAGGACCCCGTTGCGGCGTCCGCACCCAAAGCTCCTCCTACCGCGTGAAGTCTTTTTTCTTTTGATGTAATTTTTGCTTAGGCGCTTTGCGCCCTTCATGTATAAAACCTTTGTTATGAAAATCTTGCTTTACGCCCTTCATGAAAATTTTTGTTTGTGTTTGATCCTGAATGCTTCTAAGTGTTTCTTTTCGGCCATATGACCGAGACCACCCTTCGGGGACTATTAATTAGCCGCGCCTAGTGCGATTTAGGTTTTATACGAGGGGCTGAGCTTTTCTTTTGCAACGCAATGGCGCTTTTCTTTTGCGACGCAACGGCGAGCGCGTGATACCGTTTTTCTTTTAAGTATACGAGCTCGGTGAGTGCCCCGTTACTTTAGCCTGGGATCATTTAGCGTCGGATAGTCGTGCGGCGATTTTAATGTATAAGGCGATTCCCGCTTTGTCGCCAGGGCCGCGCTGGCTACCCGGCACGAGGGCCGAGACGCGCACGAAATGGAGAAGTCCAGGGCCCGTGCTGGTTATCTGGCACGAGGGCCGAGACGCGCACGAAATGGAGAAGTCCCCTTGGCTCGTCACCAGGGGCCGTGCTGGTTATCTGGCACGAGGGCCGAGACGCGCACGAAATGGAGAAGTCCCCCTGGCTCGTCACCAGGGGCCGTGCTGGTTATCTGGCACGAGGGCCGTGACGCGCACGAAATGGAGAAGTCCCCCTGGCTCGTCACCAGGGGCCGTGCTGGTTATCTGGCACGAGGGCCGAGACGCGCACGAAATGGAGAAGTCCCCCTGGCTCGTCACCAGGGGCCGTGCTGGTTATCTGGCACGAGGGCCGAGACGCGCACGAAATGGAGAAGTCCTCCTGCCGAACTGGGGAATTTTGCAGTTGCCGCGGTACCTTCCTTGGAACGATTTCAACTTTTGAACACAAAGAGAAACTTTCTTGAGAGGAAATGACCTTCATTGATTTTGCATGAACTGAATACATTTAAAAGTAAAACTTCTTGAGGTGCGACGCGTTCCATGGCCGCGGCAGCAGTTTCCCAGTCATATCCTCAAGCTTATATGCGGATCGTCCCGCGGTCGAGACTACCTTGAACAGACCGCGCCAGTTCGGGGCCAACTTGCCCTGATTCGGATCCTTGTCTGCGGGCAGTGCCTTCTTCAGGACCAGTTCTCCGATGGAGAACTTCCTTTCCCGAACTTTCTGATTGTAATCTCTTGTTAGCCGTTGGTGATAGGCTGCTAAACGGATGTAAGCAGCTTCCCTGCGTTCTTCGGCCAGGTCCAGTCCCAGGGTTAGGTTTTTATCGTTCTGGACATGGTCAAAGAGTTCAGATCTGAGCGTTGGAAGGCCGATTTCGAGAGGGATCACGGCTTCCATTCCGTATGCCAAGGAGAAAGGAGTTTCTGACGTGGAGCGTCTCGGAGTGGTTCTGTAGGCCCATAACACACTGGGTAGCTCTTCTACCCACCTTCCTTTGGCCCCATCGAGTCTCTTCTTGAGCCCATCCAAGACCACTTTGTTGGAGATTTCAGCTTGGCCGTTGCTCTGGGGATATGCCGGAGTCGAATAGTAGTTCCTGATGCCGAGTTCCTTGCAAAAGTTTTTGAAGAGGCTGGAGTCGAATTGGGTCCCGTTGTCCGCAACCAAGACTCGAGGGATGCCGAACCTTGTGACAATGTTCTTCCATACGAAGCTCTTGGAGTCCCGTTCCGTGATGGAAGATACTGCTTCCGCCTCGATCCACTTGGTGAAATAGTCGGTGGCCACTATCAGCCACCTTTTATTCCCCGGGGCTCGGTGGAGGGGTCCCACAATGTCCAGCCCCCACTGAGCAAAAGGCCATGGACTGGAGAGCGGGCTCAAATCCTGTGCAGGTTGATGGAAGTTGTGTGAGAACTTCTGGCACTTCTCGCATTTCATAGCGTACATCTGTGCGTCCTTTTGCATGTATGGCCACCAGTATCCTTGGCTTATAGCCCGGTATGCTAGTGACCTTCCTCCGATGTGACTTCCGCAGATGCCTTCATGTATTTCGTAAAGGAAGTCGTCAACTCGGCTTGGGTGGACGCACTGGAGATAAGGGCCCGTGAAGGATTTCCTGTACAGCTTTCCTTCTGGAGAGAGCCAGAACCGGGCTGCCCGGAGCCTGATCTTGTGAGCTTGCGCTCTGTCCTCGGGGAGTTGGTCGTCCTTGAGGTATGCGATGATGGGATCCATCCAACTGGGCCCGAGGTCAGCACACAAGACCTGCCGTGGTGGGCTGAGCTCTATACTCGGCGATGTTAGTGAACCCACTTCTATAGTCCTCTTTTTTCCAGCTTCGACGGCGGAGGCCAAGTTGGCGAGCGCGTCGGCGTGTGAGTTAGAGTCTCTGCCGATTTGTTTGACTTCTACTTCCGGGAATTGGGAGAGGAGTTTCTTGGCGAGGGTTAAATAGGCCGCCATCCTGTCGTCACGGGCCTGATAATCTCCAGTGAGCTGGCTCGTCACCAACTGCGAATCACTGTAGATCACCAGTTGTTGGGCTCCGAGAACCTTGACACTATTCAGCCCAGCCAGCGATGCTTCATACTCTGCCTCGTTATTTGACGCTCGGAAGTCAAGGGTCAGGGCTTGCTCGATTACTAGTCCTTCTGGAGACTGGAGGACTACGCCGACGCCGGCCCTTCTAGAGGTGGAAGACCCGTCAACGAAGACCTTCCAAGCCGAATCTCGGGAGGTGTACCGAGATTGCTCGTAATCAGTCTCCGGGACTAGGCCATCCTGCCCCTTGCCCCCCAATTCGGGGTCGAGTGGGCTCGGCGCCGAACTCGGAGAAGTGAACTCGACGATAAAATCTGCCAAGACCTGCGCTTTGATCGCTGTCCGGGGCTGGTACTGGATATCGTACTGCCCTAGCTCCACGGCCCATCTCGAAACTCGCCCAGAGAAGTCGGCCTTCCGGAAGACAGACTTGAGCTGGTGCTCCGTAACCACCACTATCGTGTGGGCCTGGAAATAGTGCGAGAGCTTCCGGGAGGCACTGACGAGGGCCAGTGCGAGTTTCTCCATTGGCAGGTACCTGGTTTCTGCGTCGAGGAGGGTCTTGCTTGTATAGTAGATGGACTTCTGCTGCCCTTCAACTTCTCTGATCAGCACTGAGCTCACAGCATGGTCGGAGACTGCCAGGTATAAATACAATGTTTCGCCTTTCTTCGGGGTTGCTAGTAGTGGAGGCGAGGCCAAGTAAGCCTTAAGTCCCTCGAGGGCCGAATCGCATTCTGGGGTCCACTCAAATCTCAGGTTCTTTCTTAGCAATTGAAAGAAAGGGCGGCACTTGTCAGAAGACTTGCTGATGAAGCGGTTGAGGGCGGCGGCCATGCCGGTGAGCCTTTGGACCTGCTTCGTTGTTGCTGGGCTCTGAATTCCCAGGATTGCGGAGATCTGGTCGGGGTTTGCTTCGATACCCCGTCGCGTGACGAGGCTCCCTAAAAATTTGTCGGACCCAACCCCGAAGGCGCATTTGGAGGCGTTCAGCTTCAGCCCGAACTTCCGAAGAACATCAAAAACTTGCCCGAGATCCGCCAGATGGTTGTGAGATTGGGTGGATTTGACGACCATGTCGTCGATGTATATCTCGACTGTCTTGCCGAGGTGCTCCTGGAACATTTTGGTGACCAATCTCTGATAGGTTGCTCCCGCATTTTTGAGACCGAACGGCATCACCTTATAGCAATAGGTTCCCCTCGGAGTGATGAATGCCGTTTTCTCCTGATCCGGTCCGTACATGGGTATCTGATGATAACCGCGGTAGGCGTCGAGAAAACTCATCCTTTCGTGACCGGCGGTGGCGTCGATCATCTGGTCGATCTTCGGGAGAGGGAAGCAGTCTTTGGGACATGCCTTGTTGAGATCGGTGAAGTCGACGCAGACTCTCCATTTTCCGGTTTTCTTTTTCACCACCACGGTATTCGCCAGCCACTTCGGGTACTGGACCTCTCTGATGGCGTTCGCCTCCAGCAGCTTCTCTACCTCTTCGACCACGGCTGTAGACTGGTCGATCCCAGACCTTCTCGCCTTCTGAACCACTGGCTTGACTTGAGGGTCTACATTTAGCCTGTGGCTCATGACCTCGGGGTTCACGCCTGGCATCTCCTGCGGTGTCCAGGTGAAGACGTCTCTGCTTTGCAATAGGAAACTGAGCAGCTCGGACCGCTCCTGCTCGGCGAGCTGGCTCCCAAGAAGGAAGTGTCTCTCAGGATCACTGGGGTCGATCCTGACCTCGGTGAGATCCTCGATACTCTTCTCTCCTGGATCGCGGCCGACCCTCTCTAGTTCTGCTTCTAGCTCTGCCATGTGCACTTGCTTTGGCTCTTCCTCGCCGGACACCACGGCCATCATACAACGCTTGGCCATTTGCTGGTCCCCGTCGATTGTGACTATCTCAATTCCGCCATCCCTTTCCAAAGGGAATTTGAGCTTCTGATGGTAGGAAGAGGGGACGGCCTCTATCTGGTGCAGCCAGCTCCTCCCTACGATGGCATTGTAGGGAGATGGCGTGTCTACCACGAGGAAGTCAGCCACCACTGATGTGCCCCCTACTTGGACTTTGAGGGAGACTCTCCCTTTGGGGTACACGGGCTTTGCGCTGAACCCTATCAGGGGGGTCCGCGCTTCCTGGAGGTCTTCTTCTGCGAGCCCCATCTTAGTGAAGCAGTCGAAGTAGAGGATCTCGGACGAGCTGCCGGGGTCGACGAGGATCCTCTGCACCTTGCAACTCCCCAATTTCAGGGTCATAATTAGTGGGTCATTGTGAGGGAGTTGGACCCCCTTCAGATCCTCGTCTGAGAACCAGATCTTCGGCCTCTCTTTGCGAGCTTTTTTAGAGGATGGTCCGAGCTCGGCCGACATGACCTGTTTCCCATGGGAGGCCCTCCTGGCCTCGGCGCGGGCCTGACCGCTGTTCTGCTTGGTAGGGGCCAGGTGGATGACGCTTATGATCCTCTCCGACCCGTCGCTGTCATGATTCTCCTCAGTTCGGCGTCGAGGTCGGTCGTTGCTCCCGCTCTCTGCTTTCTTGTAGTATTCCTTCAGGTGCCCGTCCTTGACGAGCCTTTCGAGATGATTCTCGAGGGTGCGACAGCCCTCAGTGTCATGCCCGTTCTTCTTGTGGTAAGCGCAGAACTTTGTCTGATCCCTCGTGGAGGGATCGCCCTTCATAGGGAATGGCCATTTGAAGTATGGCTTTCCCTGGATCTTTTCCAGTATCCGGTGAATCGGCTCTTTGAAAACCGTATTGACCCTCTCGCGCGAAGAGTAGGACGGTCTATGTCTCTTGCTTCCTCCTGAAGCGCTGGTCGGGGTCGACGACTGGCCACCCGAGTGGTGGTCTCGGCTTGTTTCTCCTCTGCGGTAGGTCCTCTTCTCCCCCCCAGAGGCTCGATCCTCTCGCCGAGATCGATCCTCCTGCCGCGGTCGGTCCTCCCTCCGAGGACGGCTCTCGTTCCGAGACTTGCTCCTAGAAACGCCAAAGCTCTCGTTGGCCCGCGCTTCGTCCTCCTCCTGTTCGATGTACTTGTTCACCCTTGCCATGAGGGCTGTTACAGAGAGAACAGGGTTTCGGACGAGCTCCTTTCGAAGCTCGCATCCTGGCAGGAGGGCGTGCTGGAAGGACTTGATCGCGACATCTTCGAAGGAGTTGTCGATTTGGCTGTAGACCGTCCAGAATCTTTTGGCAAACTGAGTGACGCTTTCACTCCACCTCATTCTGAGGGCCATGATATCGCTGTCGGTCTTGGGAATGACTCTGTGCGCCTGGAATTTCCCAAGAAAGGAGTCCCGCAACTGGGCCCAGCTTGTGATCGATCCTTCGGGGAGCGCACAGAACCATTTGAGGGGTAGGTCCCCCAGGCTGGAGGGGAAGACTGGGTGAAATGGCGGAGGTGTGCTGCTGGATCCGAGGTTCCGTCGTAGAGGATGAACCTTGGAACGCTGAACTTCTTAGGGAGGGGGTACTCGATTATCTCTCTGGAGAAGGGTGATGAGTCGAGGCCAGCGAAGTCGGGGAGGTCTGGCTGGCTTTGGGCGAGCCCTGCCTCCTTCAGGGTGTTCTGGATGGCCTGCTTGACCAGGCGGTCGATCAGAGCCTGCTGATCTGCCGCCTCCGATCTCGGCACCGACCCCCTGTCCTCGTGGTTATGGCAAGAACTCCCGACGTGACTCCGCTCGCGACTCTTATCGCTCAGATGCTCCCTTAGGTCGTTGCCGGTGACGGGATCCTTCCTGCCTATGGGATCACCGCCCCCGGGGACTACTTCCTTCTCTCGGAGCTGCTGCCTAAGCTGGCGGATAAGATCGTCTTTCTCCTGGAGGGCGAGATTCTGAGCCCTGATTGCGGCTTGAGCGGGGTCGGCTCTGTCGCCTCCACGGTCCGAGTGGCGCCCGGATCGGTGTGACCCCGCCGCTGCCGGGGCCTTGCCCTTCGAGAAGCGCTCCTGAACGGGAGCGTTCAGCCGCGGCAGACCCTCCACCTCTAGCGGGGACGACGCGGACTCGGTGTGGTAGCTTTCTACCTCTGCGGCCTCCCTCGATGCGTAGGGCAACGGCCCAGGGAGAACCAGTGGCCCTGCGGGGAGGGACTTCGGGTGCTCTGCGCCTCTCTTGTTTCTCGGAGCCATGGTGATTGAAAAGGATTTTGGGAAAGATTTTGAGAAAGGTTTTGGGGTATGGGTTAGTACTTCCCCACAGACGGCGCCAATTGTAGGTGCCTAAAAATTAAGGACGTTAAAGCAGGGATTAGGATCCTTGGTTCGGGTGGATAGGATGAAGATTGCCGTGGCTCCGACTGGACCTGAGGAAGAGGAGAAGAAAACACGTCAGAGGACCCTGGCTGCTGGCAGCGCAAGGCTCTCCGATGCTTAAGTTAGTTCAGGGAATGAGCAAGGGAGATGGAGAGGAAATCGCAGAGTGAGAGTGTGTATTCTGGATTGCGTACCTTTAGGATGGAAGTGGAGGCGCTATTTATAGGCGATGGGGTTGACTATTGTGGGCGAGTTCCGAGACTGGGCCGGCCACTTGAGTGGCTGCGTCCACTCAGCCCATAATGCATTAAATGCTGACCCATGCTTCATTAAATGCTAGGCTTGCTGGGTCAGGCGGCGGTTCTGACTTTTGGGCCAGGTCCCATCAGGCCTGGTACGGAGCCATGCCGTGGGGGCGCACGTGCCCTGTGCGCGCCGCTTTATCAGTAATGATAATCTGCAGGGCATGCCTTAGCATGCGCCGTTGCCCTGTCGCTGGTCCCATCAATCTCTGTCAAATCTGCGTTGCCGGGGTCAATGCCGAGGTCGGGTGGATCCGACTTCGGGAGCTCTCACCTCGGCGAATGACCGCGGTCGTTCGGCCGTGGTCACCCTTGGCCTAGGGGAGGCGTAATCATTCTGTTTTGAGGCCTGGGCTAGCGCTGATCTCGGCTTAGTGAAAACACCCCCACACATATTAATCTATTTAACACTTGAAAGTGATTTGACCATGAGATGCAATATTTTACTCTCTTTTGGAAACAAAAAAACTTGCCAAATTGTAAGGCGTCGGAAGCTAGGCGTCTCTTTTACTTTGGTGAAGGCAAAATCAGCTGCCTTACGTCAAGTTAAACGTTACAAATTTACGTAATGGAGGGGCCCACAAGCTTTGCCATTGGATGGTTAGAAAATTGCAACCTGTTCTGGAATATTCGTGTGATTCTTCTCTTTTTTCTTGCGAGCAGGAACCTCCCCTCCACCAAAACTTGAAAAATAGTGAATAAGACAGAAGAAATCCCAAGAGAAAAAATAAATATTCATATGACAAATTGACTTCTTTGGGATTTTCCCAGGCTTTGAGGTGGGCCTGATAGAAAACGCCATGAACCAGCTTTTATCCACCCGCTCATTTTGGCCTATACAAAATAATAAAACAACTTATGACATGCTTTTTTGAGGCTTGTTTGCTGACTAACCCTGTATGGCTTATTTTAGGATATGAAAATCAAGGAGTATTTGGAAGTTCTCCATGATCAGTTTGCTAAATTCGAAAACTTGTGCAATTTTAGCACTCATGCTAGCCCTCACCCATTGCACGGATGAGTGGACAACAATTAAATGAAATCCAACGGTTGAAAATGTGAGTAAGGGAGGGTTAATTTTTTTTTTTAATAACAAGGTTATTTTTTTTTAAATAACAATAAATTTTCTTTTTAATGTTGCAATTAGCCTCCTTGCCTGTTATGCTTTGAAGCAAGCAAAAATCCTGTAAGTGTCGTACTACCCCGTTTGAACTTTAATTTTTTGAGCTTCGCCTTTGGGAAAATCGAAGACACCCTGCTTTCCTAGGTTTTGGCCAAGAGTCTAATTAAATATCTTTGCATGATTCTTTGGCATTAAAGAGGACAATAGTAACTTGTGGCCACTTGCTTTGATTTACCATTTTCAGCTGAAAGAAGCAGTTTGTCTTTTTCATTATTTTTTCTTTTGTTTTCTTTCATTCATGGTTTTCATCTAAATTTTTGTTTGTTCAGTCAGAGTAAACTTAACCGAGCCATAGAATGAGATCTGTCACGCCCCGAGCCCGAGATTGCACACATCCCGAGGCGCGACACACGCCCGCGTGAAAATTCGAGTCAAACTCATTGACTCTAGGTCCCCACGTATGGAATTTACCCACAGGATACACGTGTGAGGTTTATATTTTTCAATATGTCTGTATAAATCTGTCGAATAGATATCAAATCAACATAACACAATCATCAAAATATAGAGCATAAGGGTCCATGAGCATAGATTTAAAAGTTCAAGTTCAAGAGATAGAAAGAGAAGGAATAAGTTAGTTAAGTTTACAATCCCAAAACTAACAAGTTTATAAGCTACTACAAAATATGTAGCAATCCTAGCCACGGTCAGGGGGTCATTTAACGTCCATTTCTCATCGTACGGATGTCTAGAAGACATCATCAGGAGTCCACTCTGCTACGTTATGTGGAGGTTCCTCTTCCTCAAGGATCTCCGGGGCAATGGCGTCGACATATTCACCTGTAACGCCAAGTGTAGCACCATTAGACTAAGCCAAGCAAGACAAACATATACAGTCCATATAACATGTATCAAATGAATAGTTAGACAGGTATATATCATAAGAGATCAAGGAATGATCACTAGGCATATCAGTGCATGAATTATCATGAGACATACGAGTCATAGATGACAGATAAACATATTAACAGTACTAGTTGGCACATCCACATAAGCTATGTTCTCTCAAGTTAATCATATAGCATGAAATAAAATGAGAGCATAATATCAGGACAGAACAGGGTGGTGCTACTAGGAGACAGAGGTACCCAGAATTCTCCATCGTAGACCTAGGGTGCCGGTAAACCCTCATAATATATTTTCCCATCTGCAGAGGGCCAGAAGTTTACTAAACCCACACTTAGCCGGGTCCGACTTAGATTGGGTCGAAGCTAAGTGGTGCCGACTCATAGAGTGCAAAATACAAACAACATAACAGGTGCAGGACAGTGTAAATCAGGTACAGGACATATACAGGACAAGACATATAAATAACAAATCGGGACTTACTGAAATATGCTGAACAAAGACAGAAGTAAATGTAATATAACAGATGTGTAACAGAAAATACATAACCGAACAGAAGCATGATCAAGTCACACTAGAATACTGAAAACGGAATGCAATGCATGTACATACAGATCATATACGGAGTCAAGATGTAATTCAAGCCAAGCCTACGGTCTTGGGAACACATGTGGTCTTCACCGTCCAACTCAGGGTAGTATTAAGAGTTCGACATTATCGGGCTACGAGGACCCCTTGGCGTTACATAATTTGGATGTCGAATCCTTTAATAGAACACATTTGGCACGGTTACAATCCGAAGAACACAATGCCCCTTTTTGTGGTTACGGTTGCTCAATCCATATCCACAATTCAACAAACCATCGGTCATGATAAAAGTTCAGGGTGCTCATCCTACCGGTCCAATATCTATCAGGCCAAGCAAACTAAAACAAGCTACGGTCCAATGTCCGGCTCCTGGAAACGTCCATTTGTCACAATTATGTAAAATCTAACATATAATCTTTTCTAAGTCTCAAATCAAATAAAATCACTTTTTGTTGGGTTCTACACATCATGAGCTTTCCAACGGTATGTAGATCTCCAAAACCGGACTTACGGTTGAAAAGTTATGGTCATTGGAAAATCTGCATACTGCAGGTATCAGGTTCGCTCGAGCGTTCAGATGTTCGCTCGAGCGGTCCCCAGACAGAGAGCTGTTCGCTCGACCGGACCAAGAGTTTGCTCGAGCGAACTCTCCCAGAGAGCCCTTCGCTCGAGCGTTCACTCACGCTCGCTCGAGCGAACTGTCAAATCCTGGGTTCCAAAAATCTGAAACTTCTTGATTTCTCTCAGGCCATTCAAGGCATTCCATCAGGTTTTAACCCACTACAAATGAGTATCTTTGAGCTTCCAAAATGCTCATAAAAACCATTCAATCAATCCCATATACATTAACAAGAGAAATCATCCACAAGGAAACCATTTTTGAGCAAGAAGAAGGGTTTCTACACATGATTTCATACATTCATGAATCAAACAAGGAAGCATGCATATCCATGTACATATTTAACTTGCCTTGGTGCTTGGAAGCTAACTCTCACACTTAAAACCTCTTAAGCTCAAAATCCCCAAAACTCAAGCTCAAATGCCCTAAAATGGTGAAAACGAAAATGAAGGAAATGAAGGGGGAAGAAGATGATGTATACATGATTTGTAGCTTTCCAAGGATGAAAGAAATCAAATGGAAATGCTTAGTGAAGAAAGAGCTTATCAAGAGCAAGAAGGTGAAGAATGGATGAATGCTTGAGCTTAGGTAATGTAGTCCTTGACAAAGAAGATGGAGAAGATGGAGTGGAGATGCAATCCAATTATGCAAGGTCCTTTGGATGGTTGCTTGAGATGAGGAAGAAATGAAGAAGAAGAGAAGACTCTCAGCTGGAAGTGAAGGAAGAAGAAGAAACTAGCTGGAATAGGGTTTTAACCCAACTTTTCCCAGCATTGCATGTAAGTCCTCAAAAAGGACAGAATTTGCAAGAAAGGGCTTGGAGCTAATGAATGGGCTGGAAATGGGCCTAAATGGATCCGAATTAAATGGGTCAAAGCATGAAAGTTAAGGCCCATGAAATGCTCTATGTAATGCATTAAAACCCAAAAATTTCTAAATACACACTAAAATCCAAAACACTCCAAAAGTCATAATCTACCTAGTAAATGGTCAAACCCCACTAATTCTACCTAATCAAGTCCAATCACAATCAAAACATCCATTAAGCAATTAATCTAAATTAATTAACTCTAAAACGAGATTAAGGCGGGTCGAGGTGTTACAAGATCAAAGAAGTCTAAACTGAGCCGTAGAATGAGATCGAAGAAGTCCTTGTTGGGCATTTTCAGGGCAATCATGTGAGCAATCACAACTACAGGCAATCACACCACACAAATATTTAGGTCGTTCGGCAATTGGCCCATGTCTATAGGTCTATGAGGATTTCACTATGAGGGAATTGGGTAACTTGTTATAAGAATTATAAATCCTTTAACACTTAGCCTACTCTCTCTCCATAGTTCTCAATCCTTCTCTCATAGCCTCTCCCCTTCGGAAAACTTCAACACTACGGGAGGGAGAGGTCCCACCTCTCTCACCGAGTTTAGGATTTCATATTACATTATATACATAATCTCTGCTTTCTTGGCCCCCAAGAATGCCCCGGTACAATGACCCTTGACCCTAAATTTGGTCATTGTCAACCCAATTAACCAATCTGGTAAACCAAGAATACAAGACATAAGCCCAACAATCTTCAATGATGGGCTTAAAAAGACTGAAAATCACCGAAAAGTGTTCCTATCATATGATTATCCTAATCCAAAATGAGGCCGTGTAAAGGATTGACATATAATAAAGCAATGCATCCCATTGAATCGGGAGACATGCAATACCATGGCATAGTAATTTGGAACACTTAAATAAAATAATTAATCAAATCCAATTATTATTAAATTATGTTATCTAATTTGCACATTTAACATATAGTAGTGCCCCCTCTTGCCTAGTTTATGGTACTCATTCATGTATTGTTCAGGTTCTTTTATGCGGCATCCTTTTTTTTTTATCTTCTTTCTCCTGCTTCTAATAAAAAATTTACCATTTAGAAAAAAAAATCCAATTAAGTTATGCAATTTCACTCCTTGTTCGAAATATTAGAAACTAGTTGGTTCAAGATCTGAGAGTTATTAGGTTTATGAAATTAGAGACTAAGAATTGATTAAAGAAGATAAGGTTAGAGATGATATTGTTAGGTTTATGTCTTGTATTCTGGTTTGACCGGATGGGTTCAAAATTTTTTTTTCGAAAGGCAATTGTATTAGAAGAAGGACAGAGAACAAAGGCTAAAAGCTCCAGCCCCATAAAAAGAAAGCCTTAGTGGCATATTTTGGGAGGGGTGGGACTCAAATCAGAAAAGATAAAGAGAGAAAAGCACTACCAAACATCCATCGTAAGAGGAACTAACAAAAATCTGCAGAAATCCTGAAGAGGCCTACCAGAAAAAGGTTTGTCTAAAAGGCTGAGAGAGAAGCTCTGTCAGGGTAGATCTTTACCTTCGTCTGAGAGGCTCTAGAGTTCCTAAATGCAGTGGCAGACCTAGGATTTTCACTTGGGTGGGGCTAAACTTTTGCTTAAAAAATATTTCACATTAGATATAGCAAAAGAAAACATATTGCATTTAAATAGAAACCCCAATCAATCGAACTTAAATGCAAACACAATTCTTCATTTCAAAAAATAGCAAGCCAACAGAGTTACATGAATAATAAATAAAAAAAGAATGAGCATGTTACAAAAATGTAATTTTACCAATGCTTTAAGTCACAGAAAGATATTCCACCACCAAACAAACATGGAAAAATCTTAGCCATGCCTGAAATGGCACATAAAACAAAAAATACCACAAAGAAAATCAAATAATCACATAAGAATCGAGAACATTAACAATAAAAGCATTAGTCTTCGTCGACAAATGTCAACACAATTCTAGCCCTAGCCACTCAAAAAAAAAAAATCAAACAAACGTAACCCTAATGAATGAAATCATAGAAGATAGGAGGGAGAGGGCGAGAACGAAGTATCATTAAAAACAAAACACGAAAAAAAAAGACTTCTTTTGTAAAATAGAAAACCAAGCATAAACTCGTACTAACACAGAGATGATAACCCTGACAAACATATTCGAACTTTATATAAAACCCACATAAACAACCATGAAGAACAATTTTACACCTTAGAGATTAAACAACCATAAAGAATAACTCCACATTCGACATAAACCATATTAGACAGCATGAGCGATAATTTTAGTTCCACCAGAACAAATTTAAGCAAAGTCAGATTTAATACAGCGTGGGTTTCAATTCTTCAACTGATACTAACGGGAAGGTTCGTAGAACAATACAAGTAACAGGCATGCTTACTAAAGATGAAGGGGGTGGGGCGGTAGTATTGATACATATGGGGCATCAGCAGGGGGCCATTATGATTCTTAAGGGAATTCAGGATTTGATCTGGGCCGACCACCCCAGATGCCATACAAGTGGGTCCGCCCCTGCCTAAATGTATGATCGTTTATACATTTCCAAATTAGCAAAAGTGGTGGTGAAAAAAATTAAAGATGCTCCTTTACGAGCCAACTTGTCACTGTCGAGAGAGAGTTCTTGCAAAATCTTGTAGGGGGATATAGGAGAAACAGTCTTGACACCAGGCGCTTGAAGAATCCATTTCCAAAGAGAAGTTGTAAAAAGGCAATAGAATAGAAGATGGAGATATGTTTCCAAGCTATTGTTACAAAGACAGCACATGGAAGCAAGATTAATACCTGTTGATTGTGCCCAAGCTTGGGTTAGAGTCTTGCGGTGCATCATTGTCCATGCAAAGAAGGACGCTGTTAGAATTCTAGTTGGCTAATTCTCATAGTTTGAACAAAACTCAAGTCCTAATTGAGTTGTAAATTTTGTTTTTTTAGAAAGGGACTGTGAAGAAGCCTTTTGACAGTGGAAGAAGACTTCTACACGTGATTGAAGAAGTTTAAAGAGTTCAACCTGGAATTGCACTCCGCCCCCAAGCTAATTTCCAAAAAGCAGGGTTGCTATAGTGAACCTGAAGCTCGCTGTAACGAGCCCTATAGTGGCGCAGGCGCAGAACACCTGCTCGCTATAATTCTACCCAATTCAGGACTCTTCTATGTTGTTCTGTTTCAACCTCTTTCTTAGAGTGCTATTGCAATCCCTAAAGTCTTGAGCATGAACCTTGGGCTATTTATAGAAACCCTTGCAGCCACAAAATGAACTTACTTGAGCTATCTAGTTTCTCCCAAGCATCAAGCATCTGTCTAAAGAGATTTTGCGGGCTTTTCTTGGAAGGGAGACTGCGCGGAAGTTATCTTCTTTGCTCTTCTTCTTTTAAGCACCCTGAAGGGGCATTCAAGGTGAGTGTCAAGCTAGCATGTGGAAGGTGAACGGCGAGTCGTCGGCAAGTTCTTTAAAGTCCTTTAGGTTGAGTCCCAACCGTGTCAAAGGTCTAGTGAGTTCACTTGTAATCTTCAATTTATAGTGCCTTGCTTTTCGGTGGTTTCTACCACCCGTGGTTTTTCCCTTAGTAGGATTTTCCACGTAAAAATCTTCTTCCTCCTCTCTTTTGTGGTGGTTGATTTTTGTTTGGACTTAGGTTAATTGGGATTGAAATCCATATTATAATATGAGAAAGGACCTTAGCCTGCATTAAGGCTTAAATAGAAGGATGATCTAGGCTTAGTCAAACCTTCAGACACCCTTGGCAGCATCAAAGAGTTTCAAACCAAAGGGGGCCATTCTACTAACACCCTTCTCGATCGAATGAGCTGCCAGGCCTCCTTGAATGTAACAACATGGGCCGGATGGGTTTTCCAAGGAATGCGATCCTCTCTTAGCGGATCTAAGGTAGTATTCTAGAGGGCGCTACGCAGAATCTCAGCTATATCCGTTGGGATGTCTGGAGGAATAACCCAATTGTCACCATCTCTAAGGGACATTACCTTCTGATTGAGGGGGAAAGAGAATGAGGGGAATTTGGAAGCAATGCAAGCATTATCAGCCCAAGAATTAAAGCAAATATCAGCGAGCTTCCCATTGCCAATTATCCACCTACTACCAAACTTGATAGGAGCGGTTAATTTTCAGATTTTACGCGAGATGCAAGACCCTAATTTAGTGGTAGAAGAGCTCCATATTGTTTTTTTTTTTTCGAAAGTATCTGCAAGTCATCTAATCCGCCAAGAGAGATCTAGAAGAAGCAGCCATCCAGCACAATTTTAGAAAAGAAGCCTCATTTTGCTCGTGAATGTGCCTTATTCCCAGACCTCCTTCCTTGGTGGGGAGACAGACAACATCCCAACGAATCTGATTCCTTCTGGATCGGATAGTCTCCACTGACCGAAGGAAAATTCTCATTAGGCATTCCATGTGATTTGTCACTGACTTAGGGAGAGGAAAAACCATACGAATGTGGGTAGCCAGGCTGCTCAACACATGCCCGACAAGGATTTTGCGACTTGCAAAGGATAGCAACCTAGATTTCCACCCAGAACTAGACCACTGAACTATACTTTTTATGTCGATCAGTTTTTATTGCTTTACCTTCTGTAAAGGGGATGTTAGGAACTGGATTTATTAGAAATCTCACTTGTTCCTCAAAGTTATGAGAGTTCAAAAACAGTTCAATCGGGATTCACTACTGGAAGAAAAATGAGGGTCAATTTTTTTAAAGATTTTAAATAATTTTCTTTCAATTTATGATAAACTTGATGTGTACTCAGGGCCGGCTCACCATATAGGCAGGTGAAGCAAGTGGTGAGAGCCTCACCATGAGAGGGCCTCATAATTTTGTTGGATTAGTAACATTAACATGATAAAGTAAAAAGAGAAAATCATGGTGCATTTGAAAACCAAAACCAGAGAAGATAGACGAAGAAGAAGCAGAAAACAGAATCACAGTAAAAATAAAAGTATTCTAAAATAGGTACGTTTTTAAAGGTATCAAATCTCACTGGGAATCATCTGAAATGAATTCAAATGAACTCGAGTTAGAAGAGAAAATTGATCACAATTTGACCCGTTTTCTAATGAAACTGAAATCATCGAAAAATTCCATCATTGGAAAATTTTCATAAAATCAGAATTACAAATAAGTCCTTTTTTATAAAAAAAAATACCCTGTTTTTCTAATCAACCTTGACTCATGGGGTCCACTAATTAGGATACTATTGAGTCTTTTCCAAACTCATATATTGCTTATTGAATACTATTAACAGTACCTGTTACAGTTGCTTCCACCGAAAGAAGTTTTTCGAATTAAAGTTAATAAAATCTAATTTATGATCAACTATGTTAGAAGAGAGATTAAGCGGGTTAGCCATTTTATCTATTAGAAGAAAATTTTGGAAACCTTGAATACAAAAACTTGATCAATAAGTTTGCATCACAAAAGGCAAGAAAGCTTAAATTCACTTAAAAAAAAATAAATCCCTCAACAAGCTCTAAAAAAAACAAAAACCCAAAATAAAAAAAAAAACCAAAATTTTTTTTTAAGTCCGCCAATGTACTACTCATAGTGTACATTGCCGGTCCCAAGTCCGGATTAAGGATGAGGGTTTTCTCATGTTACACATAGTAGTTAGGGGCCTCATTTATACTTTCGCATGGGGCCACATATTGTCTTGAGCCGGCCCTGTGTGTACTTAAGATTTATTTAATTATAGGCAAGCTAGGGTTAGGCAGATCATTATCAGATTATAATAAACATGAATAGAAAACTGAATTATACAGGAAATTGTCCCTCTCACCATGTCATAAGAAACCTGATAAGTGTTTCCAATTTGTCTTGCTTGCTCTGTTTTGACCCTAAGACATACAAAACGCGTCAATCCAGTGTCCTCGATTTCCACGTATATATGAGTTATGCAAAAGTATCAATCATTTCCTTTTCATTACATGATCTTTTTAATCTGTTCATCTACCACTGTTATGATAGAATGGAAGTTTCCTCACTCCTTCCTTTGAGGCCCACCTCAAAGAAAGTTTCTTCTCCTTTCCAGACCTTTACATACATATATCTCATTATCCTTCATAGAGTACATGAGCAAACTAATGGTCAAATGGGACGCCTTTCGTATCTTGTAGAAACTGGAATTTAATTTCACTTGAGGTATGTATGGTGAAAAGTAATCAGCTGAACATCACCGCTAATTTTCTTTAACAAAATCTTGTTATTTCATATTTTTGTCAATGTACACTTCCTTTGTCATGATTGAGGTGTAGCTGTTTTCGTTCAAAGAAGAGATCGTTTGGTATTCATCCATGCAGGATTTGTGCTAAAATTTTGTGTGTTTTAGATGTTAGGCTGCATTGAATTGTTGTAGAGATGGGGTCAAAGAATTCTAGAATGTCGCCATGCTCAATTAGCAAGAACGAGACCAAGGCTGAACTCCACACATATGTGAAAACCAAGGACGACAGAGGCATCAGTAACCAAATGGTTGCCGATCCAGTTGGTGTTGGCCACATCCAATCCCTGCCGAATTCCTTAAGAGATATTCCATGCCTCATCAACCAAACAAATGAGCAATTTCTCAAAAAATTGCTCTGGATTCTAGAGGGCAAGAAAGATATACGGAAGAACCAAAAACTCTTTGATCTGGTCCAATTGTACATCACCAACAGCTTCCTCATGTCCGACTTATGCAATGCACTGGAGGACTGCGTCCAAAAAGTCCGCAACAGGCAACTGATTCTTCGCGCTGCTGTCCAGCTATTCAAGGAGGAAGAAGGAAGTGGGGCCAACAAACATGACAGGTATGCGCGGGCTTTGGAAGAACTAAAGAAATTCAAGAACACTGAGAACCCATTTTCCATCTTCTCTCAAATACTAGTTAAGGTTTTTGAGCAGCAACAGTCGCTCTGTGAAAAGCTGAGGCTCCACAATAAGCAGATCAAGAACAAGTTGCAAATGCTCAGACTGTGGCGGGTAGTCTCTGGTTCCATTTTTGTGTTGGTCACAGTCTCCCTACTCATCTGCCAAGTTGTAGTAGCCTTGGCAGGTAACATTCAATTGGCAGGAGCACTAGCTGGTGTTGCTGGAGCCTCCTACGCACTTGGTGAAACTCTTGATTCACTGTATAAATCCCACCAAGCCAAACTGAAAAAGGATATGGAGTTAATTAGCTCCATGAAGAAGTGCGCTTTTTCTGAATTACGTGATTTACGTGAGATTCAAACCGATGTTGATCAGATAGAAAAGCAGCTTCAGTCTCTAGTGTGGAATGTAGATTTTGCACTTGAAGGAGAGGGGAAGGTGAAATTAGGGTTCGAGGAGATAGAGAAAAGCATGGACAAGTTTATTAGTACTCTTGGTGAGTTGGGCAAACACAGTGACGAGTGCAGCAAGAATCTAAAGGAGGGACGGTTGGCCATACAGGATGAGATAAATAATTACTGAAGCCAGAAACTTTTCTACTTTCAAGTTATTTTTGTGGTTTATTTTGCAATTCTGATCAACTACAATAATCATATTTCAGATGGTCACCGTGAGATAGCCCTATTGTTGAAATGTTTAGGTTTCTTTCTTGTCTTCTATCATGGTTTGAAGTTATAGATGTTAACGGGTATCCGATCGATTACAAGATTATGAAATATGCTTTTGGATTAGTGTGACCCACTAGTTGGTGTGCAACCATGACCTCTCTTCCGAGAACATTAAGGCCGAGTCATTGGATACAAACAAATAAAACTAAATACTTAATATAATTAAGATTATACCTTATTCCAGAGTAAAACCTTTGGCCACAAGTCTGGCTTTGAAACGTTCAACATTTCCCTTTGAATCCCTTTTGGTCTTAAACACCCACTTATAACCAACGGTCTTGGAATTCTTATGTAGTTCAACGATGTCCCAAACATCATTAGTGGCCATTGACTTTAGCTCATCTTTCATTGCATCTAACCATTTATCAGAATTCTCACATTCTATAGCTTTTTTAAATGTCCTAGGATCATCTTTTATCCCAATATCGGCATCTTCTAAGTAAACAACATAATCATTCGAGATAGAAGGTCTTCTCGTGCGAGTTGACCTCCTTAAAATTTTAGGATCTGGATCATTATTCTGTTCTCGAAGTGGTTCAATAATGGGTAATTGGGTTTCATGTACTTCTTGTTCATTTTGTGGTTGTTATTCCTCTTGATTTTCGTAGATCACGATACCAAGTGGGACATCAAACTCACTCCTTTTATTAGGTAGATCAACATCTACCCTAATATCTTCGTAGGTTATACTTTTATTTTGATCACTCCCACTATTCAAATGGTCCTCCAAAAATTTGGCATTTCCCGATTCAACGATCCTAGTTGTATTGTTAGGAACGAAAAATCTATACCCTTTGGACCTATCCGGATATCCATTAAAATATCCGCTAATTGTTTTAGGGTCCAATTTTCGTTCATGCGCGGGTTCAAGATTCTTACTTCAGATGGATATCCTCATACTCGAAAATTATTTAAACTGAGTTTCCTATTAGTCCATAACTCAAAAGGGGTTTTAGGAATTACCTTTGTAGGAACCCGGTTTAAGATGTACATTGTCATCTTTAATGCTGCACCCCACATGGACGATCTGGTAAATTAGTATTACTGACCATACTCCTGACCATCTCAATAAGCATCCTGTTTCTTCTCTCAGTTATACCATTCTGCTGAGGTGTACCAGGCATTGTGTACTGCGCAACAACACCTTCCTCTTGAAGAAATCTAGCAAATGGGCGCACGTTACGGCCCAATTCGGTGTATCTTCCGTAATACTCACCACCTCTATTTGATCTCACAACCTTGATTTTTCTATTTAATTGCTTTTCTACCTCTACCTTAAATATTTTGAAGGCATTTAAAGCATCAGATTTATCTTTGATTAAATAGACATAACCAAACCGTAAAAAAATAATCTATAAAAGTAATAAAGTATTCCTCACCTGTAAAACAGGGTATGTGGATTTTTCCACAAATATCTGTATGGATTATTTCTAATAGATCCGAACTTCTTGTGGCTCCTTTCTTACTTGTATTGGTTTGCTTTCCTTTAATGAATTTCACCGACTTTACAGTTTGTGTTGATTGCATTAAAGAAAAGCAAACCAATACAAGTAAGAAAGGTGCCACAAGAAGTTCGGGTCTATTAGAAATAATCCATACAGTTATATGTAGAAAAATCCACATACCCTGTTTTACCGATGAGGAATACTTTATTACTTTTATTAGTTATCAAGGCAACATGTCACACTGAAGCTTCAGTCAGTACCAGTATGTACAGGAATCTGGTTTAGGGTTCATTTTTCTGAGCTTTAATTGGGTCAGAACTAACTGAAACGACCCATTCCCTGACCAGGGTAACGAGCCTAGCAAGTGCAGCTTGGGTTGGCCTAACCTACTTGCTCGGCCCACTACTCAGGCCAAGTCGTTGGTGTTATCATTTTTCTATGATGCCAAGATCTCATTGGATACAAACAAATAAAACTAAATACTTAATGTAATTAAGATCATACCTGATTCCATGGCTGGGACTAAACTGATGAGGGATTTACAACTTCCTTGAACATTTTTTTTCTCTCTCTCGCAAATTGATGGAAGCCAAGAAAATTAACCGTAGGCAAAGAAGTAACCGAAGAGATTCTTTTATAGAGAGAGGATCCTCCCATCAAGGTAAGTAATCTAAAATATTTCCATTCATATCTCCCTAATTGAGCAACTTATAAAGGAAAGATTTTAAATCCTTTGACCATGGGAAAAATATCCTTTATTGGATGTTCTAGAAGGAAGTGAGCCCATTTGGTCAAGTGGGCCACACTCCCTTATTCCAACAGTTGGCTCTTAGCTATCTCAACCGGTTGACATCCATGCATGGCCTCTCTCGCTTTTAAGTAGAAGAAGTGACATCCCTTTTGCAAATGGATAACCATGGATTGATCCCCGATTATTGCTTTTGCATGTTAGGGACTTAGATAGCGTATGTATGTATGTAAATTAAATATATACTAGAAAACAAGAAAGGGGAGCAGGGCTGAAGAAGTAACAGGAATGACATGGGAATTAATATGTAAAAGTGGTGGGAAAGATAAAAACAAGGGGGGAGATTTTGAAGTGAATTAGGAGTGGCTATTGAAGTGGTGTTATATAAGTCAGTTTGATAAGTCAATGTAGAATCATTTCCCTTCTCAATTTCAAAATTTTTATTCTCATCCGTCTGTCTTTAAGAGATTCAATTTACTAATCGCTCGGAGGTGAGGCATCTCTCTCTATTCTCTTTCCAAAAACAACCATGGATCACCAACGGTTGTAACTCTATTTAGTAGAGACTTGGATAGCGTATCCATAGGAATTACGTTGATCAATGTATAAAACTTGTTTAAAATATTTTTTTTAAAGAAAATTATTCAGTTTATACATATATGATCAATCCCACATACTCATATATGATTGTTAATGGGCACCCATTCATTCGGGTATACTTCTTGAAGTGGATCAAGTGAGGATCCAATGGCCCAAATACACATTGATCACTCTATATATATGGCCAAAAAAATACAAGTTTTCTAAATTGGCTTCACTCAATCCTTTCCATCATAGCAAGCAATTTTTACCTTGGATTTGAATTTCTTATCCCTTTGCTCCTACTCATGTCATTTTTGTACCTAAAGATGGAGCCCAAATTATCTTGGGGGTAATATTCAGGTGGGAACTGTTTTCACATATTATGTGAGAACTTTTTTGTGGGTCTCGAGATGGGACCAAGGGGGATGGAAAGATCTATGTGTGACCACCCCAATTATCAAGTTCGACCACAAACCCATGCCCCTAACCTTTTCATCCGTAGCCCATAAGTTTAATGGCTTCATATTCAAAAAAGTATTCAACCCTCGATCCAACGGTTCAGTCCATTCGGATGTGTGCCAATCATTGTGATTAGTGACTATCAGGGCGTTCTCTATTGGTTGCTACGTTTGGATGGGTTGCTAGTTGGGCCCCGCAAAAAAGTTCTGATATAATAGGTGAGAACCAGTTCTCACTTGAATATTTCCCTTATCTTGGTTAGTTCTAACGATACATTTAGGGGTCGTTTGTCTACACCCATTTACATATGTAAATGGTGAATACGTGTAACATTTATGTATCAATCATGTTTGTCTACAATTATTTACGCACCTTGCGTGTAAATCAGATGTGTAAATGGTGTGAAAATGAGCCCATTTTCACACCAAGATTTGAACACCTGTTGAGGTGCGTTTTCAAAGAATACCCGTTATTGGAGGCGGACGGTTTGGTTTTGGGGCATTTCCGTGAAATAGGTTCCAGGTTCGAAACCCCTCCAATGCATTAGAAAAATAATAATAAAAGAGTTCTCAAAGTTTGGGCATTTCCATGAAAGAGGTTTTGGGTTCGAAACCCCCCTCCAACACATTAGAAAATAATAATAAAAGATGTTTCAAAACGAATGATTTTAAGGGATAAGATTTGTAAGACAAAAAAATATATTAGAATATTAAAGTAGCTCCAATGATTTTAAGGGACAAAATCTATAAGACAAAATATATATTGAAAATAAAGATTTTAAGGAACAATCTATAAGATAAATATCTCAATGATTTTTCTATATCAACTTTTAACTAGTTAATTACCTTATTATTTTAGTTTTCTTCCAATATCTCAATGATTTTTCTAAAGTCATTTATTATTGCAATACTTTAAAAATCTTTAAACATGTATATATGAATGTAAAAGAGAAGAAATAATGTATTTTATATAGCATTATGGCATCATTCAAAAATAAATATAATTAGCATAAAGCCTATGAGATGCATGGGTTAAGTTTTATGCAAATTGAATAATGAATTAAGATCAATATTGAATCAAATATCAATTAATAAATATAAATAATAATGCTATTTGCTTAACCATCAAAATATAAATTCATATTTAATTAACCAAACATGTTGGAATGTATTTTTGTGAAGGTGATCACTGATAGAAATGTATTTTTTTGAAAAGTAAATTTCATGTTGAAAGACATGCTCTTTTTTAAAGATCTAAAATGCAAATGAAAATTTTGATATAAAATGGACCTTTTTTCTCCTTTTTTAAATCATTATATTAAAATTTAATTTAATGAATAATAAGTATCGTTTACAAAATCTTTTAATACATTTACATATATCATTGAAACAAATATGGTAAAATAAATCACATATATAAATGATGCGAAAATAGTGTTATTAGACAAACGTTGTAAAAAAAAACGCATGTGTAAACGTTACATACTTAAAATTTGAATATTCATAATTTACATGTGTAAATTGTATTTACATATCCCATGTGTAAAAGACAAACGACCCCTTACATCCAGTTGTATGAATGCCTCTTGTTTTACCCCTGGTGAAAGTGGAGCTAGGAACTGAATTTATGAGAAAGCCCTCTTGATTTTTGTTCTGAACCTGTGCTTTAGCAATTATTCTTCTTTGGCCTGCAAGTTTTCAGAGTAGCCAGCAAAGAATAACACCTTTTCTTTGGTAAACTTATATAACCTCAATTACATAGAAGATCTGGAAAATAATCACCCAAGGTAACCTGACCTAATTATCATCAGTCTGTTCAATTTCATCATCAAGAGAATTCCAGATTTAGCTATGACATGAGCGGCCCCATTGAAACTATGAAATCGCCTTTAAATGCCTTTTTTTTCCGCTGCTAGAAATCTTCTTTTCAGTTTGTAGCAAGAATTATGGCTGGCATTCTCATTATCTCTGTTTTTCTACCCTGTTCTCATCTCTTTAATGCAAAAGTCAGTGGCGGCAATTGGAAATTGGTCTGGTGCCCTTCTGCATACCCTTTGAAACCACTTGTACTTCTCACCGTTGTACAATGCATCAGTGTACCCAAGGCCTGATTCTTTGCTCGAATTCCAAGAATTGATGTTGGTGAATTTCTGAATTCTCAGACAAAGTGGAGTTCTTGGATGCCCCTTTGGACATGAGCATCCAGGAATTCTACAAAAATACATAGGGAATGGAATTTTTGGATTTCCAAATGTCAAAGGAGACCTTTCATGTGGCTCGAATCCAGAAATGCCAGTAAAGAAATATAGAATCCAGAAATTTTAGGGGATAGCCTGTCACATCATGTCCAGGAATTCCTGGACATTATGAATTCCTTATAGAAATTCCACTAAAGAAACAATGCCTAAATCTTAGAAAAAGTCTACACAGCGCCGGGCCGTGTGCCCGATCCGAGCGTCCAGCTAGGATCGGGCACACGGCCCGGCCAGAAAAGCCGGGCCATGTAGCACGGTTGTTAATCTTAAGACTAACCCCATTAGATGAGACTAGAATTTTAAAGGTTTGAATCTTAAAACCTCCATAATACAGATTATGAAAGAGATCGACTAATTTGTGTTTTTAATCGTGACCTGCTTGAATTAATTTCGACCCAATTGCAATGGGTTGGGTCAGGTTTATAATTAGATAGACCCAACCCAACTCGATCAGATGACAGTATCTCTGCCCCATACTTGACCCACCTTGTGACTACTATGGGTTGGGTGGGGTTTCCTGAGATAATTTTGTATGTACTCATGTGCTGATGGGAATTGAAGCCATACCAAAAGAATGGTATAGATTGCCGATGACCACCTGATCGAGCTATGATAATTTTAAATCAAGATATTTACCTGGATCCGGCTCAAGTCAAACAACCTCAAAGCTTGAATCCAGCTTCGATGAAAGTCCAGAAACACATACTAATTATTGAATCCAACAAACTCAGTAACAAAACTACCCTTAATAGGAAAGTAACATAATTTAAATTTCTTACAAATTGTTTAAATCTCCATATAATTTATACACAAAGTATAGTATTCTATATTTCTTATAAATTCTCAAATTAGTTTATATTTATATAGTCTAAAAAAACTACATTATGAGGGACATGCATGGACCCATGGTGCCATGCTAGCAGATTGATAAATATTGCAATTTTATCATGTTCGCTATGTTTTGCCCCAAAGCAAAAAGGTATTAACATTTTACAGTATTGTGGTCTAGTCCTTTCCTTTGAAATGCGTTTCATACGAATCTGGGCTAAAATAAGTTTTTTTTTATACTATTGTGAGATATATTTTGCTTCAAAATGGGTTTCACGTGTTTCTGGGATTAAATATGCATTGCAGGGGATTCAGGATGAATTAGGACTAAAAACCCGTGCTTCGACCAATTCGTTGAAGATTATAGGCGGCTCTGGGAAAAGGTATGTTGTAGATCTCTGTGTGGGGAAATTTCCAGAGCTACAGGATTAAACTAATCACAGCCATCAGATGGGGCTAAGCATTCTCACGTGCCATCCGTGTGCCATCTACGTGGCACCGATCTCATCCCGGCTACCAGGGCAGAGGCCTTGGCCGACACCAGGCATCTCCAGGCCACAAGCGCCGAACTGGACCACCTCGGGCATCATCTCGGCAAAGAGTCCACCCCGGCAGGGCCACCCCGGATGCCATTTCCGCAGAGAGCCCTACCTCGGCTGAAGCCACCTCGGCTGAAGAAGCCAGGACAGTAACCGAAGCAAGAAAGAACATCCGCTTGGGCCCCTCATCCCCCACGTCACCAGGCACGTGGAGGGATAGGGTCACGAGCTAGTGGGACAGACACGACATCCAGCCGCCCACTATCTTCACCAGATCGCCACATGGCAGCATCCAGCGGCTGAGGCCACATCAGGGCAAGGCCCGAGGGAAGATCCGCTGGTACTCCAACCGCCAAAGGCGCCCAACACAATCTGGCCCAACAAGACACGCATTTAATGCAATGTGGGCTGACCCGACTAGCATTAAATGCTGAGTGGGCCGAATTAGACCGCATTTATTACTTTGTGGGCTGATCATGACTTCCCAGTCAGATCATGGGACCCACACCAAGATATTCTCTGAGAGATACGATCCAAACCTCTATAAATAGAACTCCAAACACCATGCAAGGTACGCATAATCCCATTGACAGAGCCCTTACTCTGTCTTTCTTCTCCCTCTCCTTCCATTGTTCCAGTTCCCACACTGACTTTGGCATCGGAGAGCCTTGCGCCGCTCAGGCCAGGGTCCTCTGACCGTTTGCTACTCTCTTTCAGGCTTTCGGGCGGCATCCAGACATTCCAGACACCATCATCTTCTCGGATAAGTCCTATAAGGCACCCTCTTATTGTGGGTCATAATTTTCTGCACCTACAATCTCGTTTCACAAAATTCACGATTGAAAGACTCGCCCTATAAAATTTATTCATAATTTTTATTTTAAATATTATTTAAGAGAAATTAGGGCTTAATAACTAATATCATCATGTTCCGTTTCTAGCCGACTTACATATTTCCTGTAATCAGTAGCCTGTATTTATATAAAAACACGTGCGGGGTGATCTTAGTGCATTTGAGGGTACTGTCGTCTACTTTGATCATCGAGGCAGCCTGCCGAGTTTGCATCCGTGTAACCATGAAGTTTTTAGAGGACCAGCAGCACGAAGGAAAATACCATTCGTAACAATGTCTTTCAAATAGCGTAGGATATTCTTAACTGCAGGCTAATGATCCTCAAAGGGAGACTACATAAACTGAGATATACCTTATTAACACGGAAAGATATATCAGTCAGGGTGAAGGAGAGGTACTCGAGTGCACCAACAGTACTACGATATTGAGAACCATCAAACAAAGATGGAGACATATGAAGCCCACTTCGTATGAATAAATATTTTCAATACCCCCTCGGGTAGAGCCCATTTCTCAACTTGAATAAAATGTTGTAATGAAAACGTAGACATATGAAGACCTTGAATAGTCACAAGTCCAACTATGATAGTTTCCCATTAATTTGATATAACCCCAGTTTGCTTCTTTGAAAAGGACGTAGTGTAGTTGTATGTTGTTGGGCTACAACACTCAATGGATCAAGATAACTGATCACAAATATCATTTCCTTTCTTTTTGCCCTTTACCTTTCCCTATAAATCCACCCGACGCAGCAGGAATCCAACTCAGTTAAGGTCTATAAAATGCGGGTGAAAACCTTTGCCGGCAATTTTTTTTGCACCGGCAATCCGCCGGGAAAAGTATGCCACTAATACCATTTGCCGGCGAAAAAAGATAACGCCAGTATAAAGTTATACATTGCTGGCATTTTTTTTCGCCTGGAAAAGAGGTTTATCTTTTAAAAAATATATTTTAGAAAAACTTTTGCCGGCGTTTTTTTGCCGGGAAAAGTAGTTTTTTTTTTTTCAAAAATAAATTTTAGAAAACTTTTGCCGGCGTTTGTTTGCGCGTGGAAAAGATTTACATTTTACAAAAAATATTATTTCAAATTTTTTTGCCGGCGTTTTTTCTCGCCGGGATTAATTTTTTTTAAATATAATTTATTTATTTATTTGATTTTGAATTTTCTTTTCCTGTATATATATCAGTTCATTACAACTTCCAACCTGTGTTGCATGAATAAATTTAAACTGCTAATTCCATTATCCTAGACCAGATCTACTACACACCCAAACATCCATTTCCAAAAACCTCAAGAAATGAAACAAGAAAATTCATTGTACTTCATATTAATATTCAAACATCCTTTCGACATTACTTTACCATTACCATATACAAAATTAAATCCCATGCTAACATTCTACTATGTACCAACATTCAAATTGATTATTTCATTGTTGTACCATTCCAACCCCTGCACCATTGTTTAAAAAAACTTCATGCATCCCATTTTAACATATAGCATTCTGTTTCTCTGCATACTTGAGCTGCATGGACTTTTCAAAAAAAAAAAAAAATTTCTTCAATTTTGATTCGATCTGCATAAAAAAAAGACAGCAAGATTAACATATGGTTAAGAATATCATATGCACAACTTTAAGGTAGTAGAGCCAACTTTTACTAGAAATCATACCCACATCTTTTGCTAGAAATCATACCCCTGCTAGAGCTGGACCATTAGAACACCACCAGCAATAAATCAAAGCGCTGCAATTCTCAACACCTCAAATCAAAGAGTAGAGAGGTCTGACCAGCCTGGCTCCAGACTAAACATGAGATGACAAAAGAAAAGAGACCCATCCTTTCCTAAATAAGTAGAAGACCTGCCTGCTACAAGCAAATCAGATAAAAAGGGTCAAAATCTGAAGCTTGAAACGGGTCAAAGCAAAAGGAAAAAACCAGCTGCATTAACTGGGCTGGAAAGATAACTGGGCTGGAAAGAAACTCAGCTGCAAGACTGAGCATAGCAGCTCCACTGCCACTACCCCATCGAAAATGGACCAAGTTAGTGAAACGATAGACTGAAGCATGATTTTGGTTAACCATCACATCCATTAAGGTAGAAATTATGTCCCTGCACAAGACATGGATGCTGTTATGAAATGTCTACATTCATTGTTGATTCAAATGAGCTTTAAACCTTAATACATAGAACACAGAGACATACATATTCAGCAAAAAAAAAAAAAAAACTGTTCATATATACACAAACACATTCACCACAGAAACAGATATACATACATATTCAAGGAAAAAGAATTGTTCTTCTCCCTCTCATGCATGGAGTCATTCATACATATGAAAAAGATTTCAGCATATTTGTTTCTCACACCCACTCAACTCATTCCGGGCTCTATCTCATTTATTCCAAACTTATGGCAAGGTCAAATTACTCAAATTAAACTTATACATATTTTCAGAATTCACCCAATCTGAGGATCAATATTTGTCGCAGTGGATTAAATCTTTGATATCTATCAAACCATGTAGAAAATGAGTAAGAAATAAAATGAGAGAGAGGGGAGAGGGGGAGGGCGTTGTGCACACTGCACGTTTTGATTTTTCATGCATATTAATATTCTAAAAATGCCTTCATTTTGCTTGAGAATATATAACAGACATCAACTAACATCATATAATACATATATGAGAAATAAGTTTTGCAATTTGAGAATTATATATACCTTGATGCCTTCAATATGCCAGTCACATCTCACATAGTATCTTATTAACCTTTTTCTTTGATGGAGAAAGCCGAACCAGTCCAAGAATTCATAAGAAAAGGGTAACAAGTCATAAAAATGGAGCTTTCAAAGTCATCTCTAGTATCTTCCTCATATGATAAGTTCTTTCAATACCAAGCCGGCCCGTACAACCCAAGTTCACAAACTATAAGAATCAGTGATGCATGGTGTAGTATATGAATGAAAAAGTTTGCATTTGGGACCCATTTCACAACTATGGTGACAATGGATTTCCTTCCTATCAAAAACTAACTAAAAGCATATGTAGGGAAAAGGCAAGCAAAACCTTTGTTCCAAGAATAATTGGCTTAACACCCAAATTGGACTCTGCACTCCATTAGCATCAGCCACAATCTTAGAATTATCTTTCGATGCTCTTCCCCTGTTCTTCCCTCCGTTAGATTTCCCAGCCATTTTCACCCCTGACAACAGTAAAAAAATTTTGCAATGTAAAAGATTTCTTGAAATTTTGGCATAAATTCCTTTGTACGTGTGACATTTAATTTTTTTTTTTACAACCTGCTAAGTACCTGTACATGACAAAAAAAATACTTCGTATAAACAACCCAATGCCCCAACACACTACAAACACTACTAGGAAACATGGCATTAGTGGCCACCAGTAGCCGTCGCTAAAAGTCAAGTGGCGGTCGCTAATACTCATCAGCGACCGCCACTTGGCGGCCGCAACAAACTCGTCGCTAAACACTATTAGTGACCGCCATGTGGCGGTCACAAACTTTTTTGCGACGGCTTAGCGACGGCGAGTAAAATTCTGTATAAAACTTTTAGCAGCCGCCATAACCGCCGCTAAAGCAAAAATAGGCGGTCGCTAATGCACTTTTTTTAAATAACTTATTTTTTAAATTTTCTAAATACTTTTAGCTACAGCCATAGCCGTCGCTAAAACCAAAAAAGGCGGTTGTTAATGCCCCTTTTTTAAATATTTAAAAAAAATTATTTAAATATGTTTTGCGACCGCGAGGGGCGGTCGCTAATACCCCCATTGGCGGCCGCTAATTCCAATAAATTTTTTTCTTTCACAATTATCAAATTTCACAATTTTCTTCCTGCTTTTTATACTTGTACCTGTACTTGAATATATTAATCAATCACATTCAAAATATTACAAAATACCAATAACAAAACAAAGTCATACATTAATCACATTCAAAATATTACAAAAGTTTCAACAAATAATGATCATTACAATTCTAACAAAAATAAATATATTTTTCGGGCAGGGTGCCGTGATTGATCCGATGCTCTCAAACCTGAAGACAAAAAGGGAAATAAATATTAATAGTTAATTAAAAAAATTGGCAATATATAGTAAATATAAACAAAATTAAGAATTAAATTAGAATATTGAAAGTTAAACCTACATTTCAACTATACGAGCAATCCGGGAGTCGGAATCTCGAGCCGTAACTTTCGGTCAGTCAGGAATGACTTTGAGCTCGTGCCCGTCCAGTTTCATGGGCACCGGAGCCCGTTTGGTCGGTTTGGGCATTCGGACACTAATTTTCTAAGTTTTAAGTTATCGTTTTAAGTTAAACCTACGTTTCAACTATACGAGCAATCCGGGAGTCAGAATCTCGAGCCGTAAGTTCCGACAAGTCAGGAATGACTTTGAGCTCGTGCCTATCTAGATTCACGAGCACCGGAGCCCGTTTGCTTGGTTTCGGCGCTCAGAGGCTAATTTTCTAAGTTTTAAATTAACGTTTTAAGTTAAACATACGTTTCAACTATACGAGCAATCCTGGAATCGAAATCTCGAGCCGTCAGTTCCGGCAACTCAGGAATGACAATGGGCTCATGCCCGTCCAATTTCATGGGCACTGGAGCCCGTTTGCTCAATCTCGGAAGCTGATTTCTTAAGTTTTAAGTTAACGTTTTAAGTTAAACATACGTATCAACTATACGAGAGATCCGGGAGTCGGAATTGTGAGCCGTCAGTTCCTACAAGTCACTCTACCCACGAGCGAAGTGCTCGAGCCAGTTTCCGATTCTTCTGGGAGCTGTTTCTGGTTTAGGACCCCTGGTGGGCCGTTTTGGAGCCTAAGTATTGGAAACTCCAATGTTTTCGCTCGTAATTCTCTAACCAGGGAGTCAGAATTGTGAGCCGTCAGTTCCTACAAGTCACTCTACCCACGAGCGAAGTGCTAGCGCCGATTATCTATTTTTTCGGGGGCCGTTTCCAATTCCAGACCCCCGGCGGGCCGTTTTGGAGCCTAAGTGTTGGAAACTCTTATGTTTTCGCTCGTAATTCTCTAACCGGGAGTCCTATTTGCGAGCCGTCAATTCCTACATGTCACTCTACCATCGATCAAAGTGCTCATGTCAGTTTCTGATTTTTTTGGGGGCCGTTACCCATTTCGGACCCCTAGCGGGCCGTTTTGAAGCCTAAGGGTTGGAAAATCCGATGTTTTTGCTCTTAATTCTCTAACCGAGCATCGGAATTTCGTGCCATCAGTTCCTACGAGTCACTTTACTCACGAGCGAAGTGCTCCTGCCGGTTTCTGATTTTTTCGGGGTCCGTTTGCCGTTCCAGACCCCCGGCGGGCGGTTTTGGAGCCTAAGGGTTGGAAACTCTTATGTTTGCGATCGTAATTCTCTAACCGGGAGTCATATTTGCGAGCCGTCAATTCCTACAACTCACTCTACCGACGAACGAGCTGCTCGTGCTGGCTTCTGATTTTTTAGGGGGCCATTTCCCGTTCTGGACCCCCGGCGAGCCGTTTTGGAGCCTAAGTAATGGAAAATCTAATTTTTACGATCGATCGTAATTCTCTAACCGGGAGTCCGATTTGCGAGCCGTCAGTTCCTTCAAGTTACTCCACCCACGGGCGAAGTGGTCGTACGGGTTTTTGATTTTTCCGGGGGCTGTTGGCCGTTCCATACCCCCGACGGGCTGTTTTGTAGCCTAAGTGTTCGAAACTCTTATGTTTTCGATCGTAATTCTCTGACTGGGAGTCCTATTTGCGAGCCATCAATTCCTATAAGTCACTCTACCGTCGACCGAAGTGCTCGCGCCAGTTTCTGGTATTTTTGGGGGCCGTTAACCGTTCCGGACCCCAGTGGGCCATTTTGGAGCCTAGGTGTTGGAAAATCCAATGTTTTCGCTCGTAATTCTCTAACCGGGAGTCGGAATTGCGAGTTGTCAGTTCCTACAAGTCACTCTACCCACAAGCGACATGCTTGAACCAGTTTTCAATTTTTTCGGCGGCCATTTCCCGTTCCGAACCCCCGGTGGGCCGTTCTGGAGCCTAAGTGTTGGCAAATCCAATGTTTTCGCCCGTAATTCTCTAAACGGGAGTCGGAATTGTAGGCCATCAGTTCCCGCAAGTCACTCTACCCATGATCGAAGTGACCTGCCATTTTTCAATTTTTCCGAGGGCCGTTAGCCGTTCCAGACCCCCGGTGGGCCGTTTGGAGCCTAAGTGTTGGAAACTCTTATGTTTCGATCGTAACTCTCTAACCGGGAGTCATATTTGCAAGCCGTCAATTCCTACAAGTCAGTCTACCGTCGACCGAAGTGCTCTTGCCGGTTTCTAATTTTTTCGGGGGCCGTTTTCCGTTCCGGACCCCCGGCGGGCCGTTTTGGAGCCTAAGTGTTTTAAAATCCTATGTTTTCGCTCGTAATTCTCTAACTGGGAGTCAGAATTATGAGCCGTCAGTTCCTACAAGTCACTCTACCCACGATCGAAGTGCTAGCGCCGATTATCTATTTTTTCGGGGGCCGTTTTCAATTCCAGACCCCGGCGGGCCGTTTTGGAGCCTAAGTGTTGGAAACTCTTATGTTTTCGCTCGTAATTCTCTAACGGGGAGTCCTATTTGCGAGCCATGAATTCCTACATGTCACTCTACCATCGATTAAAGTGCTCATGTCGATTTCTGAATTTTTTCGGGGGCCGTTTCCCATTTCGGACCAATAGTGGGCCGTTTTGAAGCCTAAGGGTTGGAAAATCCGATGTTTTTGCTCTTAATTCTCTAACCGAGAATCGGAATTGCGTGCCATCAGTTCTTACGAGTCACTATACTCACGAGCGAAGTGCTCGAGCCGGTTTCTGATTTTTTCTGGGGGCGTTTGCCGTTCCAGACCCCCGGCAGGCGGTTTTGGAGCCTAAGTGTTGGAAACTCCTATGTTTGCGATCATAATTCTCTAAACGGGAGTCCTATTTGCGAGCCGTCAATTCCTACAACTCACTCTATCGACAAACGAACTGCTCGTGCTGGCTTCTAATTTTTTTGGGGGCCATTTCCCGTTCCGGACCCCCGGCGAGCCGTTTTGGAGCCTAAGTAATGGAAAATCCAATTTTTTCGATCGATCGTAATTCTCTAACCGGGAGTCCGATTTGCGAGCCGTCAGTTCCTTCAAGTTACTCCACCCACGGGCGAAGTGCTCGTGCGGGTTTTCGATTTTTTTGCCGTTCCATACCCCCGACGGGCCGTTTCGTAGCCTAAGTGTTAGAAACTCTTATGTTTTCGATCGTAATTCTCTAACCGGGAGTCCTATTTGTGAGCCATCAATTCCTACAAGTCACTCTACCGTCGACCGAAGTGCTCGTGCCGGTTTCTGATTTTTTTGGGGGCCGTTAACTATTCCGGACCCCCAGCGGGCCGTTTTGGAGCCTAGGTGTTGGAAAATCCAAAGTTTTCGCTCTTAATTCTCTAACCGTGAATCGGAATTGTGAGCCATCAGTTCCTACAAGTCGCTCTGCCCACGATCGAAGTGCCCGTGCCGGTTTCCGATTTTTCCGAGGGCCGTTAGCCGTTCCAAACCCCGGTGGGCCGTTTTGGAGCCTAAGTGTTGGAAACTCTTATGTTTCGTTCGTAATTCTCTAACCGGGAGTCCTATTTGCAAGTCGTCAATTCCTGCAAGTCACTCTACAGTCAACCGAAGTGCTCCTGCCGGTTTCTGATTTTTTCGGGGGCCGTTTCCCGTTTCGGAGCCCCGGCGGGCCGTTTTGGAGCCTAAGTGTTGGAAAATCCAATGTTTTCGCTCGTAATTCTCTAAAAGGGAGTCGGAATTGCGAGCCGTTAGTTCCTACAAGTCACTCCACCCACGATCGAAGTGCCCGTGCCGGTTTCCAATTTTTCCAAGGGCCGTTTACCATCCAGGCCCCCGGTGGGCTGTTTTGGAGCCTAAGTGTTGGAAACTCTTATGTTTCGATCGTGATTCTGTAACCAGAAGTCCTATTTGCAAACCGTCAATTCCTACAAGTCACTCTACTGTCGACCGAAGTGCTCTTGTCGGTTTCTGATTTTTTCGGGGGCCGTTTCCCATTCCGGACCCCCGGCGGGCCGTTTTGGAGCCTAAGTGTTGGAAAATCCTTTGTTTTCGCTCGTAATTCTCTAACCGGGAGTCAGAATTATGAGCCGTCAGTTCCTACAAGTCACTCTACCCACGATCGAAGTGCCCGTGCCGGTTTCCAATTTTTCCAACTGCTGTTTACCATTCCAGGCCCCCGGTGGGCCATTTTGGAGCCTAAGTGTTGGAACCTTTTATGTTTCGATCGTGATTCTCTAACCGGAAGGCCTATTTGCAAACCGTCAATTCCTACAAGTCACTCTACCGTCGACCGAAGTGCTCTTGTCGGTTTCTGATTTTTTGGGGGCCGACTCCCATTTCGGACCCCTAGCGGACCGTTTTGGAGCCTAAGGGTTGGAAAATACGATGTTTTCGCTCGTAATTCTCTAACCGAGCGTCGGAATTGTGTGCCATCAGTTCCTACAAGTCACTCTACCCACGAGCGAAGTGGCCGTGCCGGTTTCTGATTTTTCCGGGGGTCGTTTGCCGTTCCAGACCCCCGGCGGGCCGTTTTGGAGCCTAAGTGTTGGAAACTCTTATGTTTTCGATCCTAATTCTCTAACCGGGAGTCCTATTTGAGAGCCGTCAATTCCTACAACTCACTCTACCGTCGAACGAACTGCTCGTGCTGGCTTCTGATTTATTTTGGGCCTTTTCCCATTCCGAACCCCCGGCGAGCCGTTTTGGATCCTAAGTGTTGGAAAACCCATTTTTTTCGATCGATCGTAATTCTCTAACCGGGAGACCTATTTGCGAGCCGTCAGTTTCTTCAAGTTACTCTACCCATGAGCGAAGTGCTCGTGCCGGTTTCCCATTTTTTCAGGGGCCATTGGCCGTTCTATACCCCCGACGGGCCATTTTGTAGCCTAAGTGTTGGAAACTCTTATATTTTCGATCGTAATTCTCTAACCGCGAGTCCTATTTGCGAGCCGTCAATTCCTACAAGTCACTCTACCATCGACCGAAGTGCTCGTGCCGGTTTCTGAATTTTTTTGGGGGCCGTTACCCGTTCCGGCTAGGTGTTGGAATGTCGTGTTGTTAGTTCCTATAAGTCACTCGACCCACAAGCGACGAGCTTGTGCCGGTTTTCGATTTTTCCGGGGGCCATTTCCTATTCGAACCCCCGGCGGGCCGTTTTGGAGCCTAAGTGTTGGAAAATCCAATGTTTTCACTCGTAATTCTCTAAACAGGAGTCGGAATTGCGGGCCATCAGTTCTCACAAGTCACTCTACCCACGATCGAAGTGCCCTGCCGTTTTTTCGATTTTTCCAAGGGCCGTTAGCCGTTCCAGACCCCCGATGGGCCGTTTCGAGCCTAAGTGTTGGAAACTCTTATGTTTCGATCGTAACACTCTAACCGGGATTCATATTTGTGAGCCGTCAATTCCAACAAGTCACTCTACCGTCGACCGAAGTGCTCTTGCCAGTTTCTTGTTTTTTCGGGGGCCGTTTCCCATTCCGGACCCCCGGCGGGCCGTTTTGGAGCCTAAGTGTTGGAAAATCCTTTGTTTTCGCTCTTAATTCTCTAACCGGGAGTCAGAATTATGAGCCGTCAGTTCCTACAAGTCACTATACCCACGATCGAAGTGCCCGTGCCAATTTCCAATTTTTCCAAGGGCTGTTTACCATTCCAGGCCCCCGGTGGGCCATTTTGGAGCCTAAGTGTTGGAAACTTTTATGTTTCGATCGTGATTCTCTAACCGGAAGTCCTATTTGCAAACCGTCAATTCCTACAAGTCACTCTACCGTCGACCGAAGTACTCTTGTCGGTTTCTGATTTTTTCGGGGGCCGATTCCCGTTTCGGACCCCTAGCGGACCGTTTTGGAGCCTAAGGGTTGGAAAATACGATGTTTTCGCTCGTAATTCTCTAACCGAGCGTCGGAATTGTGTGCCATCAGTTCCTACAAGTCACTCTACCCACGAGCGAAGTGCCCGTGCCGGTTTCTGATTTTTCCGGGGGTCGTTTGCCGTTCCAGACCCCCGGCGGGCCGTTTTGGAGCCTAAGTGTTGGAAACTTTTATGTTTTCGATCATAATTCTCTAACCGGGAGTCCTATTTGCAAGCCGTCAATTCCTACAACTCACTCTTCAGTCGAACGAACTGCTCGTGCTGGCTTCTGATTTTTTTTTGGGCCGTTTCCCATTCCGAACCCCTGCGAGCCATTTTGGATCCTAAGTGTTGGAAAATCCATTTTTTTCGATCGGTCGTAATTCTCTAACCAGGAGTCCTATTTGCGAGCCGTCAGTTCCTTCAAGTTACTCTATCCATGAGCGAAGTGCTTGTGCCGGTTTTCAATTTTTTCGAGGGCTGTTGGCTGTTCCATACCTCCAACAGGCCGTTTTGTAACCTAAGTGTTGGAAACTCTTATGTTTTCGATCTTAATTCTCTAACCGGGAGTCCTATTTGCGAGCCATCAATTCCTACAAGTCACTCTCCCGTCGACCGAAGTGCTAGTGCCGATTTCTGATTTTTTTGGGGGCCGTTATCTGTTCCGGACCACAGCGGGCCGTTTTGGAGCCTAGGTGTTGGAAAATCCAATGTTTTCACTCGTAATTCTCTAACCGGGAGTCGGAATTGCGAGTTGTAAGTTCCTACAATCACTCTACCCACAATCGACATGCTTGTGCCGGTTTTCAATTTTTTCGGGGGCCATTTCCCATTCCGAACCCCCGGCGGGCCGTTTTGGAGCCTAAGTATTGGAAAATCCAATGTTTTCGCCCATAATTTTGTAAACGGGAGTCGGAATTGCGGGCCATCAGTTCGCGCAAGTCACTCTACCCACGATCGCATTGCCCAGCCGTTTTCCATTTTTTCCGAGGGCCATTAGCCGCTCCAGACCCCCGGTGGGCCGTTTGGAGCCCAAGTGTTGGAAACTCTTATGTTTCGATCATAACTCTCTAACCGGGAGTCCTATTTGCGAGCCGTCAATTCCTACAAGTCACACTACCGTCGACCGATGTGCTCTTTCCGGTTTATGGTTTTTTCGGGGCTTGTTTCCCTTTCGGGACCCCCGGCAGGCCGTTTTGGAGCATAAGTGTTGGAAAATCCTATGTTTTCGCTCGTAATTCTCTAACCGAGAGTCAGAATTGTGAGCCCCGTTTCCAATTCCAGACCCCCGGCGGGCCATTTTGGAGCCTAAGTGTTGGAAACTCTTATATTTTCGCACGTAATTCTCTACCGGGAGTCCTATTTGCGAACCGTCAATTCCTACATGTCACTCTACCATCGATCAAAGTGCTCTTGTCCGTTTCTGATTTTTTCGGGGACCGTTTCCCATTTCGGACCCCTAGCGTGCCTTTTTGAAGCCTAAGGGTTGGAAAATCCGATGTTTTTGCTCGTAATTCTCTAACCGAGTATCGAAATTGCGTGCTATCAGTTCCTACGAGTCACTCTACCCACGAGCGAAGTGCTCATACCGATTTCTGATTTTTTCGGGGGGCGTTTGCCGTTCCAGACCCCCGGTGGGCCGTTTTGGAGCCTAAGTGTTGGAAACTCTAATGTTTTCGCTCGTAATTCTCTAACCGGGAGTCCTATTTGCGAGCCGACAATTCCTACATGTCACTCTACCATCGATCAAAGTGCTCTTGTCGGTTTCTGATTTTTTTTGGGACCGTTTCCCATTTCGGACCCCTAGCGGGCCGTTTTGAAGCCTAAGAGTTGGAAAATCTGATGTTTTTGCTCGTAATTCTCTAACAGAGCATCGGAATTACGTGCCATCAGTTCCTACAAGTCACTCTACCCACAAGCGAAGTGCTCATGCCGGTTTCCGGTTTTTTCGGGGTCGTTTGCCGTTCTAGACCCCCGGCGGGCCGTTTTGGAGCCTAAGTGTAGGAAACTCTTATGTTTGCGATCTTAATTCTCTAACCGGGAGTCCTATTTGCGAGCCGTCAATTCCTACAACTCACTCTAGCGACGAACGAACTGCTCGTGCTGGCTTCTGATTTTTTTTGGGCCATTTCCCGTTCCGGACCCCCGGCGAGCCATTTTGGATCCTAAGTAATGGAAAATCCAATTTTTTCGGTCGATCGTATTTCTCTAACCGGGAGACCTTGTGGAATATTATAGCACTACAGTCAACGCGAACTTGCAAACCTTAGAAGAGATAAAGCGATGGTCAAGAAAAAGACCCTGGATTTTTAGATCAGGAAAAAAAGATAAAATTTCTTGAAAAAAATATTAAATTTCTCAAAAAAAAAAGATAAAAAAAAAGAAGAAAGAAAGATAAAAAGATGCTCTTGCTGGGTTAGTCTAATTTGACCGATTTTTGTGTCTTTCCCATCCAGAGGGAGGTCAATTGTTTGGATCACCATTCACCAAACCATGATTCAAGTGTACAAAACTGGGTGCTTCAGCTAACTATACTCTTACTGAGCCTGAAGAGTCTATAATTCTGTCTTTGCATTCCACATTCCAAGTTTCCTCATGTTTATTGCTATTTATTTCTTTTAGTGATTGCATTAATAATGCATATTGTCTTCTCTTATATCAGCTCATATGCATTTGTTTGATATTTTCCATAAATGACAGGATCCTCCTCCAAACATTACAGGTTACAGGTGCCCCAACAGCAAGCCCGAATTCAGGTAACAACCCCTAGCCTATGGGAAGAGAACCCATTTTTGTATTGTTTAGTTTAGTTTTTGCTTCTTCTTGTTTTTGGTGGTATTCTCTTGTAACTTACCTTTCAAAAAAGAAAAAAAAATCTCTTGTAACTTGTGAAGAAGACACTTAGCAGATGTCCTAAAATTGGCATGTGGAAAGAGAACCCGTTTTGGTAAAATACCATCATTTGTTTTTGTGTATATCCTCAAATTAATACATTCAATATTCTTTGATTTTTATATAGTATATACTATGGTACCCATAATGTGTTTCCATTGTTCCACCCATCATTGTGTTTGTTCGATGATTTATTTATATATTTTCTTAAATGCAGCTTATTGACATGGAAAACATGTCCTTGTTTTGCTTGTAGATGGCCAGTTGAGATCACATACTAGCTCACAGCCCCAGGTTCCCCCTCAAGCTCCTCAGCCTGCAGCAATTCTCACCAGTACTTCTGCTACCTCAGGCCCAACCTTGCTGCAATCTAGATTTCACTGGTCACATGTGTTACTTGCTGTAGGATTGCTTGCTGCATCAGGCACTGGAACTGCTGTGCTATTTAAGGTATCAAGAGCAGTGTTCCCAAATCAGTTTTTGTATACATCATGTCCACTTAGTGCTTCATATGATGTTGAAAAGTGTTTGGTTGCCGGTTGGACTCATATACTTTTATACATCATGAATAGTAATGCATGTGAACATGAGACTAAATCTCATTTAAATTGGAAATTATTGGATTGTGATTATTAGCTAAAGGGCCTAGTAGGAGAGACTCTGATCATCTCTCTCTCTCTCTCTCTCTCTCCCCTTTCTTTTCATTTTACTATTATTAACTATTAATGATGCCTTCATCATCATCCTCTTTTTTTTTTTTTTTGAATGGTTACTTTCATTAAAGTCTTCATCATCATCCTCATCTGAAGCAAAGGTTGAACCTTAGAGAATCCCGACTGTCATAGATCTTGCATGTAGCACTGTGATTTTCTAGAGCTATATTTGACACCATATTTTGAAATGACGTCTCAGCCAACGGCAATGAACTGGTAATGGTAGTTTGATTTGACAACTTTGTTTTGCAGACTCATGGGTTGCGAGTCATGGAAGGAGGTGCAAAGAATGCAATTGGTTTCATTGAGTTGTGTTTCTTGCTCATTCTTTTTGTATTTTTCCCTTTTCCTTATGCTGTCTACTGTGACTTCAGATATTCATATGAATATTAACTTGTGATTGTTTACTATGAGCAATATCAGTTGCACCATCAAGATGTGCATGATTTTTAACTATAATATGCACCTCTTTTCTTACTTCTGTTTAACAAACATACTATTTGCTCCACTTAATATTACACATGACTTAATATTACACGCATAGGAGTTCTATGGATGATGCGTTGTTGAGTAGTACGTAGTGACTATTTTGTTCGTCGTTATTGTTAAAGATGCTACTTGATGTCACACTATTCTGTTTCAAAGTCTATCCTTGGATCAATCTATGATATGACCTACTGGACTAAACTACTCAGATCTGTTTATTATTCTGCTGTGAACTCTCCATATTTTGATGTAAGGCCAAATTTCAAAATCCTCAATGAGAAGTAATGTAGCATATCCATATGTAGTCTAGTGTACTGTGCTGTTGAGTCACTTGTTGGGTTTAGGTTTTGTTGGGTTCTGTTAAGTAGTGGGTTTCTCATGTCTTAATTAGGGGTCTGGAATCTTCATTTAAGCTAAAGTCATTACTCATGTTGTGTTTCTCCTTGTTTGTATCCACAGGTTGTAGAGAATGTAACGTTTATGGCCGAAATGGTATTGTTTTCTTCACCAAAGTTATTATAAATTTATTTGGATTTCCTTTTTGAGTTTTTTTCCCAGTTTCCTTGAACTCGATGTTTTATTGGATGAGAATGACATGAGCTTTAAATTAGGAATTTGACTAAATGGCCTTGGTGGAATCTTGCATCACGTGTTTAGTCCAAAAGGATGTCTAGGCAATAATGAGGATTTGATGCTATGAATGAGCTGTCCATTGAGAATTATTTGTATTGAGAATTTTCTTTCTTCATAAAGGTCACGGGCTGAGAATGTGACTTATCATTGAGATCATCTTTTACCTGCTTAATAGACTATCAGTGGTTATTTGGATGTATCTTGAAACATGTATGCCAACATGCCAACATAACACATATGCCAACACATCAAACATGTTAGGCATCTCAGGTGTGTTTGGGATGTATCTTGAACTAATAAAAACAAAGAAAAATGAAATCACTTGCAAATGGGCTGTTAAGAGTATATGCACAGAATAGTATACACATCAACATGGTAGGGAGATGATTTAAAAGCAGAGAAGGTCGAATGGTGTATATATGACTGATGACGTAGTGGTGAATGACTTTGTAGTGTGTTGGGGCACTGGGTTGTTTATATAAAGTGTTTTTTTGTCATGTGCAGGTACTTAGTAGGTTGTAAAAAAAATATTAAATGCACTACAACAAGTTGCACTTTTAGCCACGTTTTTTAGCCACGTTTTTTAAAATTCGTCGGTAAATGGTATACCTTTGCCGACGTTTTTACTTTCGTCGGTAAAGGGTAGACCTTTACCGACGTTTTTTAAAAATATCGGCAAAGGGTAGACTTTTGCCAACGTTTTATAAAAAACGTCGGCAAAAGGTATAACCTTTACCGACGTTTTTTAAAACGTCGGCAAAAGTAATGACTTTTACCGACGTTTCGTAAAAAGCGTGGCCAAAAGTTGACCCTTTACCGACGTTTTTTAATAAAACGTCGGCAAAGGCCATCCTTGAATTTAAAAAAAATAATTTATTTTTTAAATTTTACCGACGAAATAAAACGTCGGTAAATATGCTTTTAATTTTACCGACGAAATTAAACGTCGGCAAATATGTTTATGAATATTTATTTATTTTTATATTAATTTTACATGCGAAAATACAAATGTAGGTAAATATATTTATTAATTTTTATATTAATTGTACCGATGAAAATAAAAACGTCGGTAAATATCTTTTTAAATTTTTATTTTTTACCTTTACCGACGAAATTAATCGTCGGTAAATATGTTTATTAATTTTCATTTATTTTTACGATCATGTTACCAATAAAAACAAACACGTCGGTAAATATCTTTTTAAATTTTTATTTTTTACTTTTACCGACGAAATTAAACGTCGGTAAATATGTTTATTAATTTTTATTAATTTTTATATTTATTTTTCCAACGAAAATAAAATAATTATATCCATGATGAATCAAGCGATAAGATTTGACCAGATAATCATTGTTGACCTCCTAAAGAGGGTTTTAGGTTTAGATCAGAAAAAAGTGGCCCACAAAAATTAAAATTGAACCATTAACCCTTTGGTCCTTTTTGTCAATATCTCACAATACATGAAGGATCAATCGTTTGAATTTGATCCAGTAAATGTTACTTGCCATATAAAGGGGGTCTATGGTCCATATCTTGCATTAGAGATCCAGATTGTTCGGAAATGTAGAAAAAACGGACTGCATGTCTTAACTCGTGAATGCACTGTAGTAACCATGCATTAATCCAACGATTGATATTTATCTCAAATATATTTCATGATCCATATTGAATCAACATTTGGGGTTGGGACCTATAACTATAAATGACCTTTTGAAGAGCACTAAAAATTTGGATTGCGAAAATAAGGCGTACAAAATTCCATAAATGATGATCTAATGGTCTGTAAATTTTCATCAATACATCACAATCTATAATGATCCAATGGTTGACTTTTGGTATCATAGCCGTTTTTAGCCCCCCTAACATGATCAACGGTTTGGATCACAAATGCTTGTCTTAGTGCCATTTGAAATGGACACAGTAGAAACTTCATCCAAACATGCTAAAACCGGATTCCATCAGTTTTAAGCCAATAAGAAGAGAAAAGTAGAGATGCCAAACTGAACCTCAGTGTTAAAAATCCAACGTTTTAAGGGTTAATTCATTATCCGGGAGTCCAATTTACGAGCCGTCAGTTCCTGCAAGTTAATTTCGCCTCGAGCGAGGTGCTCGTGTCGGTTTCCAATTTTTCGGAGCCTTTTCCTATTCCGTACGCCCTGCGGGCCGTTTTCGAACCTAAGTGTTGGAAAATCCTATGTTTTCCTTCTAATTCTCTAACCCGGAGTCCTATTTGCGAACTGTCAGTTTCGTCAATTTACTTTATCCTCGAGCGAAGTGATCGCGCCGGTTTCCAAATTTTTCGGTGGCCGTTTCCTACTCCGGACCTCCGGCGGGCAGTTTTTCGATCCTCAGTGTTGGAAAATCCTTTTTCATTTTTATTTTACTTCGGTAAAACTATTGCTGACATGGATGATAGAGTGAGGCCTTGAAGGATGTGGTGTGAATGTGATTGAGATCTAGATCTAGGATTATGGCCTTCTCCTCTTAAAAAGAAAAAGAAAAAAAACGGTGCTAGTAGTTGTTGGAATATGAATTTTGGCCCAATAGTTTCAGCCGCTTGTTTGAAGAAATGGGAGCCTCATTATGATGAGTACCGGGCTGAGATGTGCAATGCCATGTCGATTAATGATGAATCCAAGAACATAGCACTACTAGAAAAAAGGGTTTTTATATCGGCTAAAAACCGATATAAAAGACCTATTATATCGGTTTTTGAGTGAATTTCAAACCGATATAAGTACCCCCGATATAAAAGATAAACGGAACCGATATAATAAGTGTAATATTTCATATCGGTTAAGCCTAAAGCGATGTAATATCATATGTATTTATATCATAAATTATAGCCAAACCGATATAATTTATAGGCAAACCGATATAACTTATAGCCAAACCGATATAATTAATATATGTTATATCGGTTTCATATGGTTTTTTATATCAGTTTCATAATAACCGATATAATTGATTAAGAATAACCGATATAAAAAATATGTAATTACTTTGTTATTACATATATTTTATATCGGTTTCATATGGTTTATTATATCGGTTACATTATAACCGATATAATTTCACAATTTATTTATTTTTTAATATGAAAAGATCTGCTGTACCACGACCAAAAAATGCAATATACCTCAATATACTAACATCTAAACAACCAAAATCTTTGTATATATATATATATAAACAAAAATGCCCTTACAATGCATTAATTGATATGATAAGGCATTGAAATAATGATGAGATGGAGAAAAACAAAAGGAATCTTCCACCAAAGTTGGCACATGCTTCAAGAGGGCCCCACTAGGTTGTATGTACCGTAAGATGATAAGAACCGTCCTTATAGGACCCATGATTCATGACAAGGCAATAGAAACATAGGAAAATTAAATTTTCCATTCGAACGATTCCGTGCGTCTTTCGGTGAGATAATTCTCGAGTAACATCCTCAAAAAGATCTTATAATGCATTGGGTGAGTAAGGCTTCAGTGATGATGTACAAAATTGAAAATTTCACCTCCATTAGGGTGTCTTTATATGCAGACCAAGTTAGCAATGAGACGAATATTGGTAGACCAAATCATGATCACTTCCATTCCTTTGGTTCTGATTTGGCGGGACAATGCAAGCAACTAAAACTACATGCACAAAATCTATTTTCTTTCCTTGTCACCTCCATTAACATGCATTCCCTCTTAGTTATGACCTCAAAGAAAATGAAATACTGATTAAAAGGAGCCTTTATTAAGTGAATGCAACAGAGTACCTGGGTAAGAGATTTCCAGTCATTGTTAGCAGATCCGATATATATGTCATTACCATCTGATATCCAAACTTTTGCATGGACAATGCCTGAACCCCACCAATCACTAAGAAGTAAGGTCACATTCTTCACATTTGGTCTTCCATATGCAAGATCAGCTGATTCTTTATCATAATCAGGATAGACTCCAGAGTGCTGCAGGATCCTGTAGCATAGCCATTGCCATTATGAAGCTAGATGAGTTTACCAATTTGAAAATGGAAAAACATGCATGACCATATCCACATTCTTTATCAAACAAGCAAGATCAGTTGTTGTGCTCATGAAAAAACTCACTAAATAAATATTATAATTTGATCTTTGAATGACTTTTGTGATGATTATGTATACAATATGAACACTTTAGCATCAGATAAAATGATGACTTCCACTTCAAAAATGAGGCATCAGTATCACATTCAAAAGTGAATGGAAAGAACATTTCAGAATTGAGACAATATGTGCAAACATTTCAGAGTAGGAACAAAACATATATATGAACATGGATTCACAACAACCAATCAGAAATGTTTTTTGCATGACACAAACCTGATTATTAAATACAGAGTCATGGTATATGAAAGGGTCATGATCTGAAATTTGTGAAACACCCACAACAATATCCGACTCATGGTAAATATAATCACCATGACTTCAAGATTAGACATTAATTTGATGGTTAATTGGTTAGTGCTTACAGTTTTCTTTGAAGTTTAGAAAGAACTGGATCATGTTGGGCAACTCCTCATCACTGGCTATGTAATAATCAGCATATATATTAAATATGGCAATCTGTGAATGAAAAAACACTTGAGAAACTAAAGCATAGTATATATATATATATATATATCTAAACAACAAAAACCTTTATATATATAAACAAATTAATTTCTATGTACATATATACACATGCATAGTATAGTATAGGTGAATGGCATAAATGGATGAAGTAGGCGCAGACCATTATCCAAACACCCAAAGTGTGTCTCTTGCAGCCCTTTTTGAAGGCTCAAAGCTTCAGTCAGTAGAAAAGTAAGGCTTGATTGCTTCAATAAATACATCACATAATCGGTAGTGCCACCATGAATACACTGCTGTAGATGCATCTGAGAATTCATATGATTCAAAGGATGACACAGCTTTGAATATGGCTTTGTTTAAAACTGACAGTATCCATTTGCAAGTAAACGGCATGGAATCCACATCAAACTTCAAAGGAGGCACATATATTCATCTCCAAGTTTGCTCATAGCAAATCGTATGGCATTCCACAATTTATTGCACCATTGCCGATAACCAACGACCCTTTGTATGTCCAAGTTTATCCTATCAGACTAAAGAAAAGAAAAAGAAGACTTGATTGATATAGAACATAAAGAAAATCAGAGGGTAAAAGGTCACAACCAAGAAACTCATAAAAAAGAGAACCTGAGCTGTATATGATACGAGAGCAAACCGGAGTGCATCTGCACCACATTCAGCAATTCCAGTTGGAAAGTCTTTCTTTTGTCCTTCCCTTGCAATGAGCAGCTCACTTTGATCCAAATTACCCTCTTCCAATCTTTTATGGAGGCCTTCCAACGATATTCCATATAAAGACACCTGCCTCCTCTTCTTCCACCACCCTGCACACACACACCCTGCACACCCACCTGCTGCACACACCCACCCTGCACAGCCCATTCTTCTTCCACCACCCTGCACACACCCACCTGCTGCACACTCACTGCCTCTTCTTCTTCCACCACCCTGCACACACCCACCTGCACACCCACCTGCTCCACACCCACCTGCACACCCACTGCCTCCTCTTCTTCCACCACCCTGCACACACCCATCCTGCACACACCCACCTGAACAGCCACCTGCACACCCACCTGCTGCACACCCACCTGCACACCCACTGCTTCCTCTTCTTCCACCACCCTGCACACACCCACCCTGCACACACCCACCTGAACAGCCACCTTCACACCCACCTGCACACCCACTGCCTCCTCTTCTTCCACCACCCTGCACACACCCACCCTGCACACCCCACCTGCTGCACCACCCTGCACACACCCACCTGAACAGCCACCTGCTGCACACCCACCTGCACACCCACTGCCTCCTCTTCTTCCACCACCCTGCACACACCCACCTGCACATCCACCTGCTGCACACCCACCTGCACACCCACTGCCCCCTCTTCTTCCACCACCCTGCACACAGCCACCCTGCACACACCCACATGAACAGCCACCTGCACACCCACCTGCTGCACACCCACCTGCACACCCACTGCTTCCTCTTCTTCCACCACCCTGCACACACCCACATGAACAGGCAGAAGAAAGAAGAAAAAAGGCACAGAGATAAATTATTTTTCAAGGACTATCAATCACAAAGAGATTAATCCACTATAAAATGGAATTGGTTTATTTAAACACATGAAAGCACCCATCTGAATCGCCCATGAAGAGAAGCTAGGCTTCGAGCTTTCTAATGGATGATGGTGCCCTTCATGTGTTCAATGCAAAAGAGTAAAAGGACTCAACTATCTGGATTCCATGCTTTTCAATGTGAAGGAGATAAGACAGTAGACAGCCAATGACAACGATCAGCGCCAATACCCACTCTACAAGAAACAGAGCAACAAAATAAGAAATATCAGAAAAAACCCCAAAACTTCTTATCTGAAAATAACTTCTTATTCGAGCTGTTTGTGAATAACAAAATAATGTATATCAAAAGATCCTGATAATTCAAACCCTTCATGTGATTGATGGCAGTCCCAAATGAGCCCCACAAAAGAGAATGACACCATAATCTCATACTACATCAGGCCTTAATCAAATGAATAGATAAAGAATACAAGAACCAAAAAAACAAATTTTGTTACTCTTACTGCCACATGTCATATAATGGATTTATAATGAGGCAGTCATCCTGCCATACACATGGGACCCTCTTTGATATCAACATCCAATAAATGCGCTCCAGCAGGAATCGCTCATGACCAGTAAACTTGTCTGATCAGGCAATCGAAATTGTTCATGAGCTAGCACACAGATAACACAAAATACTGTAATGGTTAAGAGACAACATTGCAAGAGATCAATTATTTGAATGTTTAAGGGCAAAGAAGCAGATCACTCCGATGATATTAAATCAAAGAAACCATCAAAAGAGAGACAATTGAAAACAATAAACAAAAGAATATTAACCATTAAATCAAATAGGTAGTAGAGAGAAAAATAAACAGTCAAACAAATGCATTACAGCCATAAGAACAAAGCAGAAATCCAATTCACAGAATTTGAAGAAGACAAATGAAAGAATACTCAAGATTCAACCAAACCCATGAAAACACACCTTTGAATTCTCTTCTTGGCATCCTTGCTGATCTCTGATGGATTATCATTTGGTTCCAACCTCTTCTTGAGCATCTCATTCCCCCATTTCAACCCATCCACAGTCACATCCCCACACCACAAGATCCCTTTTATCAACTGCCAAGGTCATTGAAAAAATTAGATTATACACATGCAAGTGAGATCTTAGAATGAAAGAAATAAGCACTAATTTTTTAAAAAAACCATAAAGATGTGCCCTATAAGTGAAATAATATAAAGGCAAAAACCTGGAAGCCAACATAATCATAAAGGCCCAATAAAATAAAACAGGCTATACTCCCTCAAGGGGGTGAAAACAAAGGACTCCACAAACAAGAAATCCATTGAAGATTTGCAAATGCAAATGGAAGGCACACCTGGTAGCCAAAATACCCTGAACAGTAAAAGGGGCAGACATAAGACTTTAACCCATTGCTCCCAAGTATTGGATGAAAGCCGAAACATCACATGATTCTCCATTTTGGGAAAAGAAACAGTGCCACAACCTCCATTTGCATATTTTCATAAATGATCTCCCAATAGATCTTAAAAGGTCAATGTTTCTCAAATCTAATGGTTTACTGCTAACATCCAACAGTTCATATGGGACCCCATGGACAATTTCATGATTCACTTGTTCAAACTTTTGCCAACAATGGAAAGATATATTTACCCAGAGATTGAAAGTTAAAAAATAATAATAATCAAAATAGGACAAAGAAGTACTCTCTCCTTCCTTCACAGCTATCTTCTCCTTTCTACTTACCCTTCTTCCTCCTTTCTTTCTAGCTTCTTTTGCTTCCTTTCAATAGCCTTGAGAAGTTCGCTGGGTGTCACTACAATATAGAACTTACATCAACATTAATGTCAAGCTCAGTTAAGCATGGGCAGGCTCATGAGAAGATTACTGCATGAGGCTGGAGTTATGTTGAGATTATATCAATGAAAGAGAAATCAGAGTTTTCCAATGCATAGAGCAATGCAGGAAACCTAAGTAAAAAATCTTGCCAAAATACCCACATGATCTAACCGAAAATCACACAAACCTTACAAGGAATTGTGCAAAATTCCCAAAATTCAAGAGAAGATCATAAAAAATTGTCTGCTAGGAATAAAAGATTCAGATGAAGCAGAAGTTAGACATGCTTTGAAGATATTTAAGGACCAATATGACAACACAGTGACCCAATAATCATAAAGGGAGATTCATCAAAACAATTTTCGCGGTCACAAATATGTCTGAAGCAGATGTTATTCATTAAAACAACACAGTGACCCAACTGTTATTTGTGAATGCAGATGTAATATATCATATACTATATAGTTCCATACAGCTCTATCTCAAGTTCCAATACTTAAAGTTCTGATTCATAAAGTCTCACTTTCTCTGATTAAAAAAAACTCACCATCATAGTCTATGTTATCCGGCAGGTAGAATATTACATATTTGTGTAAAACAGGTCTGACACCAATTGTGGAGTGTGTAGATGGAACATCATATTATGAAGTTAGAAACAGGATCCATGTAAAGGTGACTGTAACTTGCTAGCACATGACATTGGCATCTACCCTTGTTTGTTTTTGGTTGTTTTACTTCATCAGCAAAATAACATATGTAAAAGGAATCACAGGTTACCTTTCTAAAAGGAACATCACCTCCCAGCTTCATACCCAGCATCACCATCCGGGCAACCCAGAAAAAGAGAATGTCATGTCCAGTTTCAAGCACTGATGTTGGGTAAAATACCCTGAAATCTACTGTACCATCCAAGCACAGATAATGGAAACAGACCAGAAGAAAACCATGTGTCTAGTACATCTGGGTCTCGAGCAATCTGAAATTTCTTCCCAGAGAACAGGTTTTTGCCTCTGAAAGAGCTTCTTCCTCATTTCTTCCAACCACCCAATGGTCATTGGTCGTCCTCTAGCAACACATACCACCTGCTGCACACCCACCTGCACACCCACTGCCTCCTCTTCTTCCACCACCCTGCACACACCCACCCTGCACATCCCATTTTTCTGCACCCACCTGCACACACCCACCCTGCACAGCCCATATTTATGCACCACCCTGCACACACCCACCTGCTGCACACCCACCTGCACACCCACTGCATCCTCTTCTTCCACCACCCTGCACACACCCACCCTGCACATCCCATTTTTCTGCACCCACCTGCACTCACCCACCCTGCACATCCCATTTTTCTGCACCACCCTGCACACACCCACCCTGCACAGCCCTGTTTTATGCACCACCCTGCACACACCCACCTGCACACCCACCTGCTGCACACCCACCTGCACACCCACTGCTTCCTCTTCTTCCACCACCCTGCACACACCCACCCTGCACACACCCACCTGAACAGCCACCTTCACACCCACCTGCACACCCACTGCCCCCTCTTCTTCCACCACCCTGCACACAGCCACCCTGCACACACCCACATGAACAGCCACCTGCACACCCACCTGCTGCACACCCACCTGCACACCCACTGCTTCCTCTTCTTCCTGAACCCTGCACACACCCACCCTGCACACACCCACATGAACAGCCACCTGCACACCCACCTGCTGCACACCCACCTGCACACCCACTGCTTCCTTTTCTTCCACCACCTGCACACCCACCTCTGTTCATATAATCAATACACACATTCCAAAACCTGTACATGCATTTCAACTTGTACCACCATTCCAAACCTGAAGGTCATAACAATCGAACTATAGACCAAAAAATCCAAGTCCATTCCATGATTCAAATTGAAACTAAATGTATTAACGCATACAAAATTCAAAATTCATTAAAAAGGGATAACTCCCAAAGCTCAATTACTAAAGAAAAAGCCCATTTCAAACTCAATTCTTGAGGACTATGTCTTTAATCTTGCATCATCTAGAAGAAGGAAATAGAGCCATACAAGAAAAGTTAAGGTTTTGAAGGTCAGGCCATGGGATGTACAAAAATTTGAACTATATATTCTTCCATGGGATGTACAAAGATTTGAACTATATATTCTTCCATGGGATGTACAAAGTATCTACATTGTCTTCCATGGGATGTACCAAAATTTGAACTATATATTCTTCCATGGGATGTGCAAAGTATCTATATTGTCTTCCATGGGATGTACAAAAATTTGAACTATATATAAACAAAAAAACCAAAAGTATGTATATGTACTATGTAGCATATGATGCCCCAGTGTACCGCTGCTTCCCCGATTAGTTCTTCAATGAAAAATGGACCTACAAGGCATAAATCACTTCATCGATCAATACTTTGCAGGAGAAGCCTAGCTAACAAATATATATGCTTCATATCTCATGCATGAAGAACTATATAGTAAAATGACAAAACATGCATTCATGACAATTTAGAGGCAAAAGCATAGAAATTAATGTACCTATTCTCCATTGTTGATAAAATCTAAAATGTATTCAACTAACTCCAAACGTAAATCATTAAGCTCCTCGTTGCCATATGTCGCTGCCTCCCCAAGTTCTTTTAACTTAGATTTTGTCGACACGAGAGGATCTTCCATAAGGTGCTTCATAAATTTCATTACATAAACCCCGCATTCCTTTTTCCCCGTTTGCTTAGGGCACTACATAGAGACCATAAAAAACATACAAAAAGGATTAGGAAGTATGTGTGATATCATAAACACAATTATTCATTGCTCACCTTCACCAATTCCCAAGTCGGATTTCCTTTAATTCTTTTTCCCATTTCCATAGCTGCCACTTTCATCGCACTTCACACAAAGATATCCATTACGACTTAGTATTTTAAAAGAGAACCCACATGAACAAATGAACAAGAAGAATTAATGAACTACTCACTCATTCACTATGAACTTTACATTCAAGTCAACAACCTTGCGTACCAAGGAGTCCAACCAGAACACTTCCATTGATGTCATATCAATGACTAATAGAAGCCAATGACCCCTAAATCCATAAAAGCGGACGGATTAAATGACAAATAAGATTTAATTACACACAAGTGGATATAAAATGACTACTAAGATAAATTGAAGACAAGTGAAAATATAGTAGACCCTTACATGGTGGAGTATGGAACAAGAATCAGTTGGTCCTTCTTTGCAATTTTCATTCTCTTTATCATGTTGCGTTTCATCTCTTCTTTGTCTCCAAAATCATTGAAATGTGCAGGATGGGAAAATCCATATCTTGATCGAGAATTTTCAAATCTATCGTAGAGAAACCTAAAGAAATAAGGTAAATAAAAGAGTCATAACATCAAATATATTAAAGACTGATAGTTCTTAGGAAAAGACAAATAGTTTACCTTTGGTATGCAGTCATTGAGTTAACCTCTAGCTTCTTCATGTTACAAAGATCTAACAAATCAGATTTTAAAAAATAATTGAATTCTATATCTTCTTCAAATACCCCTTTCTCAAGTGGAATACTTATTTGCCTTGATTTCATCATCTTTTCTATAATCTTGGCAAACTTTTGGAGCTGACTTGCCCCTTCACCATTAGTTGCATCATCATTTGTTGCATCACCATTAGCTGTAGAAGAATCATCAACCACACTCTACATGGAAATCCAAATAAAAATGACAAAGTTAATTACGGTAGTGTAACTTAAGCATAACTAATAAGAGTTGGAAAATACACTTTACCTTATCACCTAATATCACCCATTTTTCAGGCCAAGCCACAAATGAGTTGTGTGCATCTAAAATAGTGGTCAAAATACCATGCACAGGTATAGGAAGAGGGGAATCAGGACATAATACACAATCAATCGACACTCGTACATTGTGCTCCCCTAAAGAAGTATTGTGAATTTTTTCCAATGGTCCAGTCTTCCCATAAACCTTTCCTTTCGCAACAATCTTGTCCTTTGATCCCAAAGCCAATCTACAATTCTGCATCTTCAAATAATATATATATATAAGTACTAAATCTTACATCGACTAATTTATATAATGCGTTGAAACTAATGTTGGTTGTAATTTCATAATTTAATAGCCGACCCATAAAACATACTTGCGGGGAACTAAGAATTTTTGATGATGTCTTGTTCACTTTTGAAGTACCACCAGCTTCAAGCTGCATGTTATAAGAGTTAAATACGAATTCATATGGTTATTAAGCATATGCATATAGTTAGGTCCCTTAGTTAAGAAATCATGTATTCAACATATTCTACCAAAACAACAAAAAACTGTGGTTTGGTAAACTACCTGTTGACCTCTTAAAACGCCGCTACTATTGGATGCAATATTTTCTGAATGGGGAGAGTTCTGATGTGTCTCTTTATCCTTCACAATTTGTTCTAAAATTCTCACTCTTTCCTGAGATTCATGTAACTGGGCCAACAACTCCTCACTATACTTCTTTGTTCCGCGTTTTGGTATTTTGAAATAGGCCATTGGAGTGACATGCTTCCCTTCCCCTCTAACTCGTCCACAATGCTCCGGGGTACCCAAAGCCATAGTAAGAACATCATTGCTCCCCTCAGTTATTACAGCCCCCTCATTTACTTTCTTTTTCAGATCGTCCTACAATAACCATGACACCAATGAATCCCGAGCCGTATGTATACAGCTAATATTCAAATACCTTGATGCATGGTCATGCAAGGCACTTAGGGAGAATACTCTACCTTTGATGCACTCTTACAAAAAGTCTACAACAATTTACAATTTCTCTGAGAATGGAAACTTACAATTTTTCCTACTACTTCCATTGTGGAATCATTTGAATATTCCCCGTTTTTGTTTTGACGAGCCAATTTCCATTTGACACTCCTATCTTCATGATCAACGAAAATGCCTGTCTCTATGGATTTTTTTTTCTATACATGAAATATGAAAACACAATTAAACATCTAAGTTAGTTTAGTTCAACCGTAAGAAACTATTTAAAATAGTTCTATACTAAATGTACTTACAATAGCTTCTTCAAGACCCGCATAGCCTGATCTGCTTAGTCGGTGTGCATACACATTATTGGACTGCCTTTTAGATTGTAGAATGTTTAACTCCTTAAAATTACAAAGAAGAAAATACATTAACGTACATACATCATCATATAAGACGGTGAGTGTCGCCAGTGTGGCTCAGTGCTGTGTGAGTGAGTGCAACAGTGTGGCTCCATAATTAATCTATAGAAGTAGATATATACCTGAAACTCTGGGGTCAACCTTGATTGCACAAATTCAGTCCAAACTAATTTGTCGATAAACTTATATTTTGTAGGTGGCTCCACAAGTAGTTCGGGATTATCTTTGAATGGAAGTATGTACTTAGTAGTCAGAGTTGTCCTGAATGTCCTCCACTTGAGGCCAATATCAGATATAACTTGAGCCCTCGTATTTTCGTCCAACACAAATCTGGTCTATACCAAATGAATTAAATGGTGTGCGACTACCCGTAATTTGAACATGCCAATTAATACAACACAAGATGCACATATTATTCTAAGTTTTCCAAAAGTAACAGGAAATCACATATTTATTTACCTTCATTGTATCCCATAAATCTCTTTCCAGCTGCCCTTCCCTAAGGTCTTTCAATTTACGCCAATCGCTAAATGCGTTAAGTGGGACCATCACTCTTGCCAAAGCCCCTTCGTAACCAGCTATTTTCCTTCGTACTTCTTGTGGTGTAGGCCTACCCTTTTGATCATACTCAACATTAATTACATTTCCATCCCAATTCTTGGTCAACTCAAGCATTAAAGTTGTCCCTCTAGCTTTCCTTTTTTTTTGAATACGGGGTTGACCAACATTACTTATGTAATCCTGTGATTCACCATTCCTTTCTAGATCCATTACTAACTGTGAGAAAAAAAAACATACATATCAATAAATATACTGTATGTAATGGAATAGGTAAAACATACAACGATGCAATGCATAGCATATTAACACTACCACTAAGTGTGACATCAGCTCAAATGACCTATATATGCTTCTTAAAAACAAGTACATAAGGGAATATTTAGCAACAAGAAACACTTACACAAAAAATACAATTATAATACATTTTCAAATATCAATGTCAGTCCAAGTCCCCTCAGCATCTTCACGCGTGTACATTGCCTCAGATTCATTTATAGCATCCAATGGTTCATCATATTGCATTACTTCAGGACGAGTTTGATCTTCAATGCCAGCATCAAAGAGGACTTCTTCATTGTCATCAACATTATAGGTTCTTTCAGGAGTTGCTAGAGCAATGGACCATTTATGATTGACTGGATCAGGTACATAGAAGACTTTCTTTGCTTGACAGGCTAAAATGAAAGAATCAGATTTATAACCAATTCTAGCAAGATCAACTATGGTGAATCCCCGCTCATCTACCTTAAAGCCAGTCTTGTTGTCAACCCAATCACACTTGAACAATGGGATTTTGAAATGACTATAATCAATCAACCATATTTCCACGATAACACCATAGTACCTTGATTCGCAGAAAACAGGATTATTATCCTTTGCACTAGACACGTTCATCGCTGTGGCCACTAGACTTACACCACTATTTTGAGTGACATGTGAAGCATCACGATCCTTTGTGGTAAAATGACAACCATTAATGGTATAACTATGATATTTCATAACATGTATACGAGGACCTTGTGATACCCATCTTAAGATTTCTGAGATGTTGTTACCGGTGACACGCCGATCTTTAAAAACCTGTGTTCCTAAGAAAATTAGTCACATTTAGTAAATAGACACAACACAAGTCTTACGGTTGACAATTGTTACCTCGTTTTTGAGCCAAGAACTAAAAGAATGGTTATGTTCATCTTGTAACCATTTCTCACTCTTGGACTGCTGAGGAAATGTTTTCTTTAGGTGGTTCATGTGTCTCCTACATAGTTTTCCATACGAACCGCATGTTAGCTCTAAAACTAGTGTAATGCTTTAATCTGTAAGTCAAGAAGTTAAAATATAATTACTCAATATAGGGTTGAACAACACTTGTGTTGTGCAATACATAACAATGTGCTTGCTCCAAGGACTTAGCATCAACTTCAACAAAATCACCTCCTGGAGGATTCTTTCCAGTCACAATTTCAGGGTAACTTTTATCTTCAAATGGTGGAATTCCAACTACATCCAATCCAGAGAAGTGCTCACTACAAAATTCAACCGCTTCCTCCGCAATATAACACTCTGCCATGCAACCTTCTGGACGGTAACGATTTCTTACTTGACCTTTTAAAACCGACATGTACCTAAAACATAGTAAACCATTGATTACTTTATATATTTTAAATTAGTAAATTGTACTTGAAGAATATTTAAAGTTATTAATACCTCTCAAATCCATACATCCATCGCAAGCAAACAGGGCCCCCAATCTGAACTTCTCGAACGAGATGGACGGTTAAATGAACCATAATATCAAAGAATGATGGTGGGAAATATTTTTCTAGCAAACACAAGGTGACCACCAGATTCTTCTGAACTTCAAGCAATCGAGGTACATCTACTACCTTCACACATAATTCATTAAAAAATGAGCAAAATCTGATAAGTACAACTCTCACATGTTTTGGTAGCACGGATCGTATAGCAACAGGAAGTAATTGCTGCATCAACACATGGCAATCATGAGATTTCATACCCCCCAACTTTAAGTCTTGCATAGAAACCAATGCTCTGAAATTTGATGAGTATCCATCTGGAACTTTTAACTTATGCAATGTTTCACACACACTAAATTTCTCTTCTTTGGATAATAAGAAACAAGCTGGTGGTAAGTACGCTCTATTTTGACTTACATCAGGTGCCAGTTCATCCCTTAAACCCATATCCTGCAAATCAAGGCGACTATTCAGTCCATCCTTTGTTTTACCTGGAATATTCAACAAGGTTCCAATAAGACTCTCACAAACATTTTTCTCTATGTGCATCACATCCAAGTTGTGTCGAAGAAGCAAGTGTTCCCAGTAGTCGAGGTTAAAGAAAATTGACTTCTTCTTCCAACAAGTTCTAGCTCCATCATCACTAACATCTTCCACTCGCTTCCTCTTCAATGAAGTCGATCTTTTTGATTTTTTATTCTTTTTCTTGGGCTTCTCTTTTGGTACTGGTTTCCCCCACAAGGTTTTGATTCCATTAACCTTTTCTGCCACTTCTTCACCAGTCAAAGGAATTGGTGCTGATCGAAACTCTTGCTCACCATTAAATGCTTTTTTCTGTTTCCGAAAGGGATGATCTTCTGGAAGGAACATTCGATGGGCCATGTATACATTCTTCCTCGAATGTTTTAATCTGCATGATTGTGTCTCTTCGCCACATATGGGGCAACCATGATAGCCTTTTACAACACAACCAGACAAATTACCATATGCAGGGAAATCATTAATGGTCCACAACAACACTGCTTTCAATGTAAAAGCCTCTTGTCGGTAAGCATCATGAGCTTTAACCCCTGTATCCCATAGTGTTTTCAAGTCATCGATTAATGGTTCCAGGTAAACATCGATGTCGTTTCCAGGTTGTCGTGGACCCGATATCAACATCGTCAACATCACAAACTTTCTTTTCATGTACAACCAAGGCGGGAGATTGTAAGTGACTAACATTACTGGCCAACAACTATACTTGCTGCTCATCGAACCATGCGGATTGACCCCATCTGCTGAAAGTGCTAAGCGCAAATTTCTTGGCTCTTGTGCAAACTCCGGCCATTTATCATCTACCAACTTCCATGCAGGGGAGTCAGCGGGGTGGCGTAACTTATCGTCAACCATTCTCTCATCAGCGTGCCAAGTCATCTGTTTTGATGTCTGTACCGACTGAAATAATTTCTTAAACCTAGGGATAGGTGGAAAATACCATAGAACTTTTGCCGGCACCCCCTTACGGTGCTCAGTCAGGTTCTTATTCACTTTGTATCTTGACTCACCACAAGTAGGGCAACTAGTTTTATTCTCATTATCAGATCCCTTTCTATAAAGCACGCAATCATTCGGACATGCGTCTATCTTCTCATAACTCATCCCATACACTGACAATGTCTTTTTAACCTCTTTCATACTTCGGGGCAGTAAATTATTATCGTCGGGTAGCATGTCTCCAATGATTTTCAACAACCGTGAAAAGCTTATGTCAGACCACCCACTCCTCGCTTTCTCATTAAACAATGTAACTACTGCAGATAATTTGGTAAACTTTAGACAACCTTTGTATAAAGGTTCCTCAGCCTCTGTAATAATTTTTTGAAACTTTTCAGGATTAGATGAATAAAGGTCACAAGCGGTCTGAGCCAATTTTAATGAGCTTGCAGCATCATCTGGGGGTGTAGTATCATCTGGGACATCACTCCCAAAATTGTGTTGGTTGGACCTACTTAAAGGCACACTTGAGGGAGCTTCACCAGGAGATGCTTCTCCATGCCATATCCACCTAGTATAACTTTGATCGATACCATGGAAAAACAGATGGTACTCAACATCCTTAGCTACAAATTTATTGAGATTCCCACATGTTTTGCATGGACATGGCATGGGATTAAGTTCACCAAACTTCTTTTTGGCAGACATCATAAAACTTTCAACCCCTTCCCCGTATGCAATAGAAAACCGATTCAATGACATCCATGACTTGTCCATTTCTGTATAATAGCCCAATAAAATGCTGGAGACAAGCAATAATCAGAAAGTCATTACCATATAATGATAATATTATGTAAAAGAAAAACACGTGTATAACTTATTAAAAATAGATATATTCAAACAAATACACAAAACAAAAATATGTAGTATAATAATTTAAGATTATTGAATTGGTTATAATGATTTATAGATTAGGATTTATGAGGGAGGATTTATCTCATTCCACGTTTGGCTGGCCCCAGTGGATTCAGTGATGATTTCTACAAATCCACATTTGGTAAGCATATCAAATTTCATAGAAAAAAAGATGAAATTCAAAAGATCTAATGACAAACAAATGCCTGAGAAGAGTAATGTAGAAAATCCACAGAAAAAAATGACTAACATTATTAAGATGAAATAAAAATATCTAATGACAAACAAATGCCTGAGAAGAGTAATGTAGCTGCACACAAAATTTGATGACAACTGCACGGCCCCAATGAACTATTCAATAAGTTGGGTTTGTCACGATTCTATTTCAATCCAAACACTCCAACAATGCAACCAGCTAATATAAATCCCATACAATGATTTTGTTCATAAAATGGGTTTGACTATTTGTTTTTTCAGAAAACACAGGTCTATTCATATATGTAAATTGACTTAGAAAATGCAGAGATATTATTGTGTGTTGAAGTGACTATTCATGTCCCACTTACTGTAAATTGGGCATTTGAGGATAACAACTAGCTCAATTGTTCCCCTGTGACAAAAATAAAAATAAAAATCATCTTCCAAAACCCAAATAAACAAACACCTACAGTACCAACCAAAACCCCAGAACATAAAACCCAAATAACCAACCCCCCAAAACGAAACCCATCTTCCCAAACCAAAACAAACAAAAACCAATTAAACAAACACCAGCATCAACCAAAACTAGAAAACCGAAATAAACAAAACACCAACACACCCCATCCACGACGTCTACCTCTCAGGCCCTGCAAACCCAAGCAAAACACTAAACAAACCAACACCCCAAGATTGTGATGTACATTGGGTTTTGGACATTTTCATTGTGATGAAGAATATGAAAGCACTCAGACAGGGATCAGGCAAAAGACATCTTCAACTTAGAAAACAAAGCAAAAGGAGCCGGCCCAAAGTAATTGGAAGAAAAACCTGTCACAGAAACAGAGCCATCCCTGCAACCTGCGAGCTATCCAGTAAGCAGAGAATGAAAGACTGAGATGGAGCAGGCAGAAGGAGAAGCACCTCGAGCTATCCAGCAAGCAGAGAATGAAAGACAGAGATGAAGCAGGCAGCAGGAGAAGCACCTCGAGCTATCCAGCAAGCAGAGAATGAAAAACTGAGATGGAGCAGCCAGCAGGAGAAGCACCTTCTAATCGAAATTGCAAAAACCCATGACTTGAACTACTCATAGAGCCCTTCAAAACAGACCAAGGAAGGAAGGTGCCGAAACCTGCTGCAGCTACAATCCAGCTGATATCACCCCTTCAGACCAAAAAACCACCCTGCAACCAAAAGAGAAAGGAACCTTTCTGCAGGAAGAAAAACAGGGCAACCACGGGGGAGAAGAACCAAAGATTTCAACTGCTCAGAAAGCCCTGCAGACCAAACCAAGCAAGAAGGAACAGAACCCAGATGCAAAATCCGTGCACGCCAGCCCTACATTCCGAAAACCGCCTTGCAACCAGAAAATGAAGGAAAACCTGCTGACTGTTAGGGGAAAAGCAAAGAATGTATAGAGACCTACGTCTAAACCTCACAAAAGAGAAACTGGAAACAGAGAGATGGCGCACGATTGATGGAGAAAGAAACAAAAGGGAGGGAAGAGAAAACAGGCGGGAAAGAAGGAAATAAAGGTGGGAAACGCGCGGTAGGAGTAGTGAGCCAGGCTACAGTGAAAATTTGTCTGAAACGGACATATTATATCGGTTTTAAATGGACATATTATATCGGTTTTATTAACAACCGATATTACTAAATCTTTAAAACCGATATAAATCATTGTATTTTTGTAGTAGTGTATATAATGTCGGTTTTACTAATAAACCGATATAAATAAGTGTGTTTTAGAAGTGTATATAATGTCGGTTTCATACGAACCGATATAAAATATATCAATTAATATCAAATCTCTGTTAACTGATGTGAGATATAGTGATTATTATATCGGTTACATTGTAACCGATATAAAAAATAATTAACCGATATAATAAACATTGACCGAAGATATTATATCGGTTTTATGAAAAACCGATATAAGGTAGTTTTTGCAACCGATATAAAATGTCCTTTTGGTAGTAGTGATAGTAACTAAGCGAATCTATAAGAATTATAAGCAGGTAACTCCAGAAGATGCATCATCTCCTCAGTTTTTAGGTGTACCTCCCATGTCATCTGTTTTTAAATTATAAATGAAATATATGAAAGGAAAGAAACTGACTCTCAAACAATTCAATCTGAATTTGGTTATAGGACAGACTTTTGGTCCACACGTGACTGTCAAGCTTGTACATTTGCCCTACTTCTTTTATTTTAAATAAACATCGAATTTGAAGTCGTATGATGAACTTAAATTCTACCATTATATTTCTATCTCCGAAGTTGAAGTCGTATGATGAACTTAAATTCTACCATTATAATTCTATCTCCGAAGGTGGTGCAAGGTGAGTGCAGTGGCTATGCAAGCCGGGTGGTGATGGCAGTGCAGTGGGTGGTTGTGAGGGAGAGTAAAAGAAAGAATGGAGAAGGAGACGAAAATTAGAGTCGAAAAATTTATCACCGATGTTTAATATAAAACATCAGTAAAGGTTGGTAGTCTTTTCTACTTGTTTTCAATTAAAAAAAATTAAAATAGTTTTTATTGACGAAAAATCTATTTTTTGCGACAAAAATAATCGTCGGTAAATTGACCAAATTTTTTTCCTCTCCCTTGTGCTGCCCAAGTGGCCTCAGTTGACCCCCTTGTTGCTGCCTCTGCTGACCCTGATCTTGCCTCTGCTGTTGTGGAGCTTGTCCCCTAAACTGTTGATTTTTAGGAGCCCTAAATTGCTGCTGTTGCGGCGGTGCCCGAGGAAACTGCTGACCCGTTTGTTGTGGTCCATGCTGAGGTGTTGTCCTCCACTGCTGCTGTGAAGGCGCATGGGATCTCGTTGCCTGAGCTGTTGATATCTGACTGCCCCCAATAGGACAATCTTTCATCAGATGTCCAACCTGCTTACAGTGGAAACATGCCCCTAACTGCCTGTAGCACTGCTCTGTCAGTTGATTATTTCCACACCGCTCACAACGTAGTATCGAACTGGCTGTGGGTGGACTCTGAAATTTCTATCGCTTTGAGTTATTCTGATCGTTCTGACTTGCCTACTGCCTTCTCTGATTTTACTGCATTTTAGCATGTCGTTCCATAGCTCTCTTCTTTAGCGCACCCTCCCTCCAATATGCACTCTCAACAGCATCTTGAAATAGTGGGCACTGATTATCTCCGATCATCATGTAAATATCAGCTGAAAGGCCATCGAGAAAACGCCTGATCTTTTCTTCTTCAGGGGTAATGAGTGTAGGAGCATATTTAGCCAATCTGATAAACTGTTGTTCATACTGTTGCACTTACATATCACCTTGTTTCAGATTCTGAAAATCCTTTTTCCACTGATCCTTGACATACTTGGGAATGAACTTGTCCATAAATTCTTCAGTGAACGTCTTGTCTTCCATGCATCTTCTTCGGTTACAGTGTCTGCTTAGATTAGTACTGCTTTAACCGAATTCCACCACTGGAGGGCTATTCCTCGAAACATGTAAGCTGACAAACTAACTTTCTGCTTTTGTGTGCAACGAAAAACTGCGAATATCTGCTCAAGCTGTTCTATGAAATCGTCCGCTACCATGGGTTCTTCTGAACCACGAAATTCTAGAGGAAACCTCTTACTAAATTTCTCATATAGATCATTCGGATCCACTACTTTCGGAAGCATAACCACTTGCACTGACTGAGCTGCCCGATTTGTTAATTCTAGAATTTGGGCTTGAAATCCTGCCTTATCTTGATCGGCCTAAGCTCGTTCTTCTTTTTCTCGCTGTCTTTGTTCAATCTGGTCAGCCTGCGGCTGCAAAAATGCTTCCAAGAGTCGATTGAAATGTTTGTCATTAGATTTTGACACACTTCTATTCTTATCTTGCGATTGAGTTTCTTGGTGTGTCTTTTTCTGCAAAAGAGTGTTAGTAGTTGATTCCTAACAATAATCTAACAAACAACACTATAGACTTTACCGGTAGCACGTAAAGCCTGTCTAACGAGATCGAAATCCTCACCACGTCCTAATTGTTTCTATCCAGTTTTAAGTTCCGAGAAACGCGCTGGCATTGATACCAACTGTCACGTCCCCAAAATACAACCAGGGAAAAACGTGAAAAATAAGAATAAATATTCAATTTCCTGTGTTTAATGCAACACAAGCTCCTAATTATGGACCCACAAAATTTCGAAACATAGTGAGTCATAATAAAATATTTGCGGAAGCATTAAATCAATTGGTATCAATATTACAAATCAAACCAACACATAACTAACTGAATATTTAAGGTTAAAGTTTCCAAAACAACTAATAAAATGTACTATGGAATTAATTCAACTAAAGACTCTAAGATGTCGATATCTCATGCACCGACTCAGACGGCTCTGTAGCCATCTCCGGCTCTCCACTCAGGTTCGTCAAGTAGTTCAAATGCTTGAAACATTTGAACCTCCTCCGTCTCCACGGCAGGGTAGGGATTGATACCTATGCACCAATAAGCAAAGTAAACAGCAAGCACGAAAGCATAATTCATAAATAAAATACAAGATCAATGTGAGTAATAACAGGTAATTAATGATCATAAGAGAATAACAATGTGACAATGACGAAAAGAACGTATATCTTAAACCCAATCTACACAATAGAGCAATACAATAATCACACAGAAGCAATGCCACTGCTTTGGATGGTTAGCCCTAACTATAAAGCGGGAAAACTCATTCGAAGGCCGGCGGTCATAAACCTGTTCGTAATCGTAGGCCGGATAAACCGGTTCGAAATTCAGATATTACAGTGTCCGCACACATCGGTGACCTAATCGAAATACGTATATATACATACACAACTGCAGTCGTTCGAATATGACCCAATCGAAATAAGTATATATACATATCATAGTAGAATGACCTAATGATCTTGTAAAGCTCTGACACAGAAACCTAAGTCAAAGTGTAGGGCTGGCTGCACAACAATCCACAATCGAATACCAATCAAATCATTCGAATAAACCTCCACAATATCTCAAATCAAATGCCAAGCCACATCACAGTCCATATCTAATCCATATACGGTATGCAACTAATAAATCAACATAAATCACAGTCATATATGCAAACCCGAATGTCAAAAGAATAATCACAAGCCAATCCTATGGTCAAACATAAGGTCTCATACCCAACAACCACAGGAATCTCTAAATAGATAAAAGATCAACACATCCCTTCTTAATCAATGGTGCATACACCCAATTACGGGTTTTTCAAGAAGTATGGGTTGAGCTCGAATCTACTAGGATTTCTTCGAGGTCATACCAGGCACTAAACCCCACGTTAGTAAGATACCATTTGCCCGGACGATATTTACCCGGTCCAATGTTCTAATTAATAAAGTTCAAAAATATAAATTTAACACATTAAAAACCAAAGATATAATTTAATATATAATTTGCAAATAATAATAAGAAACCACAATTTTAGAAAACCTATGGACCTTATCCAAAACTCTTTTTTTTTGCCACATTCATAATAAGTCAAAGGGTCTAATTTGGGGTTTATTAAAACTATCAGGCCCTTTTTTTAATTCTCAAAACGTCATGGGGCAAGTTAATAAATAACTTACCCAAACACTATGTGGTATCACCTTGGTCTTTACCCTTTTTCAAAACGTGGCCAGTCAAACAGCCACACACAACTGTGCGGGGAGATTTCCGGAACTCAGGATTAAGCTAATCACAGCCATCAGATGAGACTAAGCACTCTCACGTGCCATCCGCGTGCCATCCACGTGGCACCAAACTCACCTCGGCTAACCGAGCAGAAGCCACAGCCGAAGTCAAACAGCTCCGGGCCGCTAGCGCCGAGCTCGGCTACCCCATGTGCCCATCTCGGCTGAGAACTCCACCTCGGCTGAGGGGGCCGGGACGAAAGCCGAAGCAGGAAAGAGCCTCCACTCGCACCCCTCTTCCCCCACGTCATCAGGCACGTGGAGAACTAGGGGCGCGAGCTAGTGAGACAGATGCGACACCCAACCGTTCACAATCTTCGCCAGATCCCTGACAAGGCGGCATCCAGCGGCTGAAGCCACATCAGGGCAAGGCCCGAGGGCCGATCCGATGGTACCCCAGCCGTCAAAGGCGCCCAACACGATCTGGCCCAACGTGACGCGCATTTAATGCAACGTGGGCTGATCCGACTGGCATTAAATACAGAGTGGGCAGTCGAGTCATGGGACCCACACCAAGATATCGTCTAAGATATCTTCCAAATCGTCTATAAATAGAACTGCATTTCACATGCAAGGTACGCATGATACAACCCACAGAGCTGTTACTCTGCCTCTCTTCTTCCTCTCCTTCCATAATTCCAGTTCATTCACTGACTTTGGCATCGGAGAGCCTTGCGCCGCCCAGGCCAGGGTCCTCTGACTGTTTGCTCTTCTCTTTCAGGCTTTCGGACGGTACCCAGTCATCACCACCTTGGATAAGTCCTCTAAGGCTCCCCAGTTATTGTGGGTCATTATTTTCTGCACCTACAACAACCTTTTTTTTTATTCAATTCATGTCCATGTTTTAAACCGTCCATATAGAACCTATCCTAGAAACTCGGCAACACCTTTCTCTCTGGCCTACGGGATGGAGGCGGTCATTCCTTTAGAGATCGGCCTTCCTACCCTGAGGACAGAGCTTGTCGACCAAGGCCGAAATGAGACGAACCTGGCAATGGAGCTGGAGCTGGCAGATGAACGCCGAGAAGCAGCAGCCCTACGACTGACCGACTATCAGCAGCGGTTAGCCAGGGCATACAATCAAAATGTCAGAGAGAGAAGATTCTCCGTGGGAGAGCTGGTTCTAAAGAAGACCCTGCCAGCTGACAAAGAACCAACCGAAGGGAAGCTGGCTCCGAACTGGCATGGCCCGTTCAGGGTAGTCTCACTGGCAGGAAAATCAGCCTACAAGCTCGAAGACTTAGAAGGCAAGCCACTGCCGAGACCGTGGAATGCATCCCACCTAAAGAAATTCTATTTCTAAAGATGTAATGAATCCATAATCAATGAAAGCAGCTTTCGCCCTGTCATCAATCTGTCATCTTTCTTTGACTGACTCCGGCAGCTCCAAGGGTTCACAGCCCTGGAAAAGGCCTCGAGTTCGAACACTCGGCCGATTCCTAAAGTCCGGGCTTTGCCCCACTCCAAGGTTCACAGCCTGGAAAAGGCCTCGAGTTCGAACACTCGGCCGATTCCTAAAGTCCGGGCATTGCCCCACTCCAAGGGTTCACAGCCCTGGAAAAGGCCTCGAGTTCGAACACTCGGCCGATTCCTAAAGTCCGGGCTTTGCCCCACTCCAAGGGTTCACAGCCCTGGAAAAGGCCTCGAGTTCGAACACTCGGCCGATTCCTAAAGTCCGGGCTTTGCCCCACTCCAAGGGTTCACAGCCCTGGAAAAGGCCTCAAGTTCGAACACTCGGCCGATTCCTAAAGTCCGGGTTCGAACACCCACTCCAAGGGTCTACCGCCATGGAAGAAGGCCTCGAGCTCGAACACTCGGCCGAATTCCTAAAGTCCAGGTTTTATCCCACTCAAGGGTCTACCGCCCTGGAAAAGGCCTCGAGTTCGAACACTCGGCCGAATTCCTAAAGTCCGGGTTTATACACTCCTCAAAGATTGTTGCCGAACTCATGCTCACATAGCCGAGACCAGCGGTATTCTGGATCCACTTCGACGCACAAGCAGTTCATCTCGGCCAAAGCCAACCATTTCGGCCAAAGACAGTTTTTAAGAAAGAACTGTGCAAGCACTGAAGCACGAAAAGGCAGCACAAAAACATAAATATTCCAAGACAGTGCAGGGAAAGTAAAAGACAATGCAAAAGCACTGTATACATTTCAAGTGATCGCAAAATTCTTCCTTTTTTAAACTGCTTCATTACAAGAGTTACAGAACAGAAAACAAAATACAGAAAGGAGGATCGCAGTCCTCTAAAAATAGAAAATAAAGTGAAAGACTGGGAGACTTTGATCTTCACCGACTCTTCAGGCTGCAGGCTCGAAGACGCCGGATCGTTGCCTGGAGGTTCTGAGGGATCCTGAATTTCACAGAGCTTTATAATACGCTGTGGTTGGTCAGACCAAAGCATCCAGGATCCCCTCCAGTTCGGAGGCCCCGGACCTCGCTGAGCTCTTCAACACCCTCCGGTCAGTGAGACCAAAATTTGAAGAGCCCCCAGGTCCAGCGGGCCTCAATCCCACCCTTAGCTCGGCGATCCTGACACGGCGCAGGGGGCTCGCAGGGAGCTCGATGCCACGCAAGACCCTGCAGGATCGCCAGACGCAGAGGGCGTCACCATCCCACAGTTGTAGAGGACTCCCCTGCAACCGGACCAGGGACGGTTGGCCGTGAACCCGCGTTCAGAGAGCGCGTGGTCCATGGGGAATTCCTTCAGAGAGCGCGCATACCACGATGGGCTTCCCCCCTCAGAGATAGCCGTCCACAGGCGCAGGGGTTCCCCCCGGATCAAAGGTTCCAAAACGTCCACTGGACATGGCTCCTATAGCTACGTGAATTAAACTGTCCTAAGTTCTTTTCTTTTCTTCTCCCATGGCGAGCCTACCATCTCTATTTATAGGAAGAAGAAGGGCTCAGTCTCCAAAAGAAGTTATGGGGCGAAGTATCCCACGCGTTACATGGGACGCACGCCTCCCTGTCTGTTGACCAGCGATTCCTATGGCGCCACGTGGAGACGTCCGCCCGTTTCCCTCATCGGCCGTAACACCATGCTTACTGCTATTTATGGTCTCCAGAATACGGAGAATCGGCACAGACAGCTATGCAGACCGTTTGGCTCTCTCTACCTCGAGGGTCACGCGTCATAGTAGAGGCATTTAATACCATTCAATATCACAATCCGGAAGCAAAAGAGAGAAAAATGCAGAGAAAAACGCACAAGTAAAGAAGCCCGTCTTTCATTAACAGCATAGAGTATTACAAGGCTGAAAGAAAAGGTATTACATATGAAAGGCCAAGGGAAGAAAAAGGAGCAAGGCTACTGTGGTTTCGGCGACTCCACCAGGTCGATCACCATATCTGCTGAACCAGTGGCTTCGGCCTAAACCGTAACCTTGCTTGGAGCGTCGCTGGCAGAAGGGGCTTCAACCGGCACCTCAGCCAAAGCAGGGGCAGAAGAGGCCTCACCTTGAGGCACGGCCGAAGCGTCGCTGGCAGCCGGGGCATCGCTCGGAGCCGGGGCAGTTGGAGCGTCGTCTGGAGCAGGAACGACTGCAGGAGCTTCGTCAGGGGTACTTCCAGCCGCAGGAGCGGAGCTCGGCTCAGGGGCCGGGTCCGAGTACTTCGGCAGGTCCCGATAGACAGGGTGATCTTCAGGGACCCCCGCACGTCTCAATGCGGCCAGGCATCCTTCTTCAAACAGAATGGAGGTGATCTCCTCCACCTGCTTCTCATACAGCTCCGTGGCATGGTCCACCCCCTTTTGGAAAGCGGATTGGGCCTCGGACATAAGGGAGGCCTTCTCCTTTTCCAGCTCGGCGTTCGCCATTTTCAGCTTCTCCCTTTCAGCGCGCCCGGCCAGCACCTCCCCGCGCAACTTCGTCCCCTCGGCCGCCGATTCAGCCTTCGATCTGGCCAGTTCCGACTCCAGCTCGGCGGTCCTCTTGTTCCTCGCCCAGACCTCGCCCTTCAAATGATTAGCTCTCGACGTGAGCTCAGCGACATCAGTCAGAGCCGACGCCAGCCGAGCAGACTCTTCAGCGCTGGCCTTCTTCAGCCCCTCCATTCCCTTCCGCTGCTCTTCCAGCTCCTTCTTCAGCTTATCCCTCTCGGACTCCAGCTGAGTGACCCTCGCAGCGTTCCTGTCACTCCTTCCCACCACGGTCAGGAGCCTCTACACGTTCTGCAAATGGAGAAAGATGGGTCAAGCTGGGGCAGTCGAGCTAAATTACTTGAAGAAAAACGCTGAAAACACTTACCAGAAGGTTAGCCTGAATCGCTGAGACCATCAGGCTCTCGTTGTCGAACCTCTCGTGCGTCTCCATGTGTAAGACCCCGACCCGAGAGACCTCGTTTAGAGTTGATTAAGTTGTGTTTTAGTTTTAAGTGTGTTTAGTAGTTTTTGAATTAGTTGGGGATTAGAATAGCTCTTATAATAGCTTTGGGGAATTTGGAGAGCCTTTTTATTTATGGGACCCTTTGGGGGTTCTTGTTACGTATTGTGTGAGATTGGGGGTTTACCGATGATTTCCAAAAATCGTGTTTTTACCCCATTGGACTTATCTTGTTAATCCCTACAACTTCCATGTTGACATCGTTTCCATTCGAGGACCTTAAATCCGATTTTTCACTAATTGAGGGCAAAATGGTCTTTTTACCCAAAATCTGGACACCGATTTCAATGTCACCAAAATGTGCAAAATATATACTTTTTGGAAACTAGAAATTTTGCCGAGCAACTTTGTCTTCTTCGTCGAATTCGTTTGAAGCCCCGAAAACCATGTTTTGAGCCCGAGAATTCTTTTAAGTTGTGGGCCCCACTCCCACTTACTATATATAGAAAGCTTCTTCTTCATTCTTCCCATTTCTGGCAAAAACCCTAGAGGAGAAGAGAAATCCCAGCCCTAAGGGTTTTCCCTTACCTTTCTTGCTTCTTCATCTTCAATCCCCCACTAAACTAGTGCTAATGGAAAATTAGTTGCTATAATCTTCTTCCTCATCTCAAGGCCTTCATCTTGACACCATTTTTGAAGAAAACCGCCCACTCCAAGACTTCCTTTGGACAACACCTTGCCTTTTGAAGAACTTCATTGTAAGTGATCTTTCTAAAAGTTTTATAATCTTGTTTGTTTAGCCCTAGGAAAACTCCATTTCAATTATTGGAAAATTCCGTCTTGTTTTACTTGGATTTTGATAATCTAGGGTTTGGATTTGGGGGTTTTGTGTATCGGTGTTTGATTGTGGGCTTAAGAGGTGATTAGAGCTCAAATTGATTTGCATTGGACCCAAGGCAAGTGGATGAAATGATTCTCATGTGTTTTATCATATTTTCTGCAAAAATCTTGATTTGTCTTCATTAATGGTTTTAATGATTTATCATGTTTGATGATTTAGTCTTGTTGATTTTGAATGATGATTTGATGATATAATGAGGTCAAGGAATAGCCCAATTATTCGTGAAGATAAGTATGGAAGAAAGGGAAAGAAAGGAAATGGATAGGAGTTGGACAAGAGAAGAATTCAATCAAATGGGTTGAGATTCGTTACAGGACCGATCGATCGCCCATCAGGTCCGATCGATCGGACTGTAAATAACTGAGAGGGTTTGCAGGACCGATCGATCGCCCATCAGGTCCGATCGATCGGACTGTAAATAACTGAGAGGATTTTCAGGACCGATCGATCGCCCGTCAGGTCCGATCGATCGGACTGTAAATAACTGGAAGCAATTCAGGACCGATCGATCGGCCAAGGAGCCCGATCGATCGGACTGAAATGAGATGAACTGTAAAATAAGAGGATTGTGGGATTAATTTCCAGATTCATTCCAAGCTCATACTCAAGTCCAATTCAGCTCTATCCCTTATTTATTATTTGAAGACATTGAACCTGTAATGATGCATTCAAACCCATGAAAGATTGGGGTAAATTGTGAGGGGCTATAGTGTGGAGGTACTGTTTGGAGTCCCAATGTTATTCAAGGATGGGTAAGGCATTGTATGAAGTCCGAAGGAAGGAGGAACCTCATCATGGAGATTCCATGAGGTTTTCTAGATTGACCAATGTGTATAAGGACCCGGAATGTCCTTAACTCTTAAAGAGTACCAAAATTACATCATGATTGACATACGGGACCCTATTCACACTGATTCAATTCTAGAAACCCCATTGTTAGCCTGTAAAGGTATGGAAAACTAATTGTATTCGATTTTCAACCAAACTCCTATTTTGGGATTTCAACCCATATGATACAACTAGAATATTTCAAGAGTACTAGAAGAGATGTGCTTAGCTTTTGCTAACCGGTATATGTCAACTTGAGGTGAATGTGTATTTGGTGCATCTTGGCACCCCGTTTCCTACTGTGCATGTGATTTGATTTATCGTATTTGACCTATGAGTCGGCACCACTGAGCTTGGACGACCTCGTCGGTTTGATCCACCGACTTGGGGTTCCTTCCCCTCCTGATAGTCAGCTGCAGTCTGGAATGTGCAGAGTTTTTTACCCGGTTCGCTACCGTGGTCCCGCAGAGTATATATGTATATGTATATTATAATATTTATCGTTGTCCCTCCTCACCTTGTGTGACTGAGGTCAATGATCCTGTTAGGGTATGTGCTCTCTTCACTTCGGTGAGAGAGGATATAGCTTTGTGTGGGTTGCCATCTTAACAGTTCCTTATCCTTGGTACCCCTACTATTTTATATCGTTCATGTTGTTATTTAACAAATGATGCATTATCTCTTATGAAATTCATTATTTATACGCAGGTTTTCTAAACTCTCGCATAGTATCATTGTTTTATTATTGTTATATCTTTTCACCCACCTGCCAGACCGTCGTGTCTGATCCATTTATTTTGGTACTCAGGTCCCGAGCTTATTGCCTTTGAGGAGGAGCCAGAGCAGGCGGTCGATGAACCGCAACGAGTGATTGAGTGGCAAGCCGATGATGTCATGCAGACATTCGGTCTTGCCTTGAGAACGATACATTGTGGGCACTTATGATATCTTTATGTTTAGTTTCATTTGGTTGTACGGTCTTTGTTGACCGTTATTTTGGGGGGGGGGGGCATTAATCAACCGATATTTTGTAAATATATTTAATTTTACTTTTGGGGAAATATGCTTATGGTCATTGCTCATTCTGATATCTTGTCATGTAATCATAAATCAGTCTTGTTTATGGAATTGAATAGTATTAGTATGGTTTGCTACACGCTTCCGCAATCTTGAGAATATGTTTGATACGGTTATATGTGAGATGATGTGTAAAGATAATCCTCACCGCGGAACCCTGTGGGAAATCACGTGCATGGAAAAATGTTCTTTTAATTCCGTGTGCGGTTTAGCCAAAGAGAAGCACGTGGCGCGGCATCACCCCACCACTGTCCCGATCCCGGACTCGGATCCTCCTTTTCCCCTAGTTCCCGGTCCGGGGTCGCGACACCATGTCCCGCGGCAGAGCGCAGACCTTGGCGAGAGCTCCGATGACGTCGGCATTCCCCAGCAGCCGATCATCGACGTTCAGAGGCTTGCCGGGTTGCGTTTCCATCCTCGGCCTCCATGGCGCTAGGGCAGTTCGGGGTCCGGAGGCCGATCCAGACCCTTGCCCCGCCGAGATGGTGAGCTCGCGGGTCGTCCCGCCGGTCGACTTGCTGGCCGGCACACTCTTCTCAGCCGGCACACTCTTCTCAGCTGGTGCACTCTTCTCAGCTGGTGCACTCTTTTCAGCTGGAGCCCTGACTCTGGGGGCCCGCGCAGGGGTTTTGCCCTTCAGAGGCTGTTCAACCCCCGAGTCCTTCTCCCCCGCCTTGGACTTCTTCTTGGGCGGGGACCCCTCCTTCGAGCGATCCGGCGAGCGTCGCCGAACTCCCCCGCTCGGGGCGGGGGCAGGAGCAGAAGAAGCGCCAGCACCCCCCGAGCCCGAAGCTGAGCGGGTACTGGCAGATGATGGCGCCCGAGAAGATGAAGACCTCAGCCTGAACTTGGCCGCCAGGTCTTTCACAACTTGCTCCCTTGAGCTTCCCTCCATGCCTTCTTCTCTATCGGAAGAATAAGCGTCCACAATCTGCGTCAGGTTCGGTGGCTCCGAACTAGAAGTGGACGCCTCGGCACCAGACGCAGCTCGGCTCGCAGCGGGATCGGTCAAAGGGATCCCGGCAGGCACTGCAACGGAGACGGTAGGACGATCAGGGTGCGCCTCGTCCACCTCGTCTACTCCGGTTCTCCTGTAGTGACCACGGTACCTCGGCGTGTAACCGAGCAGCTTCCACGCCGACCTGGTCTCGTGCCCCTTGTATCTTTCAACCTTGTTGATGTCGTCGGCATTCCTCCTCCAACCTTCACTCGCAGCTCGGCGTCGCCTCGCGCCTGCCTCTGCACACCAGACAATAAGAGTGTCAGCTCGGCATCATCGATATCAAGCAAAGCAGGTAAGAAGAAAGGAGCGGTGTTTACTTGGGACAGTCCCGGGGCGACGTGGGACCATCAGCCTCCTGCTCTCGCCAGCGCCGAACTCCCAGTCCCACAACACACAGAAGAAAGCTTCTTCGGCATTCTTACTCGAGTCCTCCAAGGCCAGGACGAAGCCTCTTCGCTGCGGCTTCACCCGGAGATAATATTTCCCTTCCCCAGCCTTGCAGATATCGTAGGTGTCCTCGATATCGTGGATACCTAGGTCGGTCCCCAGAATCTCATTCAGCTTCGCCGTGCCCATGATGACCTTGTAGCCATTGGGCATCAGCTGGCATGGGGTAAGGGACCAGCTACTGAGGCAAGCCCTAAGCAAGGGGTGCAGAGGAAATCTGACCCCGCCCTCGATCACGGAGATCAGAGGGAACGGCATCCAGCCGCAGGACCAGCGCATCGTGGCATAGTCGACGGAGTCCGCCGGCTTGAGGAGGACTCCCTCCGGAATACTGTAAGCGGCCCTAAATCTGGCTATGCCCTCTTCAGTATCTAAATCGAACCTAGGGGTGCCCATGTCTAAAAAAGGGGTGACAGCAAAAGCTAAACCCTAAAAGTCGCGAAACCCCAAAGAAAAGCTAGACAGAGGCACGAAACAACTTACAGAAACAAAGGGGCAACTCAAGAACAGGTCTGAGCATGTCCTATGGTCGTCCTCGCTAGAACGATCTCGAGCAGCAGAGCGGAAATCAAAGATGAAGGCGAAGGCGAAAAGAAATCAGAAACAAGAAAGGAAGAAGACGACCCTATTTATGGAAAGGGAACCCTCGGCGCGCGCTGCTTTCGAAATTCGAAAGGACGGATTTCGCGATCCGCGCCCGTTCCATCAATAAGACAGCGCAATCAGTGAAGAGGCTACGCGTGTAGCCGTCGACTCACTTCCCAGGACAGATAGGGCAGAGCATTTACTGCTACAGAAAAGTTGAAACGACACCAGGCAATGATCGCCGCATCCCTAGACGAGTTTTCTAGCTTCCGACCACTAAAGGCTAGGACGCTTAAGAGGTCAAAAGCTAGGGGGCAATTGTGTGGGGAGATTTCCGGAACTCAGGATTAAGCTAATCACAACCATCAGATGAGACTAAGCACTCTCACGTGCCATCCGCGCGCCATCCACGTGGCACCAAACTCACCTCGGCTAACCGAGCAGAAGCCACAGCCGAAGTCAAACAGCTCCGGGCCGCTAGCGCCGAGCTCGGCTACCCCATGTGCCCATCTCGGCTGAGAACTCCACCTCGGCTGAGGGGGCCGGGACGAAAGCCGAAGCAGGAAAGAGCCTCCACTCGCACCCCTCTTCCCCCATGTCATCAGGCACGTGGAGAAATAGGGGCACGAGCTAGTGAGACAGATGCGACACCCAACCGTTCACAATCTTCGCCAGATCCCTGACAAGGCGGCATCCAGCGGCTGAAGCCACATCAGGGCAAGGCCCGAGGGCGGATCCGATGGTATCCCAGCCGTCAAAGGCGCCCAACACGATCTGGCCCAACGTGACGCGCATTTAATGCAACGTGGGCTGATCCGACTGGCATTAAATGCAGAGTGGGCAGTCGAGTCATGGGACCCACACCAAGATATCGTCTAAGATATCTTCCAAATCGTCTATAAATAGAACTGCATTTCACATGCAAGGTACGCATGATACAACCCACAGAGCTGTTACTCTGCCTCTCTTCTTCCTCTCCTTCCATAGTTCCAGTTCATTCACTGACTTTGGCATCGGAGAGCCTTGCGCCGCCCAGGCCAGGGTCCTCTGACTGTTTGCTCTTCTCTTTCAGGCTTTCGGACGGTACCCAGTCATCACCACCTTGGATAAGTCCTCTAAGGCTCCCCAGTTATTGTGGGTCATTATTTTCTGCACCTACAACAACCTTTTTTTTTTATTCAATTCATGTCCATGTTTTAAACCGTCCATATAGAACCTATCCCAGAAACGATGGAGTCTAAGGTGCTTAAATAGTGGGCCCCACCTCAAGATTAACCACAACTTCATGGTCGCCCAGCCCTGCACGGCTAGCAGGGAGGCCTAGATCTGTGATTAGGTCTTCCCACGGACCCCACATCATGATTAAGTGAAAGGAAATACCATATCAGTGACTCACGCCCCGGCAAATATAAGGGTCTGGATGACAGCCGGAAGGGACCCACTCCTCATGGGACCAGAGTTACCATCGGATGGCCCACCTGGGCCCCACATTCCAAAACACGGGACAACTCCCAAACTGAATCTGTTCGAGACCTATTCCAGATCTGCTTCTCCATTGAATTTCTATGGGATTGTAGTAATTCCAATTCCAGCCCACCTAACACACAATTTACAAAATCTTGGATGATTAAAAGGGGTTTTGAAATCCAAAGAGGGTGGGCGGTGGTCAACAACAGTTTGGGAAAAACACTGCAACAGTGATACTAAAATAGGAAAAATCGATGAAATCACAATCTCGGAACACATCATAAGTCAAAATAACATATTAGCATTATCATAAGAAAATGCATCAAAGGGGTTTCTACATGCATCAACACGCAAATCAAGGAAGAATACAAGTATTAAATCTATAAATTATGGTTAAGTACTTGCCTTAGGTCCGCGGTTGATGGAGACAGTCTAGAAGCCCAAGTGATATCCCAAGAAAAGTTGGAAGAGGGAGAATTGTGTGTGAAAATAAAAGAGTGTGGTGTATAAATAGGGAATAGGAATAGGAATTGTAATCTGACTTAAAATCTAAAAATAATAGAGTTTGTTTTCTAAAAAAGAAATGAGTTTGGATTAGAAAAGAATTATACCACTAAATAGGGCCTGGGTTAATTACTATGGGTCAAGACAAGCCTAACTCTCCAAACTTAAGTCTAGCATGGTCCCTACTTAGACTAATCGCGTATTAAACTAAAATACAATCAATTACATCATAATAATGAAATAATTGTGTGGGGAGATTTCCAGAGCCACAGGATTACACTAATCACAGCCATCAGATGAGTCTGAGCACTCTCACGTGCCAACCGCATGCCATCCACGTGGCACCAGGCTCACCCCGGCTGCCAGGACAGGAGGTCCGGCCGAAGTCAAGCAGTTCCGGACCGCTGGCGCCGAGCTCGGCCACCTCGCGTGTCCATCTCGGCAGAGAGCTCCACCTCGGCTAAAAGTGCCAGGGACGGAAGCCGAAGTAAGAAAGAACCTCCGCTTGCGCCCCTCGCCCCCTCCACGTCATCAAGCACGTGGAGGAGTAGGGGCGCGAGCTAGCAAGACAGATGCGACATCCAGCCGCTCACAATCTTCGCCAGATCACTGACATGGCGGCATCCAGCGGCTGAGGCCACATCAGGGCAGGGCCCGAGGGCGGATCCGATGGTACCCCTACCGCCAAAGGCGTCCAACACGATCTGGCCCAACAAGACGCGTATTAAATGCGGCGTGGGCTGATCCGACGCGCATTTAATGCAAAGTGGGCTGGATTGGACCGCATTAATTGCATCGTGGGCTGATCATGACTTCCCAGTCGAATCATGAGACCCATGCCAAGATATCGTCCAAGATATCTTCCAAATCGTCTATAAAAAGGACTGCATTTCACATGCAAGGTACGTACAATACAACTCATAGAGCTGTTACTCTGCCTCTCTTCTTCCTCTCCTTCCATTGTTCCAGTTCCTTCACTAACTTTGGCATCGGAGAGCCTTGCGCCGCCCAGGCCAGGGTCCTTTGACCGTGTGTTCTTCTCTTTCAGGCTTTCGGACGGTACCCAGTCATCACCATCGTTGGATAAGTCCTCTAAGGCTCCCCAGTTATTGTGGGTCATTATTTTCTGCACCTACAATTGGCGCCGTCTGTGGGGAAGTAATATCCCAACCTTCCCAAACCTTCCCAACCTTCTCAACCTCAATCTCCCAGAAGCCATGCCTCCGAAAGCTAGGAAGGGCGTAGAGTCCTCGAGAGCAGCGCTCGAGCTGCCACCACCGTCGGCGGACGTCCCTCCTCAGGGGCGGTCCCGCACGGTGCATGGCACATCCGCAGGCGAGGGCCGCTTAGGCTCGCAGCTTTTTATCGAGGTCCCCCTTCAAGAAGGACTCGAGACCTCGATCTCAGCAGAAGAAGTCATGCCACCCCGACGCGATGAGCGTCGGCATGAGCGTCCTCGCAAGGACAAAGCCGTGGCCGTAGGAGAGACGCGCCACGCTCAACCCCCTGCCACTGGAGGAGTTGTCGCAGCCCAAACTGCCCTCCTCCAGAGGCAAGAGCAGCTGATTCGCGAGCTCCAGCAGCAGCTGAGGGCAGCGCAAACCGCCTCCTTGAGGCAGGTCTCTGAGCCTCAAGGGAAGAAGAGGGACGCCCCCAGCAGGGCAGCCCAGCCTCCCCGCGAGGATCTCAGAAACCATCTGGACCATAAGCGGAGCCAGATTCGTGACGAAGGCTCGAGCAACAGCCGGAGTCATCATAGCCGCGATGGCCGAACTCATAGCCATCGTAGCCCGAACCACTCCAAGCGAAAGCCAAGAGCCCAGACCCCAGAGAAGGACGACGAGCAGGAGCGGTTCAACAAATGCGTCAGGCTAGCTCTTCAGCACAACCTGGACGTACGGGACCAGAAGCAGATCTGTGGTCACACTGATCTGGGGGGCTCACCCTTTACAAAAGAGATCGAGCGCACCCCCTTGCCCAGAAAGTTCTCTGTCCCACGGTTCGTCCCTTATGACGGACTGTCCGACCCATCCGCTCACCTTCGACACTTCTCCCAGAAAATGTCCATCTCGGGGAATGAGGGTCACCTGAACTGCAAAATCTTCTCCTCCAGTTGGGTGACCTCCCCCTGAAATGGTTCTGTTCTCTCCCAGAGAAGTCAGTTCCAGTTGGAAGGAGCTCCAGCTCTCCTTCTTAAAGAAGTTCCAAGCTTACACCGTCGTCCCCAAGAAAGAAGGGGACCTCCTCGCCCTGAGAATGAAACAGGGCGAGACCCTCGCCAAGTTCGCCCAACGATTCTGGGCGGTCTACAGCCAGATCGAGGGCACCAGGGAGGAGATAGCAATCTACGCCTTCCAACATGCCCTGATCCCCGGTCACGACCTTCGAAAGGACTTGGTCGGGGACCCCCCAGAGTCCATGCCAGCGTTGATGTCCCGGGTAAAGCGCTTCGTCGCCCGGGAGGAAAATGAGATCCGAGCCCGAGAAGAGGACGGGCGTCCGGAGCCCGAGCAGAAGAGCGACCAGCCTCGACAGAGAGGCGGGAGGCCCTCCCAGAAGCAGGAGCCCAAGCAGGCCTGGGTCTCTAATTCGGCGAAGCCTGCGTCGTCCAGGTCTGGGGGCGCCTGGAAGCCCAGACCTCCCTCCAGCGCCAGTCAGAGCGTCAACGTCGTCTTCAAGGAGCCGATATACCGCATCCTGGGCAAGATAAAGACCAAGCCGTTCTTCAAGTGGCCTCTGCCCTTGAAGTCACGAGCCCACCTCCGGCAGCCGAAGCAAGCTCTACTGCTCCTTCCACAGGGGTAACGGGCACAGGACCGAGGACTGCAAGTCTTTGCAGTGGTACCTGGAGAAGCTGGCCGAGGAGGGCCACATTCCAGAGTTCGTCAAGGCAGGAGATGCCGGCGGCAGCGAGGGCCGAGTTCACCAGAGCGCAGCCCAGGATCCAGACAGTGAGGATTCAGAGAAGATCATCAACGTGATCCATCTGGCATCCTCAGCCCCCGCTCCCTCGTCTCGGGGCAGCTCCCAGGCCCGCGCCGAAGCCAGGCGGGCTTCGCACGGGAAGGAAGTAATGAAAGCCGAGCTCGCTCCGGCATCCAAGAGAGCCCGCCGCGACCGACCCGCCATCTCGTTCTCAGACAGAGACCTAGAGGGAATCCAGCTCCCTCACAACGACCCCCTGCTCCTCACAATGAAGCTGAGAGACTTCACAGTGAAGAGGATCCTAGTCGACTCCAGTGCAGCTCCTCCGAGGTCCTCTACTACGACTGCTTCAAGAAGATGAACCTATCGGAAGCAGACCTCACGGAGGTCCGTGCACCCCTACTAGGGTTGTCCGCCACGCCAGTCTACCCCAAGGGCAGGATCACCCTGGAAACCCGGGTCGGCGGAGCTTCCGTGTCGGCCGACTTCCTGGTCGTGGATGCCCCTTCTCCCTACAACGTCATTTTGGGCAGAACGTGGCTCCACAAGTTAGAAGCAGTCCCTTCTTCCCTCCACCAGAAGCTAAAGTTCGTCCTTGGGAACAAGGAGGGCAAGTTGGAAGTGGTTACAGTGGAAGGAGATCAGCAGCAAGCTAGGTAGTGCGTGCTGGCCGCAGTCCCAGCAGTGAAGGAGCCAGAGCGCGTCAACCTCGCCGAGTTCGAAAAAGGCCTAGATGAAATCGGCCGTGATCCCGAGAAGAAGAGCATCGAAGACCTGGCCGAGGTAAGGCTGAGCCCGGCAGACCCAGACAGGTTCTTCCTCGTTGGCACCCAGCTACCAGACGAAGAGAGGGCCGAACTCTCACGGTTCCTGATGCAGAACGTCGACGTCTTCGCTTGGAGCCCAAGCGAAATGCCTGGGGTCGACCCTGAGGTCATGTGCCACAAGCTGAATGTGGACCCCGACCACAAGCCGGTAGTGCAGAGGGCCCGTAGGACAGGGCTGCAGCAGACAGATGCGGTCGTCGAAGAGGTCGACAACCTGCTAAAGGCAGGAGCCATCCGGGAAGTCCAGTACCCGGTATGGCTGGCCAACACGGTGGTGGTCAAGAAGAAAACTGGCAAGTGGAGGGTATGCGTGGACTTCACAGACTTGAACAGGGCCTGCCCTAAAGATAGTTTCCCCCTTCCAAAGATTGACCAACTGATCGACGCCACCGCCGGTCACGACCGAATGAGCTTCCTCGACGCCTACAGAGGCTACCACCAGATCCCACTCTACGAGCCTGACGAGGAGAAAACGTCATTCATAACCCCCCGCGGCACTTACTGCTACAAGGTGATGCCCTTCGGGCTAAAGAACGCGGGGGCTACCTATCAGCGCCTCGTCACAAAAATGTTCCATGCTCAGCTCGGCCGGACGGTAGAGGTGTACATCGACGACATGGTCGTCAAATCAGTGCACTCCGGCGACCATCTGGCGGATCTCGGCCAAGTCTTCGACATCCTTCGCGCGTACAAGCTCAAGCTAAACGCTTCCAAGTGCGCCTTCGGCGTAGCCTCTGGCAAGTTCCTCGGCAGCTTGGTAACGCGGAGGGGGATAGAGGCTAATCCGGACCAGATCACCGCGATCCAGAGCATTCAGAGCCCCTCTACCACGAAGGAAGTTCAGAAGCTCACAGGAATGGCTGCAGCACTCAATCGCTTCATCAGCCGGTCATCAGATAAGTGCAGGCCTTTCTTTCAGCTTCTAAAGAAAAACTTGAAATTCCAGTGGACCCCCGAGTGCGACCAGGCATTGGCCGCGCTCAAAACCTATCTAATGTCACCACCCTTGCTCTCCACCCCAGCTTCGGGGGAGACTCTTTATTTGTATCTTGCGGTCTCGGATAACGCAGTGAGCTCCGTCCTCATCCGGGAGGACGAAGGAATTCAAAAACCAATTTATTATACGAGCAAGACCCTGCTTGATGCCGAGACCAGATACCTCCTATTGGAGAAGCTTGCGCTGGCCCTCGTCAGCGCCTCTCGCAAGCTCTCCCATTATTTCCAATCCCACACCATTGTGGTGATCACGGAGCATCCACTCCGTTCAGTGTTCAAAAAGGCTGACTTTTCAGGGCGAATATCAAAGTGGGCAGTTGAACTGGGGCAGTATGATATACAGTACCGTCCCCGAACTGCGATCAAAGCCCAGATTCTGGCAGACTTCATTGTCGAATTCGTCTCCCCCAACCCGGCTCCGACCCAGCTCGGCACGGCACTGGGGGGCACAGGGCACGAACCAGAGCTGACTGAGGTCGAGCAGCCTCCCACCTCGGCATGGAAGATCTTTGTCGACGGGTCATCCACCTCCAAGAGAGCTGGTGCCGGCATAGTCCTCCAGTCGCCAGAGGGCCTGGTCATAGAGCAGACTTTTACCCTCGACTTCAAAGCGACAAACAATGAGGCAGAATATGAAGCGCTGGTAGCAGGGTTAAACAGCGCCCAAATCCTCGGAGCCCGACACCTGGTGATCTTCAGCGATTCCCAACTGGTAACAAGCCAGCTCGCCGGAGACTACCAGGCCAGGGACGACAGGATGGCGGCCTACTTAGCCCTTGCGAAAAAAACTGCTGTCTCATTTCCAGAAAGCCGAGGTCAGCCAAATATCCCGAGATGCCAACACGCACGCAGATGCGCTTGCAAACCTGGCCTCCGCCGTCGAAGCAGGGAAGAAAAGGACCATCGAGGTCGGGTCAGTATCAAGGTCAAGCTTAGAACTCCATTCATCTCGGCTTGTCCTCTGTGCTGATCTCGGCCCAAGCTGGATGGATCCAATCGTCGCCTACTTGAAGGATGACCGGCTTCCTGAGGACAAGGCTGAAGCTCACCGGATCAGACTCAAGGCAGCTCGATTCTGGCTCTCTCCCGAAGGCAAACTCTATAGGAAATCCTTCACAGGTCCATACCTCCAGTGCGTCCATCCGAGCAAAGTGGACGACTTCCTGCATGAGATCCACAAAGAAATCTGCGGCAGTCACATAGGAGGCCGATCACTGGCTTACAGAGCAATAAGCCAGGGTTACTGGTGGCCCTACATGCAGAAGGACGCGCAGGTGTACGCCAGGAAGTGCGAGAAGTGCCAGAAGTTCTCCCACTCTCTCCACCAGCCAGCACAAGATCTGAGTCCCCTCACTAGCCCATGGCCCTTCGCTCAATGGGGCCTGGACATTGTGGGGCCTCTTCACCGAGCTCCAGGAAACAAGAGATGGCTGATAGTCGCCACAGACTACTTCACAAAGTGGATAGAAGCTGAACCGTTGTCCTCAATCACGGACAGGGACTCCAGGAACTTCGTTTGGAAAAACATCCTGACGAGGTTCGGCATCCCCCGGACTCTGATTTCGAACAACGGGACTCAGTTCGACTCCAAATCCTTCAAAGACTTCTGCCAAGAGCACGGTATCAGGAACCATTACTCCACTCCGGCATATCCACAGAGTAATGGCCAGGCAGAAATCTCTAACAAAGTGATCCTGGACGGTGTGAAGAAGCGACTGGACAAGGCAAAGGGAAGATGGACAGAGGAGCTTCCGAGCGTGCTATGGGCATACCGAACGACTCCAAGAAGATCCACCTCGGCAACACCTTTCTCTCTGGCCTACGGGATGGAGGCGGTCATTCCTTTAGAGATCGGCCTTCCCACCCTGAGGACAGAGCTGGTCGACCAAGGCTGAAACGACACAAACCTGGCGATGGAGCTGGAGCTGGCAGACGAGCGACGAGAAGCAGCAGCCCTGCGACTGACCGACTATCAGCAGCGGTTAGCCAGGGCATACAATCAAAACGTCAGAGAAAGAAGATTCTCAGTGGGAGAGCTAGTTCTAAAGAAGGCCCTGCCAAGCTGACAAAGAACCAAACGAAGGGAAGCTGGGCTCCGAACTGGCATGGCCCATTCAGGGTGGTCTCACTAGCAGGGGAGGAAATCAGCCTACAAGCTCGAAGACTTGAAGGCAAGCCGCCTGCCAAAGACCGTGGAATGCATCCCACCTAAAGAACTCTATTCTAAAGATGTAGTAAATCCTGGAATCAGAAAGCAGCTTTTCGCTTTGCTCTTCAATCTATCGTCTTTTACGGACTTCGGCAAACTCTACACGGGTAGTTTAGCCCTGGAAGGAGGCCTCGGGAGTTCGAACATCGGCGTAAAATTTCTCAACTAAAGGGATTTATTCCCACATTCAACAAAGGGTTCGTAGCCCTGGAGGAGGCCTCGGGGGAGTTCGAACACTCGGCCGAATTCTAAACTCAGGGATTATTCCCATTCTACAAGGGTTTCGTGCCCTGGAAGGAGGCCTCGAATTCGAAACAACTCGGCCGAATTCTAAACTCAGGGATTTATCCCATTCTACCAAGGTTTCTTAGCCCCTGGAAGGCGGCCTCGAGTTCGAACACTCGGCCGGGAAAATTCCTAAACTCAGGGATTTTATCCCATTCTACAAGGGTTCGTAGCCCTGGAAGGAGGCCTCGAGTTCGAACACTCGGCCGAATTCCTAAACTCAGGGATTTATCCCATTCTACAAGGGTTCGTAGCCCTGGAGGAGGCCTCAGTTCGAACACTCGGCCGAATTCCTAACTCAGGGATTTTCCCATTCTACAAGGGTTCGTAGCCCTGGAAGGAGGCCTCGAGTTCGAACACTCGGCCGAATTCCTAACTCAGGGATTTCTCCCATTCTCTAGGACAAGGGTTTCTAACCTAACTCAGCCTCTGGAATGGAGGCCTCGAGTTCGGACACTCGGCCGTTTCCTAAAGTCCGGGTTTATACACCTCCCAAAGACCGTGCCGAACTCATGCTCTCATAGCCGAGGTCAGCGAAATGATAAACCCACCTCGGCGCAAGCAGATCATCTCGGCCATGGTCAGTTTCCAAAGCCAGCCATTTTGGCCAAGGTCAGTATCTCAGAAAGAAAGAGCTGAGCCAGCACTCAAACACAGAAAAGCAGCACAAAAACACTTATGTGTTCCAGAACAGTGCATGGAAAGTAAAAGAGAACGCAAAGGCGTTGTACACAGTTTGAGTGATCACAAAGTTCTTCCTTTTTATTCATTGTAAACTGCTTTATTACAAGAGTTACAGAACAGAAAAGAAAAATACAGAAAGGAGGATCACAGTCCTCTAAAAACAGAAAATAAAGAAAAGCTGGGAGACTCTGATCTTCACCGACTCTTCGGGCTGCAGACTCCAAGATGCCGGATCATAGACTGGAGGTTCTGAGTGATCCTGAATTTCACCGAGCTCTACAATACACTTTGGTTGGTCAGACCAAAGCGATTGCAGAGCCCCTCCAGTTCGGAGGCCCTGGACCTCGCTGAGCTCTTCAACACCCTCCGGTCAGTGAGACCAAAGTTTGAAGAGCCCCCAGGTCCAGCGGGCCTCAACTCCACCCTTAGTCTTACCATCCTGACACGGCGCGAGCTCGATGCTACACAAGACCCTGCAGGATCGGCAGACACCCAGGACCCGACCATCCCGCAGTTGCAGAGGTTTCCCCTGCAACCTGACCAGGGACGGTCGGCCATGAACCCGCGTTCAGAGAGCGCGTGGTCCACGGGGAGTTCCTTCAGAGAGCGCGCAGACCACGATGGGCTTCCCCCCTTGGAGAAAGCCACCCGCAGGCGCAGGGGTTCCCCCCGGATCGACTGCTTCTGAACACCCGCTGGGCATGGCTCCTATGTCTACGTGATTTAAACTATCCTACGTTCTGTTCTTCTCATCGCCATGGCGAGCCTATCGCCCCTACTTATAGGAAGAAGAAGGGCTCAATCTCCGAAGGAAGTTAAGGGGCGAAGTCTTCCACGCATTATTTGGGGTGCACGACTGATGACCAGCGATCCCTAGGGCGCCACGTGGAGACATCCGCCCGTTTCCCTCGTCGGCAGTAACACCATGTTTACTGCTATTTATGATCTCCAGAATACGGAGAATCGGCACAGACAGCTATGAAAACCGTGTGACTCTCTCGATGTGACTCTCTCTACCTCGATGGTCATGCGTCGCAGTAAAGGCCTTCAATGCTATTCAATGTTACATCCAAAAACAAAAAAACAAAAGAGAGGAAACGTTCAAGTAAAGGGGCCCGCTTTTCATTGATAATAGAAAGTATTACAAGGCAGAAAGCAAAAATATTACAAGCTACTGTGGTTTCGGCGACTCCACCAGGTCGATCACCATATCCGCTGAATCAGTGGCTTCGGCCGAAACCATGACCTTGCTTGGAGCGTCACTGGCAGAAGGGGCTTCAACTGGTACCTCAGCCTGAAGCAGGGGCAGAGGAGGCATCACCTTGAGGCACGGCCGGGGCATCGCTCGAGACCGGGGCAACGGGAGCGTCGTCAGCAGCAGGAGCAACTGCAGGAGCTTCAACTGGGGCACTTTCGGCTGCAGGAGCGGAGCTCGGCTCAAGAGCCGGGTCCGAGTACTTCGGCAGGTTCCGGTAGATAGGGTGATCTTCGGGGACCCCCGCACGTCTCAGTGCGGCCAGGAATCCTTCCTCGAACAGGATGGCGGTGATCTCCTCTACCTGCTTCTCATATAGTTCAATGGCGTGATCCACCCCATCCTGGAAGGCGGACTGGGCCTCGGACAGAAGAGAGGCCTTCTCTTTCTCCAGCTCGGCGTTCGCCGTCTTCAATTTCGTTGTTTCGGCTCGCCCAGCCAGCACTTCCCCGCGCAGCCTCGTCCCCTCAGCCGTCGATTCAGCCTTTAATCTGGCCAACTCCGACTCCAGCTCGGCGGTCTTCTTGTTCCTTGCCCAGACCTCGCCCTTCAGCTGGTTGGTCTTCGCCGTAAGTTCGGCGACACCAGCCAGAGCCGACGCCAGCCGAGCAGCCTCCATCTGCGTTGGCCTTCTTCAACCCCTCCATTCCCGCCTGTAGCTCCACCAGCTCCTTCTTCAGCTTGTCCCTCTCGGACTCCAACTGAGTGACCCGATGCAGCGTTCCTATCACTCCGCCCCACCACGGTCAGGAGCCTCTGCACGTTCTGGAAATGGAGAAAGATGAGTCAAGCTGGGGCAGTCGAGCCAAATTACTTGGAAGGAAAACACTGAAAGCACTTACCAGGAGGTTAGCCTGAATCGCCGAGACCATCAGGCTCTCGTTATCGAACCTCTCGTGCGTCTCCATATCCCGCGGCAGAGCGCAGACCTTGGCGAGAGCCCCGATGACATCGGCGTTCCCCAGCAGCCGATCCTCGACGTTCAGAGGCTTACCGGGCTGCGTTTCCATCCTCGGCCTCCATGGCGCTAGGGCAGTTCGGGGTCCGGAGGATGACCCGGATCCTTGCCCCGCCTAGATGGTGAACTCGCGAGTCGTCCCGCCGGACGGCACGCTCTTCTCAGCCGGTGCACTCTTCTCAGCCGGTGCACTCTTTTCAGTTGGAGCCTTGGCTCCGGGGGCCCGCGCAGGGGTTTTACCCTTCGGAGGCTGTTCGGCCCCCAGGTCCTTCTCCCCCGCCTTGGACTTCTTCCTGGGCGGGGACCCCTCCCTCGAGCGCTCCGGCGAGCGTCACCGAACTCCTGCATTCGAAGCAGGAGCCGGAGCAGAAGCAGGAGCAGGAGCGGAAGTGTCGCCAGCACCTCCCGAGCTCGAAGCAGCTCGGGTGCTGGCAGAAGATGGCGTCGCAGAGGAAGAAGACCCCCGCCTGAACTTGGCCGCTATGTCCTTGATGACTGGCTCCCTCGACCTTCCCGCCATATCTTCTTCCTGATCAGAAGAGTAAGCGTCCACTATCTGTCTCAGGTTCGGCGGCTCCGAACTGGAAGTGGACGCCTCGGACCCAGACGCAGCTCGTCTAGCGGCAGGATCGTTCAAGGGGATCCCGGCAGGTACAGCAAGGGAGACGGTTGGACGATCAGGGTGCACTTCATCCACTTCGGGTACCCCGGTCCTCTGGTAGTGGCCGCGGTATCTCGGCGTGTATCCAAGCAGCTTCCAAGCCGACCTAGTCTCATGCCCCTTGTACCTCTCAACCTTGTTGATGTCGTCGGGGTTCCTCCTCCAGCCTTCACTCGCAGCTCGGCGTCGTCTCGCACCTGCCTCTGCATAACAAATAATAAAGGAGTCAGTTCGGCATCGTCGAAATCAAGCAAAGAAGATGAATGAAAAGGAGCGATGTTTACTTGGGACTGTCCCGGGGCGGCGCGGGACCGATAACCTCCTACTTTCGCCAGCGCCGAACTCCCAGTCCCCCGAAACGCAGAAGAAGGCTTCTTCGGCATTCTTACTTGAATCTTCCAAGGCCAGGACGAAGCCTCTTCGCTGCGGCTTCACCCGGAGATAATATTTCCCTTCCCCGGCCTTGCAGATATCGTAGGTGTCCTCGATATCATGGACACCTAGGTCGGTCCCCAGAATCTCATTCAGCTTCGCCGTGCCCATGATGACCTTATAGCCATTGGGCATCAGCTGGCATGGGGTAAGGGACCAGGTACTGAGGCAAGCTCTAAGCAGAGGGTGCAGAGGGAATCTGACCCCGCCCTCGATCACGGAGATCAGCGGGAATGGCATCCAGCCGCCGGACCAGCGCATCGTGGCATAGTCGACGGAGTCCGCCGGCTTGAGCAGGACTCGCTCCGGAATATCAAAAGCGGCCCTAAATCTAGCTATTCCCTCTTCAGTATCTAGATTGAACCTAGGGGTGCCCATGTCTAAAGAAGGGGACAGCAAAAGATAAACCCTAAAGGTTGCGAAACCCTAAGAAAAAGCTACACAGAGGCGCGAAGCAACTTACAGAGACAGAAGGGGCGACTCGAGTACAGGTCCAGATACGCCCTAGGGTCGCCCTGGCTTGAAGAAACCTCGAGCAGCAGAGCAGAAATCACAGATGAAGGCAAAGGCGAAAAGAAATCAGAAACAAGAAGGGAAGGAGACGACCCTCTTTATCGAAAACAAACCCTCGGCGCGCGCTGCTTTCGAAATTCGAAAGGGCGGATTTCGTGATCTGCGCCCATTCCATCAATAAGACAGTGCAATCAGTGAAGAGGCGACGCGTGTAGCCGTCGACTCGCTTCCCAGTACAGACAAGACAGAGCATTCATTGCTTCAGGACAGTTGAAGCGACACCAGGCAATGACCGTCGCATCCCCAGACGAGTCTTCTAGCTTTCGACCACTAAAGGCCAGGGCGCTTGAGAGGTCAAAAGCTAGGGGGCAATTGTGTGGGGAGATTTCCAGAGCCACAGGATTACGCTAATCACAGCCATCAGATGAGTCTGAGCACTCTCACGTGCCAACCGCATGCCATCCACGTGGCACCAGGCTCACCCCGGCTGCCAGGACAGGAGGTCCGGCCGAAGTCAAGCAGTTCCGGACCGCTGGCGCCGAGCTCGGCCACCTCGCGTGTCCATCTCGGCAGAGAGCTCCACCTCGGCTAAAAGTGCCGGGACGGAAGCCGAAGTAAGAAAGAACCTCCGCTTGCGCCCCTCGCCCCCTCCACGTCATCAAGCACGTGGAGGAGTAGGGGCGCGAGCTAGCAAGACAGATGCGACATCCAGCCGCTCACAATCTTCGCCAGATCACTGACATGGCGGCATCCAGCGGCTGAGGCCACATCAGGGCAGGGCCCGAGGGCGGATCCGATGGTACCCCTACCGCCAAAGGCGTCCAACACGATCTGGCCCAACAAGACGCGCATTAAATGTGACGTGGGCTGATCCGACGCGCATTTAATGCAAAGTGGGCTGGATTGGACCGCATTAATTGCATCGTGGGCTGATCATGACTTCCCAGTCGAATCATGAGACCCATGCCAAGATATCGTCCAAGATATCTTCCAAATCGTCTATAAAAAGGACTGCATTTCACATGCAAGGTACGGACAATACAACTCATAGAGCTGTTACTCTGCCTCTCTTCTTCCTCTCCTTCCATTGTCCCAGTTCCTTCACTGACTTTGGCATCGGAGAGCCTTGCGCCGCCCAGGCCAGGGTCCTCTGACCGTGTGTTCTTCTCTTTCAGGCTTTCGGACGGTACCCAGTCATCACCATCGTTGGATAAGTCCTCTAAGGCTCCCCAGTTATTGTGGGTCATTAATTTCTGCACCTACAATAATATAATATAATATATATAATATCAAAACGTCACAGAGCTTGTCAGTGTTTGTAGTAAATTTCATGGGTGAGGAGCTACTAAGTATCTCTGCAAAATTTGCCCTTCGGGCCCATGAAATTAAGCCCAAGGGACCATTGGAAGTGCCACGGTGAAAATTCTGGAGATTGGGCCTTGCCTTTGCCAAGAGCATATCTATCTCTATCTCTCTGATATGTTGATGATTAGAAAGAAACAAACGAAGAAATGAACAAGCGAACTTCCACTTCTGCTCTCTCTCTACCATAGAGTTAATTGTGATTGGGCTTCTTCTTTCTCCTATTTTAGGAATAGTTGAGGCCTGGCCTGCGTTGCCTGTCCTCCCTCAAAGTACATCCAAGCTTAACATTAATTAGTGCTTGGATTTTCATGAAAATGTTCCTTTTTTATCTCCTAAACAGAAGGTACATTTTTTATACAATAGGTAAAGCTAAATAATATGTTTGCCTCATTCCAGTATAAATCATTGCTTTAAGTGATTTAAAGGATAAAATAAAATAAAAAAATCCAGGTCACCGACATGCAGTAGTACTATACATGGTAAAATGCTAAGACACTTATTACTCAATATATATTTAAATACAGGAGCTTTAAAGCTAAATAGGGCTCCCACATTTCTTTTTATTAGATTCCAATTAACATCTGTATCACCAGTCCATTAAACAACACTCACGGGAAAGAAAACTAGAAAGGCAAACAGGAGGACAATCTCCTGGAACTTTCTTATAGAGGTAGCTTATAGAGGTACTTGCGGAGGCCGCCAAAAGAAAGCATTGGAATTAGATATATACGGCTCTTATCTTGGTTACAATTTCCTCCCTTCCCTTCTTTAGATCCTCGCTGCACTTTTCTACGCACTCGGCCATGTTTTCGATAGACTTGGCGAATTTGTCCATCTTCTTTTCTATGTCCTCAAACCCTATTTTTACCTTCTCCTCTCCCTCAAGCGTGAACTTGGCATTCTCCTTTAGTTGCATAACAAGATTCGCAACTTTTTCGGCAGCCATCTTAGTCTCATCGAAATTCTTTATTTCAATAAGACCACGGTTCTTCATTAAGTCGACTACATCTTGCTGCCGTTTCAATTCGTCAAAGTATTTCTTACACACTGAATGAAGTACAATCCACCCTGAGAATATGGCAGAGACTTTGACAGCAGTTACCAATCCTACTTTAGGTACCATCAAAACCAAACCTGTGGAATCCAAATATGCTTGGCACGAAATAACGCTGGTAATCAACGACATGGAAATGAAGGCTATGGCTATCCGCCCTATCATGGTTTTCACCATCTTCTTCTTGATCTTGTTTTCATTGAGCTTTAGCTTATTATGGTGCTGCTGGGGAGCCTTTTGCAGTTTTTCAGGCAGGCCGATGAAGGGGTACTTAGAATTCATAAATTTCTCTAATTCTTCCAACGAGCGCTTATACTTGTCCCTTCCATTGGCCCCATCACCTCTTCCCTCTTTGAAGATCTGGACCGCAGCGTGAAGTTTCAGTTGGATGTCGCGAGCTTTATTCACGCAACTCACAATCTCATTGCAAAAGGCTGAAATGCTAATGCTGTGGGAGAAGAACTGCTTGACCAAATCATACAGTTCTTGGTCATTCCGTATACCTTCGTTGGACTCAATAACACTGGAAATCATCTCGCCCTGGGACGGTGGCTCTTGGTAAGACTCAATAACACTGGAAATCATCTCGCCCTGGGACGGTGGCTCTTGGTAAGATTTCTTGTTGTCATCATATGAATCCACCTTCGTGCTAGCTGAGCCCCCCATTTGGCAATTCAGTTCGATGTGCTCTAACAAAAGAAACATTATAAAAATTTAGGGCAAATTCATGAGTGGAAGTTGAACAAGAATTCTTTGAGTCAAAACTGCTATATTCAGTAGAAAATTGTTTTTTCGTTTCATTTTTTTTTTCTAATTGTAAATATGTATTCAAGAAAAGATATATAAGCCCCGAAATAGAGTACAAGCTCCCAATTAGGAGCAAACCATAAACATAAGAGATTTGCTAAATGAAAAGAAAATGACTACATAATTAGGAGCAAATGGAAGTACTTGTTTTTCCATACCTTGATTTCTATCTACGAGCTATTTTGCTTCAAGCAAAACTAAGAATGAAATAAAATTGAGAGACTCTAAAGATCAGTGGAGCAAAGCGCTCCGATCCTTACCTTCTTTGAGTCAGAAATACAAAAAGAATCTTAGAGGGGCAACGTTATTTGGGGATGCAGCATCTTCCACCTTCTTAGCTGGGGCATTGTTAGGCCAAAAGTCCAACTGACAGTACATGTCAGGCCTAAAAGTACATGTCAGGCCTAAAAACCGGATGATACAATCCATTAGAGAGAGAGGCACGTCTGCAACTCCCTATAGCGAGCATGCAGCTCGCTATAGCGAGCATGACGGACTTGCCCATGTTTGATCCGATCAGAACTCTTTTAAAGAGTTGCAAAAGGCTTACTATTATGATCGGTTTATGATTAGAAGTCTTATGCACGAATTTAGGCCTATATATTGGGTGATTCTCTCAACCCAAAGATACAACACAAGAAATAAATTCTCTCTCTTGATCTGAGGTTAGAATACCCTAAGAGAGATTTCATTGTTTCTCTACAGGCATTGAGAGATCGTTCTAAAGGGCTGCTCTAAAAGGTTTTACTTCTTCTACTCTCTTGTAGAAGTTGATCATCTTGGTGGATAAGGTGCGATGAGATCAAGTAAAGAGAACGACACAGTGGAAGTCGTGCTAGTGGATTCTGTACAAGAACAACTACGGTCCTTAGGTCGAGGTACAGACTGAGGTAAAGGAGCCCGTAAGTTTATCCTGTAACTGATCGTGAAATCTTGATTTCTAGATCGTGGTTTTTCTCCCTAGAAAGGGTTTCCACGTTAAATTTGTATCTGCCTTCTTGTGGTGATTGCTTGGTAGATTTATTTGCTAGTTCTAGATTATGTGATTGGTTTCATCTGCTACATTATTTTGATTAATTAGGCTAGCATCCATTCTAGTCGGTCCTAAAAAAACCTTCAATTGGTATCAGAGCGGGTTACACTATTTTATTGTGTTGATCCAAATATTGCTAGATCTGTTAGATGGTAGCAATTATGCTTATTGGAAAGCTATGATTGTTGCATTCTTGAAAGCCATAGATCTAAAAGTTTTGAAATCTGCTGTGAAAGGCTATTTCTTGCCCACTATTACTGTTGATTGGGTAATTGGTCGCAAACCTGAAGATAAGTGGACTAAGGAAGAAGAGTTGGCTGCCACTTGAAACTCTAAAGCATTGAATGCTATTTATAATGGAGTTAATATGTCTGAGTTTCATAGAATTTCTACATGCACTACTACGGAAGAAGCTTGAGATATTCTGCAAACTGTGCATGAAGGCACTGACACTGTCAAACAGTCTAAACTTCAGAAATTGTATACAGCCTTCGAAACCATAAAGATGGAAGATGATGAAACTTTTGATGAGTTCAATTCGAAGCTGAATGCAATTGTGATTTGTGAATGATACCTTTACGTTGGGAGAGCCAATTCCTGAGAATAGAATTATGAAAAAGATTCTGCGGTCTCTTCCAGAAAGGATTGTTGCAAAGGTTGTGGCTATTGAGGAGAATAAAAATCTAAATATTCTCAAAGCTGAGGAATTAGTTGGCAACCTTCAGACTTTTGAAGCAAACCTAAGGACTAATGGAAAATCAAAATCCAAAGTTATTGCTTTGAAAGCGTCCAAGGAATCATACAAGAAAGTGTCTAAGGAGCCTTACAAGAAAGCCGCTAGTGATTCAGATTTAATTTAGATTCCGAGGTGATTGATCCCTAAGTTGCTATACAGTTCATAAAGCAATTCAAGCTTTTTGTGAAGGGGCAGAAAACCAATGTGAGGATCCTTAAAAATCCTGTAAAGAATAAATCTTTTAAAGGGATTCAATGTTATGAGTGCTGAAGCTATGGACACATTGCTAATGACTGCGAAAATAAAAAATCTAAAAGGAAGGCTTTGAATACTACTTGGGAAGATGAAACTTCCGATGAGAATGATGAAAGTCCTGAGTCTGACAAACCTGACACCGGCAATGGGAAATTTATTGCTTTTATGGCAACTTCTGGTTCTGTTGGTTCTCATGTTTCTTCTGAAGCTGATACTGATCAAGATAATGAGTCAGAGGAAGAGCCAGATTGGAAAGCTGAATATGAAACACTTTTCAAGAAAACCATGAAGATGGTTAAAGTGAATGAAAAAGCTGCTATCAACTAGAAAGTGTCTGAAGAACAGAATTCCTCCTTGAAAGCTGAACTTACAAATTCACTTGCTAAAGTATAAAAATTGCAGGATGAAAATAACCGGTTGGCTAACAAATTGACTGCAGAATCACAAAAGTGTGACTTACTTGATTATGATATGAAGACTTTGAAAGCACAGAATTCTGATCTGAATGGATATTCAAGATGGTTCTATCTGAGTTAGATACTGCGAAAGCTTCATTGAACATGATGAATACTAGGTCTAAAAAATTAGATGACATCCCGTGCAGTCAAAAGGCAAACACTGACAAGCATGGCATTGGCTACGCTAACGGAGCATCCACTTCAAATGCCAAAGGTGAAAATTATTTTGTTACAAATTCAGTTGTTACTAATCCTGTTGTTAGTGTTACAAAGAAAGCTCCAAATAAGTTTAATGTGTCATATCCTGAATGAATTCTCACTTGTCATCATTGTGGAATTAAAGGACACATTTGACCCCATTGCAATAAGCATGCGAAGTTTACCGAATGAGAAGCAATGGACAACGCAGAAGGCTGAGCTTAAAAAGAAGAAGACCAAAGATGTCCGAGTCAAGAAAGAAGACCTCTCTTCTGTATTGGTACACGCTATGCTGAAATTTTTAAATTTACAAGTGTGTGTGCCGAAGCTTCATTACTCCTGATTTGCAAGGTCAAGCCCCCACTCAGTGCTGATACGAAGATCATATTGAGGGGGAGCTACTGCATCCAGATTGATAGAAGCTGCATGATGATATTTGTTTGTCAATTATGGACAAAAACAGGGGGAGAAAAATGGAGCTACCGGAGAGCTATAAAAGCAAAGGCAAACAAATGAAATACAAAATCTTCAGTGCTGAATTTCTTGCTTTAAAATTCAATGTATTTTGGAATTTTACTTTTGGGTAGATCAAATTGTATTTCTTCTAAGGATTTTGTCCAATAATTGCCAAAAGGGGGAGATTGTTAGGCCAAAAGTCCAACTGACAGTACATGTCAGGCCTAAAAATTGGATGATACAATCTGTTAGACAGAGAGGCACCTGGCTATAGTGAGGGTGCAGCTCGCTATAGCGAGCATGACGGACTTGCCCAAGTCTGATCCGATCAGAACTCTTTTAAAGAGTTGGAAAAGGCTTACTATTCTGAGGGGATTATGATTAAAAGTCTTATGCATGAATTTGGGCCAATATATTGGGTGATTGTCTCAACCCAAAGATACAACACAAGAAGTAAATTCTCTCTCTTGATCTAAGGTTAGAATACCGCTAAGAGAGATTCCATTATTTTTCTAGAGCCATAGAGAGATCGTTCTGAAGGGCTGCTTTAGAAGGTTTTGCTCCTTCTACTCTCTTATAGAAGATTGATCATCTTAGTGGACAATGTGCGATGAAATAAAGTAAGGAGAATGGTAAACGGTGGAAGTCGTGTTAGTGGATTCTGTGCAAGAACAACTACGGTCCTTGGGTCGAGGTACAGACTGAAGTAAAGGAACCTGTGAGTATATCTTGTAACTGTTCATGAAATCTTGATTTTTAGATCGTGGTTTTTCTCCCTGGAAAGGGCTTCCACGTTAAATTTGTGTCTGCCTTCTTGTGGTGATTGCCTGGTAGATTTTATACAAATGAACATCGAATAATCTTTTCTTTTATGGTAGTAGAATCATAAAAAGGTGGAAAATGTATTAAGGTGGTGATGATAATTTGATTCCGATCTTCTTTTGTTTCTACCTTGATCAAAGAAATATTATCGGACTCTTATATTTAAAAACCCACCTTTGATTCTGATCTGTTAACCACTAAAGGTATCAAGCCTATGCATTCAATTTCTATGTATTTTAATGCAAACAAACCGGCATGACAATAAAAATGCCCTTAAGAGTTGGACAAATATGAGGATAAGTGCACACAAATGAGCAAGGGAAGCCATAGAGAAAGGAAAACGGACTGAACGAGCCCTTATACAGGTAGAATCTCTCTTTTTATCTAGGTTTTAAGGTGGGGTTTGTGAATCTTGTGCTTGTGTAGCCTGTGAATAATATATTGGGGACTGATATTATGGTTTAAGTTCCTAATTCATATATCAATATATGAGTTTCATTTTTTGTTTCCAGGAAAAAAATGGTTTACATCACCATAGTTTGTCTATATTTTTTCTTTTTTTCACTAGCTTGGTCTATTTGCCATTTCCTAATTCTTGAAAGGCTTCTCCACGGTGACGTGGCAAAGCCTGATTGGTTTCCTCACGATCGGTCACCCCGAGGAAAAGCCTCAGAGGACCCTATTCTGCTTTGGAAGGTATGGCCATCCTGAAGTGATAGCATTATTCTTCTAGAACATCAAGATAAACCGCCAAACAAACCTCAACAAATGGTGGCGAATGGAGAGGAAGATGAAGGTAAAGGTTGGATTGATGATGGTGTAAAAGAATAAGAAGTTCAGACATGTGATTTCATTAGGTTTATTGTCATTCAACTTCTTGTCCTTTTCTTCTTTTGTTTCTCTCAGTTGATTTGGGCAAAAGGAATTGTGTTGTTAGGTTTTTACTGACATTAGCGAATTTAAGGGCAAAACAGCAAAGAAAGTGGAAAATTGGGTCCTCCACCGATATTATATATTTTTTGGGTTCTCAATTGTGGGTCCTAATTTTAAGGAATTTTTTTTTTTTTGTAAATCCCCCTAAAAAGGAGCGATGAAAAGAGGACTCAAACACATGACTTCTCAAACAAGAAGATATGACTAAAACAATAGAAATTTTTTTTATTCTTTAACTCTAACTCTGGTTGGGCCTGGTCTTTATGATTGCCAGGCGAGAGCTGGCCTACTTCTAGCTCAATTTGGGCTTGGGCCGGGTTTGGGCTAATAGTTTAGAATTGGAACTGGCCTGGACATTCCTCATTCCTGCCCAGGCCAACCATACTTGCATTCATCAGAAATTCAGGATGAGTGAAGCCCACTAACGAAGCCGGTTGCTTAATTATTTATTGACGGTCCATTTGTAGACTATTAGCGATGAGGCATGATTTATTATCTATTAATTCTCTGTTTGTAGTCTAGGTACTGAGCTCTAAACAAAAACATAAGAGAAACTAGAATCCAAATGGGGATGTAATGGGTCAATTAGAGACGGGAACATGGGGGAATCCAGCAAAATCCAAGACTAGGTAGAAATTTTTTTTTCTTTTTGCTGAATGGAAATTGTATTATAGAAAAAGAAAGCAAACAAAGGGCGGAACAGAGACCATAGGAGACTTTTCGAAAGAGATAGGAGAGAGAAATAGAAAAATCTACCCTCTTAACAGACGTCCTCTAACTAGAGAGGAGCATTCAGAAATTTGCATATCGCTGTAAAAGACTTGTGAGAAAAAGGCTTCTCTAAACACCTGAGAGAGGGGGAAAGGAGCTCTGCCAGGGAGACCTTGACCTTCGCCTGAGAGGCTCTTGAATTTCTGTAAGTAAGATCATTTCTAGCTTTCCAAATTACAAATATAATGGTGAAAAAAATTGAAGCAACTCCTTTACAGGCCAGCTTATCACAGTGCTGGGATAGATCATACCAAGTCCCAGATGGAGATAAAGGGATAGCTGAATTGACTCCAGAAATTTGTAAGATCCAGCTCCAGAATGAAGTCGCAAAGGGGCCAATAGAAATAGAGGTACAACACCATTTCTGAACGGATTTTACAGAGGCAACATCTGGGAGCTGGACTGAATCCATTTGATTCTGCCCTGTCTTGAGTTGAAGTCTTCATGTGCATGAGTCTCCAAGAAAAGAAGGAAACTCTTGGCAGAAGAAGAGGGTTCCAGACCAAGCTAGCCCCAGGAACTGACTCTCTTCTGGATCTAATGAGGTGCCAAGCTTTCTTGAAGGAGAGATCTTGGGATGGGTGTGATTTCCAAACAAGGTGGTCTTCTGATTCCACATCTAAGGAGAGATTTAGGATTGTATTCAATAGAGACAACGCTACCTCTAGCAGAATTCCAGACAAAATTGCCCAAACTCCATTATCACTAATATAGCACAGTTGTTGATTAATGGGGAAGGAGAACGAGGGGTAGAGGGATGCCAAACAATCATCTTATGTCCATCTATGAAACCAGAGATCTATCTTCTTCCTGTTTCCAATGATCCACATGTTGCCAAAGTAGATTAGATGAGCTGAGAGCCTGATTTTGCGCCAAATGTAGGAGCATGCTTTGGGAGTAAGAGTACTCCATATAGAAGAATTTAGGAAGTGCCTTCTGTTCATCAACTTTGCCCAAAGCGAATTGGGGGTTGCAGCAGTCCATCCAAGCTTGATAAATGAGGCTTTTATTCTGGTCGTTGATGTGTCTAATTCCTAGCCCCCCCTTCCTTGGTGGGGAAGCAAACTACATTCCAGCAGACTTGGTTCCTTTTTGTTCTAGTTGGCCCCCTTGACCAGAGGAAATTCTTCATGATGCGCTCCATGTGGTTGGAAACTAACTTAGGGAGAGGAAGGACCAACGCAATGCGCGTGGGAAAACTGCTCGGCACATGCCTGACTAGAAATCTGCGGCCTGCAAAGGAGAGCAACCTTGACTTCCAACTGGAAAGTTTGGAGAGGAACCTGTCCAACAGTTGGTTGAAGTGATGCCTTTTTGGATTACCAATCAGGAGAGCAGCTCCAAGATAATTGGAAGAAAGCAGATGCTCTTAAATGCTGGAGATAGCCAAGATCTGCCTCTTAGTCCTTTGATTGCACTTACCAATGAAGATTTTACTTTTCGCCATGTTTATAGATTGCCTAGAGCTAGCTTGATATTTTTCTAAGACCTCCTTTAAATTCAGTAACCCTTTTTTATTGCCCTTGAGAAATAACAAGATGTCTTCTGCATAGAATAATTGACAAGGGGTATTAGAGTGAATGTTGAGGCTGAGGATTTCATCTACAAGAATAAAGAGATAAGGGGAAAGAGGATCACCCTACCTGAGACCACCCTTGGAGTAAAAAGATCCAAAAGGAGTTCTGTTAAAGGGGACCGAACCTTTTGCAAAGCAAATACATTCTTTTATTAAACCTATCCATCTTTTAGAGAAACCAAAGAATGCTAGGGCTTCGAAGTGAAATGGCCAGCTGAGCGTGTCAAACGCCTTAGAGATGTCCAACAGCATACCCAGGGAACCTCCACTAACTTTTGAATGGAGTTTTTGGAAGAGTTTGTGAGCAGGGGTAATGTGGCGGTGGATGGATCTTCTTTTAACAAATGCTACCTGATTTGTAGAGATAAGAAAGGGGAGGATCTAGGATAATCTGGCTGCCAAAATTTTGGACATAATTTTGCATGAGAAATTGAGTAGGCGGATAGGTCTAAAATCTGAAAATGAGCTGGGAGATTGGGTTTTGGGTATCGAGGTAAGGAAGGGAGTGTTAGAGCTTTGTATAACTTTCCCGAGGAAAAAAATCGTCTCACTGCTTTGACCACAGAGGGTCCTGTAATTTGCCAAGTAGCTATAAAGAAGGCACCTGAGAATCCATTTGGGCCTAGAGAGCTATCTTTTTTTAGAGAGAATACCGCCCTTTTAATCTCTTCTGCATTTGGAGCTTTAATGAGTTGAAGGTTTTAAACTGAAGACACCTTGCTGCTGTCTATGTCAAAAAGGACATCTGGAGGATCTGGAGGACACTGGTTAGCTGTGGAGAAAAAGTCTACTACCAGGAGGTGAATTTGATTGGGATCATCCACCCAGATCCCATTTGAAATAATCATGTCAATACGGATGACTGCACCCCTTGATTTGGGATATCCATGAAAGAAGGCAATGTTATGGTCTCCTTCTTAAAGCCATCTTATTCTGGATTTTTTGCGCCAGTGGGTTTCTTTGATTTGGAGCCAGTTGTGAAGAGAAGCTTTTGCCTCAGCAAGGTCTAGGTGGATGATATCCGTCGGACAATAATCAAGACCTTGAGATTGTTGGATTAGAGATTCAGCTACTTGGATTTTTAACTTGATATCCCCAAATACTGTTTTGTTCCAAACCTTGAGGACCTGTTTCATCGATTTCAGATTTTGTGCTAGGACATATTGGGAGTTACCTACTATGCCTGTTTGCCAATTTTCTAGAACTAGATAGAGAAATTCTGGATGGTGGATCCACATGGCTTTGAATTTGAATGGCACATTAGCAGGAGAAGGCCGTTGGTACTGGGAGAGGAGAATGGGATAGTGGCCTAATGAATATTTCGGCAAATGAGAAAGCAGAGGATCAGTAGAAGTAGAGCACCAATGGTGGTTACAAAGAGCTCTGTCCAGTCTAGCTCCTACATGGCTAGTTCCCCTACAGTTGTTGGGCCAAGTAAATATGTTGCCTGTGAAACCCATGTCTTGCCTACTTGAGTGAACAATCATCTGTTGAAATTCTGTGTTCAAACTTAGTTTTTCCAAGGTTGAGAGAATTGCATTAAAGTCACCCAAGACACACCAGGGGCTATTAGAGGAAGCCTTCAATGATAATTAGTCCGAGGGGGGTTTTCCAATGAACATAATTTGTTGAGGCATAGATTCTTAAGAGGAGACTTTTAGTGTCATTAACTGGGTTGATGAAAGAGATTCTAAGAAATTTGGTTTTGAACAGACACCAAATGGAAGAAATGGAAAGAGGTTTGTTAGTGAAGAAGCCATCAAATCCCAAAGAGGATAGCAAGTTGGGGGGGGGGGGGGAGAAAAAGTCAAAGAGTCATCGGCTCAGAGAGGAAGATAATGTCTGGGGAGTTTGAAGAGATCAGATGGTGAAGGGGTCTAAGAGTAGGGGAGTTTGTAATTCCCTTACAGTTCCAAAATAGGACTTTGATCATTTTGAACTAGAAAGGGGAGGGAGGATTCCTTCTGAGCTCTTGATTTTGGGACGGGAGGAGGATAGGGGGGGCAAGTTTTGTTCTTCTTTTTGTTTTTTTTTCCCTGATTAGGGAGAAAGGTTTATCTCTAAGGAAATACCAACTGGGTAGGAGGAATTTTGGGTCTGGGATTGTTATGGAGGATTTGAATTATGCTCTCCTTCTGACAGCTAAGAAGGAAAATGGCTGGAGAAAGGAGTTGCATAGGTAGGATCTATGAGGGAGCAGTTTTCCAGAATTGAGAAGGGGTTGGAGGTGTCTAAAGCTGGAACAGGTATCTTTTCCAAGATTTCCAACATAATTTCTTATGGTAGATCCTCCAGTCTAGAGTTGTGAATTTGATCTTGGAGAGAAGTGGGATTAAGGGTTGAGAGGCAAGCCTTGGAGGAAGTTGGGTCAGCCTGGGGAGTAATTGTTGCCTGGTCCCAGACCGGGGAAGGGTTGGAACCATTTGGGACTACTGCAGCCAGCTTGGGTTGGTCTCCTGAGATGGACAGTGTACTAGAGTCTGGAGTGGTGTGGTCACTAGAGTGAATAGTGTCGAGTAAAGGGGTGGTTGCTAGAGGGGAGTTGAGAACTAGGGATTGAGTGTGTTGGGGTGTTGGGAGGCTTACCTAGGATGCCGTTTTGACCCTGAATTTCTGGTGGAATGTGGTTTGAATTTGGTTAGAATTTGCCACAGTTACAGAGACTCCCTAAGTGACCCAGCGAGAGGCATTTTGGGCAGATCTTATGTTTAGACCCAATTTGGACCCAATTTGGCCTACTTCCAGCCAAAAATCCTATTTTTGATATTATCCTCTCAAACTTAGACTTGGATGAAAATCTGAGAGAAGAACTCCATTAAAAACCACCAGCTAATGATCCTCTCTCCATTTTCATTTCAACTGGAGCTTCTCTTCTTCAACTCCTTTCTCTTCTTCTTCCAAAGTTCCTTCAATTAGTTGGGAGAGACCTGCATGTGTAAAATCCAGTCACCACTCCATCTTCTCTATCTTCTCCAACAAGGATTTCATCTCCTAAGCCTAAGCACCTCTCCATTTTTCCTTCTCATTGTTCTTTTGGTAAGCTCCTTCTCTCTTAATCACTTCCTCTTGATTTCTTCTAGTCATAGAATGTTTCAATTCGTGCATGCATCTTCTTCTCCCTCATTCCATTTCATTTCACCATTTTAGGTGCTTCTTGAGCTTGCATTTTTTGGGGGCTTTTCTTTTGGAGAGCTTGTTGGGCAATAAAGCTTGATTTTTTGCTTGGATTATGATTTTGTTTAGCTTCAAGCACCCACGGCAAGTAAAACAAATTAAATCTTGCACATGTACTTTCATTTCTATGATTCTAGCTATGATTCATGTTTTAGAAACCCAATTCCAGCTCATGTATTAGTTTGATTTAATCTTATAAGTGGGTTCTTATATATATAAGGTTAGTAATGTGTTTTAATTGGTGGCATTTTATGGAATGGAATGTATTGGAGACTCCATTTTTCGTGCATATGTGATGAGTTTGAAAGATTGTCAGAGGTTGGGAAGGAGCCCACTCAAAAGAGTTGATTTTTCAGACTTAAAACTCGTGGTTCTACCCAGAATTCGGCCAGCCGGAGGCCATTCGGCCACCTGATCCGTAAGCAATGTTTTTACAGGGTTTTTCGGCCACTTACGGCCACCTGTTCGGCTAGCCAAACTGGACAGATTTTCATAGATTTGACAGATTTTCTAACGGCCATAACTTTTGATTCGTAAGTCTGATTTTGAAGTTCTACATATCTTGGAAAGCTCTTGAAGTGTAGAATTCAATGGTCCAATCATCTTACTGATCAGAGGTCTGGAAAGAAAAGGGAAAAATTGAATTTAAAAATCTTGGTAACTGAAATGTACCGTGAGCCAACTAAAGAACCATTAGATGCTTAGATGCTTTTGGCCGAGTAGGTGGAACTTGAGGATGGATCCCTTGGACCCTAAATTATGCCCAATGGAATTGTAATTCATGTGGTGCGGTGTGAGCAACCGTACACCCATAAGGAACATCGTGAATCTTCATATTGTATTCCGAACCAAATGTGTTATACTAAGAGATTTGACGTCCAATTAAGTAACGCCAAGGGTTCCTTTGGAGCCCATTAACGCCAGAATCCTTAATACTACACCGAGTTGGATGGTGAAGACCACGAGGGTTCCAAGACCGTAGGCTTGGCTTGATTCATGTATTGATTCCGTATATGATTTATATGCATGCATTTGAATTCCGTTTCTAGTATTCTCGTATGACTTGATCATTCTTCTGTTTAATTTATGTATATCTTGTTTATGCACCTATTTATATTATATCTATTTCTGCTTCTGATTAGTTACCAGCGGATAAGTTCTGAATTGTGTACCATGATATGATCTGTTTCATGCTGTCACTTTACATTCATGTTTGAGAGAATATAGCTTATGTTGATGTGCCATTTAGTTCTGTTATTATGTATATCTGTCAATATATGATTCGTATGTCTCATGCTTTTTCATGCTCATATTTCCCTAGTGTTCATACTTTGACCTCTTTTGATCTATATCTGTCCAGCTACTCATTTGTCACATGTTACATTATGTAACACCCCGACCCGCCTTAATCTCGTTTTAGAATTAATTAATTTAGATTAATTGCTTAATGGATGTTTTGATTGTGATTGGACTTGATTAGGTAGAATTAGTGGGGTTTGACCATTTACTAGGTAGATTATGACTTTTGGAGTGTTTTGGGTTTTTGTGTGTACTTAGAAATTTTTGGGTTTTAATGCATTGCATAGTGCATTTCATGGTCATTAACTTTCATGCTTTGGCCCATTTGATTCGGACCCATTTAGACCCATTTCCAGCCCACTTAATCAGCCCAGGCCCTTTCTTGCAAATTCTGTCCTTTTTGTGGACCTGCATGCAACTGCTGGAAATAAATTCCATCAAAACCCATTTCAGCTATTCCCTTCTCTTCTTCTTCTTTTCTTCTTCTTCACTCCCAGTAACAATCAAGAAACCTTGCATGGGTGGAAGCCAGCCACCATTTCAATCCTATCATCTTCTCCAACAAGACTCCATCCCCCAAGCTCAAGCATTCCTTCATTTTCTTCTCCTTGCTTTTTGGGTAAGCCCTTTTCTTTGTAATCTTCTTTATTTGATGAGCTACATTTTCCTTTTCCCTTTGTATTCATTTCAATCTTGAGATTATGTCTCAGATTCGTGCATGTATCATCTTCTTCCCCATTCATTTCATTCATTTTTGTTTTCACCATTTTTACGGCATTTGAACTTGCATTTTTGGGGATTTTTTATTAGAAAGGATTTGGAGTGTGAGATAGCTTCCAAGCACCTAAGGCAAGTTAAATATGTACACTGATATGCATGCTTCCTTGTTTGTCTCTTGAATATATGCAATCATGTGTAGATGCCCATTTCTTGCTCACAAAATGGATTTTTGTGGATGATTCCTCTTGTTAATGCAATATGGGTTTATGGATGGTTTCTATGAGCATTTTGGAAGCTCAAAGATACCCATTTGTTGTGGTTTAAAACCAAGAAGAATGCATTGAATGACTTGGAAGGAAACAGCACAGTTTTAGATTTTCGGACACAGAGATTTGGCAGTTCGCTCGAGCGAGCGCGAGTGAACGCTCGAGCGAAGGGCTCTCTGGGAGAGTTCGCTCGAGCGAACTTTTGGTCCGGTCGAGCGAACAACTCTCTGTCTGGGGTCCGCTCGAGCGAACCTGATGCCTGCAGTATGCAGATTTTCCAACGACCATAACTTTTTAACCGTAGAAGAATAAATGTTGGGTTTTACATAATTGTGACAAATGGATGTTTCCATGAGCCGGTTATTGAACCGTAGCTTGTTCTAGTTGATTGGCCTGATAGATGGACCTGTAGGATGTGCACCCTGAACTTTCATCATGACCGATGGTTTGTTTAATTGTGGATATGGATTGAGCAACTGTACCCACAAAAGGGGCCTTGTGTTCTTCGGATTGTAACCGAACCAAATGTGTTCTATTAAGGGATTCGACATCCAAATTATGTAACGCCAAGGGGTTCCTTGTAGCCCGATAATGTCGAACTCTTAATACTACCCCGAGTTGGACGGTGAAGACCACATGTGTTCCCAAGGCCGTAGGCTTTGCTTGATTTCTGTCTTGACTCCGTATATGATCTATATGTACATACATTGCATTCCGTTTTCAGTATTCTAGTATGACTTGATCATGCTTCTGTTCAGTTATGTATTCTCTATTAGACATCTGTTATGTTATATTTATTTCTGATTCTTTGTCATTTATATGTCTTGTCTTGTATGTCCTATATCTGATTAACACTGTTCTGCACCTGATCTGTTGTTTGCACATTGCATTCTATGAGTCGGCACCACTTAGCTTCGACCGTATCTAAGTCGGACCCGACTAAGTGTGGGTTTAGTAGTACTTCTGGCCCTCTGTAGATGGAAAAATTATTCTGAGGGTTTACCGGCACCCTAGGTCTACGATGGAGAATTCTGGGTACCTCTGTCTTCTAGTAGCACCACCCTGTTCTGTTCTGATATTCTGCTCTCATTTTATTTTCATGTTACATGATTAACTTGAGAGAACCTAGCTTATGTGGATGTGCCAACTAGTACTGATAATATGTTTATCTGTTATCTATGATTCGTATGTCTCATGCTGATTCATGCACTGATATGCCTAGTGATCATTCTTTGATCTCTTATGATTTATCCCTGTCTGACTATTCATTTGTTACATGTTATATGGACTGTATATGTTTGTCTTGCTTAGCTTAGTCTAATGGTGCTACACTTGGCATTACAGGTGAATATGTCGACGCCATTGCACCGGAGATCCTTGAGGAAGAGGTACCTCCGCTTAACGTAGCAGAATGGACTCCTGATGATGTCTTCTAGACATCCGTACGATGAGATCGGACGTTTAAATGACCCATTGACCGTGGCTAGGATTGCCACATATTTTGTAGTAGAATGAACTTGTTAGCTTTTGGGATTGTAAACTTAATTAACTTATTTCTTCTTTTTCTATCTCTTAAACTTGAACTTTTAAAGTATTACTTATGGACTCTTATGCTCTATACTTGTTACAGGATAAATTATGGAGGGATATCTATTTGACAAAATTGTACAGGTTATGGAAATTTATAAACCTCACACGTAATATCCTGTGGGTAAATTCCATACGTGGGGACCTAGAGTCAATGAGTTTGACTAGAATTTCCACGCGGGCGTGTGTCGCGCCTCGGGATGTGTGAAATCTCGGGCTCGGGGCGTGACACATTATATATTATGCTTATCTTTCTTAGCTTAGTCTATTGGTGTTACACTTAGCGTTATAGGTGAGTACCTCGATGCCACCGACTCGGAGATCCACGTGGAAGAGGAATCTCCCCCTTACGTAGTTGAATGGACTTCTGTTGATGTCTTCTAGACATCTACTCGTCGAGATTGAACATGAAACGACCCATGGACCGTGGCTTGGAATTGCCACATCTTTTGAAATAATTTATGATCATGTTTCGGTTGTGGATTGTAAAACTTAATTTAACTTACTTCTTTCTCTCTCTATCTCTTGAAATTTTAATCTATGCTCACAAACCTTATGCTCTACATCTTGATGCATGTGATATGGTGGGATTACAATTGGATATCTATTTGACAAAATTACATAGGTGAAAATACAAGTTTATGGAAATTTGAACCTCACATGTGATTTCTTGTCGGTGAATTCCGTTCGTGGGGACCAAGGGTCAACGAGTTTGACTCGAATCCCCATGCGGGCATTTGTCGTGCCTCGAGATGGGTGCAGTCTCAGGCTCAGGGCGTGACACTGAGAAGCTGAGATGTCATCTAGTTTGATCAGATGACCAATGGCTCTAGCTATGGAGAGGAGAATGTTGCTACTCCAACAATGATAAAGAATTCTAGAGATTCCAATCCAGACAAGATGTTAGGTTGGCGATTCAAAAGGCCCTTGGCCACAGGACCAAGGTAAGAGATGTAGCGCTTTGTTTTGCAGAAGGATAGGGGATTGGTAGAGAATTTGAACTCTATTTTCCCTAGACCCTAGAGCTGAACCTGAAAAGGAAATGTCCCCAGTCTGTAAGAGAGATTATGCAGGGCTTGGAGAGATTCCAATGAGAGTTAGCTTGTTGGGTCAGCCATTCTATTGAAGGTCTTCTGCCAAAGAATCGCCTAATGTCAAAATTGGCGAATGAGTTTTTACTGGGTTCAATCATGGTAAAGGGAATTCTCATGACTAGTTGACCTTCTTTGAATGAAGAGGGAAGGTAGTCTGAGGGTGAGATAGGTTTGGAGTCAGGAAAAGGACTCAGCCAGTTTCTGGAACTGAGTGGAGAGTTGCTACGGTGAGTTTGGGACAATAGTCTAACTATTTGATCTAGTTGCTCAAGTGCGGTGTTAATCGGCTGAGAAAAAGGAGGATCTGGGGTTCTAAACGAGATTGAGAGAGTAGTAGTGGAGATGGAGTAGTAATTCAGGAGAGCCAATGAGGAGATAGGGTTAGCTAAATTTGGGGGAATCGCCTGATCACCTAGAGATTTACTTCTAGTAGCGAGAATAAGTCCAGCCAACTAATTTTGCAGGAGTTCCAGTTGAGAGCAGTCCCAGACCGGACGTAGATGATTGAGGGGTGGAGAGGAGCTAAGTAGAGGATTTGAAGCAGGGGTTACTAGATCCAGAGTTCTAGAGGCCATGAAGACCTTATCCTGCTGGTTCAAAGATGAGGGCGAAGCTCTTTTTGAAAAGATGGCTGCCTGGCTAGAAGAAAAGGTAGGAAAATCACCCACCTGGAACAGAGAGGTGGATGGGGGCGATGCTTCGTTTGGGAGGATGACTGCCCAACTGAAGGATTGAGGTAGGGAGTCCTCTATCTGGAGTAGAACGATAGTTGGTAGCTGACTGATTTGCGTGGGAGACTAGGAGTGAGAGCGAGTTGGGAGGGAGAACCACCGTTTCTTATGCTCTAGGTCGGAACATTTACAGGTGTTCGTTACTTTCTTTTTGCAAAAAGGAGACTAGATAGAATTAAGTGAAGCATTGAAGCTCATATGAATATACTCAAATTAACCACCCCAAAATTACACGCTCTATTTATAAAAAACAAAACAACATTATAAAACAAACTGCATGGATCAAAAAACATATCTTTTGCTTTTTCCCTTTTTTTTATAGAACAAGGAGAAAGATTGAGATCCATATCCAAGCATTTGCCACTCACATTTATGAAATTAGCAAGTAAAAGAAGACAACATACCCATCAAGTTTGTCTCTCACCATATGGTCATGAGGGATGGATGCACGTGAATATCACCCATACATATATGGCAGATTCAATGTGGCAAACCCTATTGTAAAACAATGCTAATTACATGACTCTATATTTAGAAGTGGTGTTTCAGTACATACCTATCTTATTCTTTATGAACAACCTTCCGTTCTGTAGGTCCTGGCTGCACCTTCTGGCAGATTTGCCTAACTCGTCAAGGGTTTCCGTAAAACGGCCCATATTACTCTCTATTTCCGTAAACCTTAATTTCACTGCAGCTTCTTGTCCTCCAAGCGCGAAATTAGCATTCTGCAGTAGAGACTTAAGTTGGCTTTCCAACTGCTCGACTGCACTGCAAATCTCTTTCAAGTCATTTAATTTCACAAAAGAATACTCCTTCATGGTACTGGTTAATTCGAACTCCCGTTTCAGTTGGTCACTGTAGGACCTTATTCTCGTTTCAGTTGATCCTGATGAGAATGAAGAGGCACATTGAGATTGACCTGCCAACCGCGCCATTACACATGAGATCATGAGGTCGAAGTTGACCAACAAGCAGATGATGCGCGAGAACATTTTCCATGCTTTGAGACGTAGCAGACAATATTTGACCTTCTGATCACGGCAGTTCAACTTATCAGCTAGAGCTTTCTGCTTCAGGAAAACATTATCAAGTACTCGAGAGAAAAGAGGAAATGGGTTCTCTGCCTTCTGGAACCTTTTCAACTCTTGCAATGCTCTCACATACCTGTGGACGCCATTAGTATTTTCTTTCTCTTCATTGAAAAGCCCAACAGCAGTGCGAAGGATGAGTTCCCTGTTGCGGGCACTCCTCAGGCAGTCTTCCAGCGCATTGCACAATTCTGACATGAGAAAGCTGTTTGAGAAGTAGTCTTTTACCAAATGAAATAGTTTCTGACTCTTCCTCATATGTTTGTCATTCTCGAGAGCCTGGAGTATGCTTTCAACAGCTTGCTCATTAGCCTCGGTGATCTGGTAGGTCATTTCTCGCAAGGTATCTGATAACGATTGGATGGGGACGACAGCGTTGGGGTTGCCTTGAACTCGGTTTCTAAGAGAGCTTGACGACATTTTTTTCAGTTGTCTCCCACCACTCAATTAAAAGTGGTCTAACAAGAACAACCCAGAAATTTGGCTATTCTTTCAACTGAAACTAGTATATATCTCAATCCAAATCCAAATCAGCTTGAAGTCCATACATTGATTTCTAACCATTAAAAGGAACTCCATGTTTGGAAAATACATGAAACTGCAAGATGCTAAATAAGATAATGTATGAAACAGGTTGAGTGATGTTCTTGAGGTGAAGACATATTGACCTCCTTGGTAACTTCGTTTCCCAAAGCTTCAACAGGCGTGGATGGGTTTGGGTCCCCATCAGAGAGAATAAGAAAAATCATGGTATATATTAATCTATTTAACACTTGAAAGTGATTTGACCATGAGATGCAATATTTTACTCTCTTTTGGAAACAAAAAAGCTTGTCAAATTGTAAGGCGTCGGAAGCTAGGTCTCTTTTACTTTGGTGAAGGCAAAATTAGCTGCCTTACGTCAAGTTAAACGTTACAAATTTACGTAATGAAGGGGCCCACAAGCTTAAATTTGCCATTGTATGGGTAGAAAATTGCAACCTGTTCTGGAATATTCGTGTGATTCTTCTCTTTTTTCTTGCGAGCAGGAACCTCCCCTCCACCAAAACTTGAAAAATAGTGAATAAGACAGAAGAAATCCCAAGAGAAAAAATAAATATTCATATGACAAATTGACTTCTTTGGGATTTTCGCAGGCTTTGAGGTGGGCCGGCCTGATAGAAAACGCCATGAACCAGCTTCCACCCGTTCATTTTGGCCTATACAAAATAATAAAACAACTTATGACATGCTTTTTTGAGGCTTGTTTGCTGACTAACCTGTATGGCTTATTTTAGGATATGAAAATCAAGGAGTATTTGGAAGTTCTCCATGATCAGTTTGCTAAATTCGAAAAGTTGTGCAATTTTAGCACTCATGCTAGCACTCACCCATTGCACGGATGAGTGGACAACAATCAAATGAAATCCAACGGTTGAAAATGAGTAAGGGAGGGTTTTTTTTTTTTTAATAACAAAGTTAATTTTTTTAAATAACAATAAACTTTCTTTTTAATGCTGCAATTAGCCTCCTTGCCTGTTATGCTTTGAAGCAAGCAAAAATCCTGTAAGTGTCGTACTACCCCGTTTGAACTTTAATTTTTTGAGCTTCGCCTTTGGAAAAATCGAAGACACCCTGCTTTCCTAGGTTTTGGCCAAGAGTCTAAATATCTTTGCATGATTCTGTGGCACTAAAGAGGACAATAGTAACTTGTGGCCACTTGCTTTGAAAGAAGCAGTTTGTCTTTTTCATTATTTTTTCTTTTTGTTTTCTTTCATTCATGGTTTTCATTATTTTTTCTTTTTGTTTTCTTTCATTCATGGTTTTCATCTAAATTTTTGTTTGTTCTGTCAGACTAAACTAAACCGAGCCATAGAATGAGATCAAATAAAGAAGTCTAAACTGAGCCGTAGAATGAGATCAAAGAAGTCCTTGTTGGGGATTTTCAGGGCAATCACGTGAGCAATCACAACTACAGGCAATCACACCACACAAATATTTAGGTCGTTCGGCAAACTGGCCTACGTCTATAGGTCTATGAGGATTTCACTATGAGGGAATTGGGTAACTTGTTATAAGAATTCCAAATCCTCTAACACTTAGCCTACTCTCTCTCTATAGTTCTCAATCCTTCTCTCATAGCCTCTCCCCTTCGGAAAACTTCAACAGTACTACGGGAGGGAGAGGTCCCACCTCTCTCACCGAGTTTAGGATTACATATTACATTATATACATAATCTTTGCTTTCCTGGCCCCCAAGAATGCCCCGGTACAATGACCCTTGACCCTAAATTTGGTCATTGTCAACCCAATTAACCAATCTGGTAAACCAAGAATACAAGACATAAGCCCAACAATCTTCAATGATGGGCTTAAAAAGACTGAAAATCACTGAAAGGTGTTCCTATCATATGATTATCCTAATAAAAAATGAGGCCTTGTAAAGGATTGACATATAATAAAGCAATGCATCCCATTGAATCGGGAGACATGCAATACCATGGCATAGTAATTTGGAACACTTAAACAAAATAATTAATCAAATCCAATTATTATTAAATTATGTTATCTAATTTGCACATTTAACATATAGTAGTGCCCCCTCTTGCCTAGTTTATGCTACTCATTCATGTATTGTTCAGGTTCTTTTATGCGGCATCCTTTTTTTTATCTTCTTTCTCCTGCTTCTAATAAAAAATTTACCATTATGCAATTTCACTCCTTGTTCAAAATATTAGAAACTGGTTGGTTCAAGATCTGAGAGTTATTAGGTTTATGAAATTAGAGATTGAGAATTGATTAAAGAAGATAAGGTTAGAGATGATATTGTTAGGTTTATGTCTTGTATTCCGGTTTGACTGGATGGGTTCAATTTTTTTTTTCGAAAGGCAATTGTACTAGAAGAAGGACAGAGAACAAAGGATAAAAGCTCCAGCCCCATAAAAAGAAAGCCTTAGTGGCATATTTTGGGATGGGGGGGACTCAAGTCAGAAAAGATAAAGAGAGAAAAGCACTACCAAACATCCATCGTAAGAGGAACTAACAAAAATCTGCAAAAAGCATGAAGAGGCCTACCAGAAAAAGGTTTGTCTAAAAGGCTGAGAGAGAAGCTCTATCGGGTAGATCTTTACCTTCGTCTGAGAGGCACTAGAGTTCCTAAATGCAGTGGCAGACCTAGATTTTTAACTTGGGTGGGGCTAAACTTTTGCTTAAAAAAAACTTCATATCAGAAATAGCAAAAGAAAACATATTGCATTTAAATAGAAACCCCAATCAATTGAACTTAAATGCAAACACAATTCTTCCTTTCAAAACATAGCAAGCCAACAGACTTACTTGAATAATAAATAAAAAAAGAATGAGCATGTTACAAAAATGTAATTTTACCAATGCTTATAAGTTACAGAAAGATATTCCACCACCAAACAAACATGGAAAAATCTTAGCCATGCCCGAAATTGCACATAAAACAAAAAATACCACAAAGAAAATCAAATATTCCCATAAGATTCGAGAACATTAACAATAAAAGCATTAGTCTTCATCGACAAATGTCAACACAATTCTAGCCCTAGCCACTCAACAGAAATCAAACAAACGTAACCCTAATGAATGAAATCATAGAAGATAGGAGGGAGAAGGCGAGAACGAAGTATCATTAAAAACAAAACACAAAACAAAAAGACTTCTTTTATAAAATAGAAAACCAAGCATAAGCTCGTACTAACACAGAGTTGATAACCCTGACAAACATATTCAAACTTTATATAAAACCCACATAAACAACCATGAAGAACAATTTTACACCTTAGAGATTAAACAACCATAAAGAATAACTCCACATTTGACATAAACCATATTAGACAGCATGAGCGATAATTTTAGTTCCACCAGAACAAATTCAAGCAAAGTCAGATTTAATACAGCGTGGGTTTCAATTCTTCAACTGATACTAGCGGGAAGGTTCATAGAACAATACAAGTAACAGGCATGCTTACCAAAGAAGAAGGGGGTGGGGCGGTAGTATTGATACATATAGGGCATCCGCAGGGGGCCATTATGATTCTTAAGGGAATTCAGGATTTGATCTGGGGCGACCACCCCAGATGCCATACAAGTGGGTCCGTCCCTGCCTAAATGTATGATCGTTTATACATTTCCAAATTACAAAAGTGGTGGTAAAAATTGAAGATGCTCGTTTACGAGCCAACTTGTCACTGTCGAGAGAGAGTTCTTGCAAACTCTTATAGGGGGATATAGGAGAAACAGTCTTGACACCAGGCGCTTGAAGAATCCATTTCCAAAGAGAAGTTGTAAAAAGACAGTAGAATAGAAGATGGAGATATGTTTCCAAGCTATTGTTACAAAGACAGCACATGGAAGCAAGATTAATACCAGTTGATTGTGCCCAAGCTTGGGTTAGAGTCTTACGGTGCATCATTGTCCTTGCAAAGAAGGACGCTGTTAGAATTCTTGTTGGCTAATTCTCATAGTTTGAACAAAACAAACTCCTAATTGAGTTGTAAATTTTGTTTTTTTTAGAAAGGGACTGCGAAGAAACCTTTTGACAGTGACTTCTAGACATGATTGAAGAAGTTTAAAGAGTTCAACCCGGAATTGCACTCCGCCCCCAAGCTAATTTCCAAAAAGCAGGGTCACTATAGCGAACCTGAAGCTCGCTGTAACGAGCCCTGTAGTGGCGCAGGCGCAGAACACCTGCTCGCTATAGCGAGCTGAGGAATTCTACCCAGTTCAGGACTCTTCTATGTTGTTCCATTTCAACCTCTTTCTTAGAGTGTTATTGCAATCCCTAAAGTCTTCAGCATGAACCTTGGGCTATTTATAGAACCCCTTGCAGTCACCAAAATGAACTTACTTGAGCTATCTAGTTTCAAGCATCAAGCATCTGTCTAGAGAGATTTTGCGGGCTTTTCTTGGAAGGGAGACAGCGCGGAAGTTATCTTCTTTTCTCTTCTTCTTTTAAGCACCCTGAAGGGGCATTTAAGGTGAGTGTCAAGCTAGCATGTGGAAGGTGAAAGGCGGATCGTCGGCAAGTTCTTCATAATCCTTTAGGTTGAGTCCCAACCATGTCAAAGGTCTAGTGAGTTCACTTGTAATCTTCAATTTATAGTGCTTTGCTTTTCGGTGGTTTCTACCACCCGTGGTTTTTTCCTTAGTAGGATTTTCCACGTAAAAATCTTCTTCCTCCTCTCTTTTGTGGTGATTGATTTTTGTTTGGACTTAGGTTAATTGGGATTGAAATTCATATTATAATATGAGAAAGGACCGTAGCCTGCATTAAGGCTTAAATAGAAGGATGATCTAGGCTTAGTCAAACCTTCAGACACCCTTGGCAGCATCAGAGAGTTTCAAACCAAAGGGGCCCATTCTATTAACACCCTTCTTGATCGAATCAGCTGCCAGGCCTCTTTGAATGTAACAGCATGGGCCGGATGGGTTTTCCAAGGAATGCGATCCTCTCTTAGCGGATCTAAGGTAGTATTCTAAAAGGCGCTACGCAGAATCTCAGCTATATCCGTTGGGATGTCTAGAGGAATAAACCAATTGTCACCATCTCTAAGGGACATTACCTTCTGATTGAGGGGGAAGGAGAATGAGGGGAATTTAGAAGCAATGCAAGCATTATCAGCCGAAGAATTAAAGCAAATATCAGCGAGCTTCCCATTGCCAATTATCCACCTACTGCCAAACTTGATAGGAGCGGTTAATTTCCGGATTTTACGCGAGATGCAAGACCCTGATTTAATGGTAGAAGAGCTCCATATTGTTTTTTTTTTTTGGAAAGTATCTGCAAGTCATCTAATCCGCCAAGAGAGATCGAGAAGAAGCAGCCATCCAGCCCAATTTTAGAAAAGAAGCCTCATTTTGCTCGTGAATGTGCCTGATTCCCAGACCTCTTTCCTTGGTGGGGAGACAGACAACATCCCAATGAATCTGATTCCTTCTGGATCGGATTGTCACCACTGACCGAAGGAAAATTCTCATTAGGCATTCCATGTGATTTGTCACTGACTTTGGGAGAGGAAAAACCATACTGTCTGGGGATATTTCCGAACTCACCGGAATACTAGCCTGACGCTCCATCTCGTGCTCCAGCACCAGTTAGTCCATCTCGGCGAGGCTCGACCTCGGCGATAGTGCCAGCCTCTAGTTCGGCCAAGTAATTCCACTTCGGCCATACGCTCATAAGCTCCACCTCGGCCATGGCATCCCCAGCCCGGCTGGGGACTTCGTCCCAGTTCTCCACTTCGGCGTCCCTACAAGGTCTCCGGCCAAGTCAAGGTCGCCCTTGACCTCGGCTCACTGACCTCGGCAATACGCCCTAACCTCGGTCACAGTGCCAGAGCTATCCAAGGCAGGGGCTGACAGCTGTCCTCCCATGGATGCTCAAGCATGCCACGGCACGTGTGACAAGACAGGAGCACCCCATAGTCCCTGACAGATCGCTATCCACAGCTCCCAAAACGCCATGACAAGGCTTGATGGGACGGCAATTAAAGAAAAGTAGGCTACGATGGGACTGCGCCTCCCTAGTACCTGACATAGTGGGCTATGACAATACAGTCAACCACCCCTTTGCCTCCTTTCTTCCTCTATATAAACACAAGAGCAATCCACAAGAAAACAGAGCCAACAACGAGACCACACTGCTGGTATCATCTTCTTCCCCAAAAATCTCCTCCTACTGTGCAGTTCTTAAACTGACTTAGGCATCGGAGAGTCCTGCGCTGCCCAAGCCAGGGTCCTCTGACCTACGTTTCTTCTTCCTTTTCTCAGGTTTCAGACACAGGCATCGGTGTTCCTAATCTCTTTGGATAAGTCTGTGCAGGCACCCCCCACTTCTCGTGAGTCACGTTTTTTTCACTTACAATTGGCGCCGTCTGTGGGAAACGGCTACAAAAAGTCATCTTCCCAAACACCATGCCTCGAAGAACCAGAAAGGGAAAGGAACCACTGACACTGTCGACATAGCTGCCGACGGTCCCCCACCGGGAAAGTTTAGGAGCAAGATCTGTCCCAGCAAGCGTCCAACAGCAGGATACTCGATCGGGTTCATCCTTTAAGGATCCGACCTCGACTCTACCTTCCGAAAGGCGCACCCTGAAGAGCAACAGAAGCAACCGGGCTCATGGCGAAAGCTCGGGTAACAACCGCGACTCCAGAGAGTGGCTTGATTAACGCATAGAGCAAGCAGTACGACAGCACATGGAGATTGCCAGCTTCACTCAAGTTTGGGTGAACTCTGACGATTTCGGCACATCTCCCTTCTCTCCAGAGATCAGAAGCTTCCCCCTTCCTGAAGATTTCAAAGTCCTGAGGTTCGTCGTTTACGATGGAACCTCGGACCCAGCAGCACACCTCAGGCACTTCACTCAAAGGATGTCGGTATGGGGCAATGCGGGCCACCTGAACTGCAAAGTCTTCTCTTCCAGCCTCGGGGACCTCCCCCTAAAGTGGTTCTGCGCACTCCCCCAAGGATCGATCAAAAGTTGGCAGCAGCTCCGTAGTTCCTTCATGACGAAGTTCCAAGTTCACAAGGTCATCCCCAGGTCAGCCGCCGACCTGATGGCCCTCAGAATGAAGCAGACTGAGAACGTCACGTAGTTCGCCAAAAGGTTCTGGACTATCTACAGCCAGATCGAGAATGCCTCAGATGTAATAGCAGTCGTGTCTTTCCAACAAGCCCTCTTACCAGGCAACGAGAGCTTCGGAGGGACTTGGCCATGCATCCCGTGGTCACTATGGCAGCACTAATGACCAGGATAAACCGATTCGTCAGGCAAGAAGCAGACGAAGCCCGAGCCCAGGAGCATTTCAACCTTTACGAAAGCGACCAGAAAGCTTCCAGCTCAGCGGACGTCTCTAGCTCGGCGGCAGTCTCCAACTCGACAGAAGCCTCTAGCTCGCTAGCAGCCCCCAGCTCGGCAGAAGTCTCTTCCAGCTCGGGAGGCAGCTAGACGTCTTCTATCATCACTTAGTTTCGACCACCCATCAGCTTCGATCGCACGATCCTCTACCGTCATTTCGGCGGCACGGTCCTCTACTGTCAGCTTCGATGGCGCCGTCAGCTTCGATGACACCGTCACGACCCTCTACTGTCGGCTTCGATCGTACGACCTTCTACCGTCATTTCGATGGCACGGTCCGCTACTGTCAGCCTTGATCGCACAGTCCTCTACCGCCATCAGTCATCCAAAGCCACCGAGCTCACCCTGGAGTCATTCCATACACCCAGGCCTCTTGGCCTCCAAACGACCTCATGCTGGTCCGTCCACGTGTTGGTTTCCGCCTCACTCTGGTTTCGGCCTTATGCTAGTCTCGACCACATTTAACGACCTCATGCTGGTCCGTCCACGTGTTGGTTTCCGCCTTACGCTGGTTTCGCCTCATGCTGGTCTCGACCGTATTTAACGACCTCATGCTTGTCCGTCCACATGTTGGTTTCCGCCTCACGCTGGTTTCGGCCTCATGTTGGTCTCGGCCAGTGCCAAAGAGACTGCTCTGGCGTACCGTCCAGACTTCTCCATCTCAGCCAGTGCTAAAGAGACTGCTCTGGCATACCGTCCAGGCTTCTCCATCTCGGCCAGTGCCAAAGAGACTGCTCTGGTGTACCGTCCAGACTTCTCCATCTCGGCCAGTGCCAAAGAGACTGCTCTGGCGTACCGTCCAGGCTTCTCCATCTCGGCGAGTGCCAGAGGGACTGACTTAGGGTTCATACACCCAGTCGCTCCTAAAACTCTGGGTTCATACACCCTTGGACTTACCTCGGGCTCATACACCCAGTCTTCCCTAAACTTTAGGCTCACGTGCCCATGGACTGACTTAGGGTTCATACACCCAGTCGCTCCTAAAACCCTGGGTTCATACACCCTGGGACTGACTTCGGATTCACACATCCAGCCTTCCCTAAACTTTGGGTTCACGTGCCTATGGACTGACTTAGGCTTCATACACCCAGTCGCTCCTAAAACCCTAGGTTCATACACCCTAGGACTGACCTCGGGTTCATACACCCAGTCTTCCCTAAACTTTGGGTTCACACACCCAGGGACTGACTTAGGGTTCATACACCCAGTCGCTCCTAAAACTTTCGGGTTCATGTACCCAGGCTTCTCAAAAAGACTGCTCTGGCATACCGTCCAGCCTCCTCCACCTCGGCCAAAGAGACTGCTCCACGTCTCCACCTCAGCCAATGGCAGCTCAGCTAGAATGCCGAAGAGACTGTTCCATATCACCTCCTCGGTCTCATCTCGGCCACACTCATTCTCGGTGACAGTAACAGATCGCCGGCCAATGAGACTGCACCTCTGGCGACGAGCCAGCTGGTCACGGTCTCTCAGTTGGTGGCAAACCAGACACTGAAGACTACCAAGCTCAACAACTCCTCCCTTCTTAGCTTCCGACCTCAAAGATTACTTTCAGAGCTCAGAAGCTGGGGGGGCTATGGTGTGGGGATATTTCCGAACTTACCGGAATACTGGCCTGACGCTCCATCTCGTGCTCCAGCACCAGCAAGTCCATCTCGGCGAGGCTCGACCATGGCGATAGTGCCAGCCTCCAGTTCGGCCAAGTAATTCCACTTCGGCCATACGCTCATAAGCTCCACCTCGGCCATGGCATCCCCAGCCCGGCTGGGGACTTCATCCCAGTTCTCCACTTCGGCGTCCCTGCAAGGCCTCCAGCCAAGTCAAGGTCGCCCCCAACCTCGGCAACACGCCCTAACCTTGGTCACAATGCAAGAGCTAACCAAGGCAGGGGCTAACAGCTGTCCTCCCATGGACGCTCAAGCACGCCACAGCACGTGCAGCAAGACAGGGGCACCCCATAGTCCCTGACAGATCGCCGTCCACAGCTCCTAAAATGCCATGACAAGGCCTGATGGGACGGCAATTAAAGAAAAGTAGGCTACGATGGAACTGCGCCTCCCTAGTACCTGACAAAGTGGGCTATGACAAGACAGTCAACCACCCCTTTGCCTCCTCTCTTCCTCTATATAAACACAAGAGCAATCCACAAGAAAAAAGAGCCAACAACGAGACCACACTGCTGGTATCATCTTCTTCTCCAAAAATCTCCTCCTACTGTTCAGTTCTTAAACTGACTTAGGCATCGGAGAGCCCTGCGTTGCCCAAGCCAGGGTCCTCTGACCTACGTTTCTTCTTCCTTTTCTCAGGTTTCAGGCACATGCATCGGTGTTCCTAACCTCTTTGGATAAGTCCGTGCAGGCACCCCCCTCTTCTTGTGAGTCACATTTTTTGCACTTACACATACCAATGTGGGTAGCCAGGCTGCTCAACACATGCCCGACAAGGATTTTGCGACTTGCAAAGGATAGCAACCTAGATTTCCACCCAGAACTAGACCGCAGAACTATACCTTTTATGTCAGTTTTTATTGCTTAACCTTCTGTAAAAGGGAAGTTAGGAACTGGATTTATTAGAAATCTCACTTGTTCCTCAAAGTTATGAGAGTTCAAAAACAGTTCAATCGGGATTCACTGCTGGAAGACAAATGAGGGTCAATTTTTTTAACGATTTTAAATAATTTTCTTTCAATTTATGATAAACTTGATTTGTACTTAAGATTTATTTAATTATAGGCAAGCTAGGGTTAGGCAGATTATTATCAGATTATAATAAACATGAATAGAAAACTGAATTATACAGGAAATTGTCCCTTTCACCATGTCATAAGAAACCTGATAAGTGTTTCCAATTTGTCTTGCTTGCTATGTTTTGACCCTAAGACGTACAAAACGCGTCAATCCAGTGCCCTCCATTTCCATGTATATATGAGTTATGCAAAAGTATCAATCATTTCCTTTTCATTACATGATCTTTTTAATCTGTTCATCTACCACTGTTATGATAGAATGGAAGTTTCCTCACTCCTTCCTTTGAGGCCCACCTCAAAGAAAGTTTCTTCTCCTTTCCAGACCTTTACATACATACATATCTCATTATCCTTCTTAGAGTACATGACCAAACTAATGGTCATATGGGACGCCTTTCTTATCTTGTAGAAACTGGAATTTAATTTCACTTAAGGTATGTATGGTGAAAAGTAATCTGCTGAACATCACCGCTAATTTTCTTTAACAATATCTTGTTATTTCATATTTTTGTCAATGTACACTTCCTTTGTCATGATTGAGGTATAGCTGTTTTCGTTCAAAGAAGAGATCGATTGGTATTCATTCATGCAGGATTTGTGCTAAAATTTTCTGTGTTTTAGCTGTTAGGCTGCATTGAATTGTTGTAGAGATGGGGTCAAAGAATTCTAGAATGTCGCCATGCTCAATTAGCAAGAACAAGACCGAGGCTGAACTCCACACATATGTGAAAACCAAGGACAGAGGCATCAATAACCAAATTGTTGCCGATCCAGTTGGTGTTGGCCACATCCAATCCCTGCCGAATTCCTTAAGAGATATTCCATGCCTCATCAACCAAACAAATGAGCAATTTCTCAAAAAATTGCTCTGGATTCTAGAGCGCAAGAAAAATATACGGAAGAACCAAAAACTCTTTGATCTGGTCCAATTGTACATCTTTAACAGCTTCCTCATGTCCGACTTATGCAATGCACTGGAGGACTGCCTCCAAAAAGTCCGCAACAGGCAACTGATTCTTCGCGCTGCTGTCCAGCTATTCAAGGAGGAAGAAGGAAGTGGGGCCAACAAACATGACAGGTATGCGCGGGCTTTGGAAGAACTAAAGAAATTCAAGAACACTGAGAACCCATTTTCCATCTTCTCTCAAATACTAGTTAAGGTTTTTGAGCAGCAACAGTCGCTCTGTGAAAAGCTGAGGCTCCACAATAAGAAGATCAAGAACAAGTTGCAAATGCTCAAACTGTGGCGGGTAGTCTCTGGTTCCATCTTTGTGTTGGTCACAGTCTCCCTACTCATCTGCCAAGTTGTAGTAGCCTTGGCAGGTAACATTCAATTGGCAGAAGCACTAGCTGGTGTTGCTGGAGCCTCCTATGCACTTGGTGAAACTCTTGATTCACTGTATAAATCCCACCATGCCAAACTGAAAAAGGATATGGAGTTAATTAGCTCCATGAAGAAGTGCGCTTTTTCCGAATTACGTGATTTACGTGAGATTCAAACCGATGTTGATCAGATAGAAAAGCAGCTTCAGTCTCTAGTGTGGAATGTAGATTTTGCACTTGAAGGAGAAGGGAAGGTGAAATTAGGGTTCGAGGAGATAGAGAAAAGCATGGACAAGTTTATTAATACTCTTGGTGAGTTGGGCAAACACAGTGACGAGTGCAGCAAGAGTCTAAAGGAGGGACGGTTGGCCATACAGGATGGGATAAATAATTACTGAAGCCAGAAACTTTCTACTTTCTAGTTATTTTTGTGGTTTCTTTTGCAGTTCGGATCAACTACAATAATCATATTTCAGATGGTCACCGTGAGATAGCCCTATTGTTGAAATGTTTAGGTTTCTTTCTTGTCTTCTATCATGGTTTGAAGTTATAGATGTTAACGGGTATCCGATCGATTACAAGATTATGAAATATGCTTTTGGATTAGTGTGACCCACTAGTTGGTGTGCAACCATGACCTCTCTTCCGAGAACATTTAGGCCAAGTCATTGGTGTTAGAATATTTTCTATGATGCTAAGATCTCATTGGATACAAACAAATAAAACTAAATACTTAATGTAATTAAGATTATACCTGATTCCAGAGTAAAACCCTTGGCCACGAGTCTGGCTTTGAAACGTTCAACCTTTCCCTTTGAATCCCTTTTGGTCTTAAAGACCCACTTACAACCAACGGTCTTGGAATTCTTATGTAGTTCAACGATGTCCCAAACATCACTAGTGGCCATTGACTCTAGCTCATCTTTCATTGCATCTAACCATTTATCAAAATTCTCACATTCTATAGCTTTTTTAAATGTCCTAGGATCATCTTTTATCCCAATATCGGCCTCTTCTAAGTAAACAACATAATCATTCGAGATAGAAGGTCTTCTCGTGCGAGTTGACCTCCTTAAAATTTTAGGATCTGGATCATTATTCTGTTCTGGAAGTTGTTCAATAATGGGTAATTGGGTTTCCTGTACTTCTTATTCATTTTCTGGTTGTTATTCCTCTTGATTTTCATGGATCACGATACCAAGTGGGACATCAAACTCACTCCTTTTATTAGGTAGATCAACATCTACCCTAATATCTTCGTAGGTTATACTTCTATTTTGACCACTCCCACTATTCAAATGGTCCTCCAAAAATTTGGCATTTCCGATCACGATCTAGTTATTAGGAACGAAATCTACCTTGACCTATCCGACATCAATAAATATCCGCTAATTATTTTAGGGTCCAATTTTCGTTCATGCGGGTTAAAGATTCTTACTTCAAATGGATATCCCCATACTCGAAAATGATTTAAACTGAGTTTCCTATTAGTCCATAACTCGAAAGTGGTTTTAGGAACCTGGTTTAAGATGTACATTGCCATCTTTAATGCTGCACCCCACATGGACGATATTGTAAATTAGTATTACTGACCATACTCCTGACCATCTCAATAAGCATCCTGTTTCTTCTCTCAGTTATACCATTCTGCTGAGGTGTACCAGGCATTGTGTACTGCGCAACAACACCTTCCTCTTGAAGAAATCTAGCAAATGGGCCCACGTTACGACCCGATTCGGTGTATCTTCTGTAATACTCACCACCTATATTTGATCTCACGGCCTTGATTTTTCTATCTAATTGCTTTTCTACCTCTACCTTAAATATTTTGAAGGCATTTAAAGCATCCGATTTATCTTTGATTAAATAGACATAACCAAACCGTAAAAAAATAATCTATAAAAGTAATAAAGTATTCCTCACCTGTAAAACAGGGTATGTGGATTTTTCAACAAATATTTGTATGGATTATTTCTAATAGACCCGAACTTCTTGTGGCTCCTTTCTTACTTGTATTGGTTTGCTTTCCTTTAATGAATTTCACCGACTTTACAGTTTGTGTTGATTGCATTAAAGGAAAGCAAACCAATACAAGTAAGAAAGGTGCCACAAGAAGCTCGGGTCTATTAGAAATAATCCATACAGATATATGTGGAAAAATCCACATACCCTGTTTTACCGATGAGGAATACTTTATTACTTTTATTGGTTATCAAGGCAACATGTCACACTGAAGCTTCAGTCAGTACCAGTATGTACAGGAATCTGGTTTAGGGTTCATTTTTCTGAGCTTTAATTGGGTCAGAACTGACTGAAACGACCCATTCCCTGACCAGGCTAACGAGCTGAGCAAGTGCAGGTTGGGTTGGCCTAACCTACTTGCTCGGCCCACTACTCAGGCCAAGTCGTTGGTGTTAGAATTTTTCTATGATGCCAAGATCTCATTGGATACAAACAAATAAAACTAAATACTTAATGTAATTAAGATCATACCTGATTCCATGGCTGGGACTAAACTGATGAGGGATTTACAACTTCCTTAAATATTTTTCTTCTCTCTCTCGCAAATTGATGGAAGCCAAGAAAATTAACAGTAGGCAAAGAAGTAACCGAAGAGATTCTTTTATAGAGAGAGGATCCTCCCATCAAGGTAAGTAATCTAAAATATTTCTATTCATATCTCCCTAATTGAGGAACTTATAAAGGAAAGATTAATTTAAATCCTTGGACCATGGGAAAAACATCCTTTATTGGATGTTCTAGAAGGAAGTGAGCCCATTTGGTCAAGTGGGCCACACTCCCTTATTCCAACAATTGGCTCTTAGCTATCTCAACCGGTTGACATCCATGCATGGCCTTTCTCGCTTTTAAGTAGAAGGAGTGACATCCCTTTTGCAAATGGATAACCATGGATTGATCCCCGATTATTGCTTTTGCATGTTAGGGACTTAGATAGCGTATGTATGTATGTAAATTAAATATATACTAGAAAACAAGAAAGGGGAGCAGGGCTGAAGAAGTAACAGGAATGACATGGGAATTAGTATGTAAAAGTGGTGGGAAACATAAAAACAAGGGGGGAGATTTTGAAGTGAATTATGAGTGGCTATTGAAGTGGTGTTATATAAGTCAGTTTGATAAGTCAATGTAGAATCATTTCCCTTCTCAATTTCAAAATTTTTATTCTCATCCGTCTGTCGTTAAGAGATTCAATTTACTAATCGCTCGGTGGTGAGGCATCTCTCTCTATTCTCTTTCCAAAAACAACCATGGATCACCAACGGTTGTAACTCTATTTAGTAGAGACTTGGATAGCATATCCATAGGAATTACGTTGATCAATGTATAAAACTTGTTTAAAATATTTTTTTTAAAGAAAATTATTCAGTTTATGCATATATGATCAATCCCACATACTCATATATGATTGTTAATGGGCACCCATTCATTCGGGTATACTTCTTGAGGTGGATCAAGTGAGGATCCAATGGCCCAAATACACATTGATCACTATATATATGGCCAAAAAAATACAAGTTTTCTAAATTGGCTTCACTCAATCCTTTCCATCATAGCAAGCAATTTTTACCTTGGATTTGAATTTCTTATCCCTTTGCTCCTACTCATGTCATTTTTGTACCTAAAGATGGAGCCCAAATTATCTTGGGGGTAATATTCAGGTGGGAACTGTTTTCAAATATTATGTGAGAACTTTTTTGTGGGTCTCGAGATGGGACCAAGGGGGATGGAAAGATCTATGTGTGACCAACTCAATTATCAAGTTTGACTACAAACCCATGCCCCTAACCTCTTCATCCGTAGCCCACAAGTTTAATGGCTTCATATTCAAAAAAGTATTCAACCCTCGATCCAACGGTTCAGTCCATTCGGATGTATGCCAATCATTGGGATTAGTGACTATCAGGGCGTTCTCTATTGGTTGTTACGTTTGAATGGGTTGCTAGTTGGGTCCCGCAAAAAAGTTCTGATATCATAGGTGAGAACCAGTTCTCACTTGAATATTTCCCTTATCTTGGTTAGTTCTAACGATACATTTACATCCAGCTGTATGAATGCCTCTTGTTTTACCCCTGGTGAAAGTGGAGCTAGGAACTGAATTTATGAGAAAGCCCTCTTGATTTTTGTTCTGAACCTGTGCTTTAGCAATTATTCTTCTTTGGCCTGCAAGTTTTCAGAGTAGCCAGCAAAGAATAACACCTTTTCTTTGGTAAACTTATATAACCTCAATTACATAGAAGATCTGGAAAATAATCACCCAAGGTAACCTGACCTAATTATCATCAGTCTGTTCAATTTCATCATCAAGAGAATTCCAGATTTAGCTATGACATGAGCGGCCCCATTGAAACTATGAAATCGCCTTTAAATGCCTTTTTTTCCGCTGCTAGAAATCTTCTTTTCAGTTTGTAGCAAGAATTATGGCTGGCACTCTCATTATCTCTGTTTTTCTACCCTGTTCTCATCTCTTTAATGCAAAAGTCAGTGGCGGCAATTGGAAATTGGTCTGGTGCCCTTCTGCATACCCTTTGAAACCACTTGTACTTCTCACGGTTGTACAATGCATCAGGGTACCCAAGGCCTGATTCTTTGCTGGAATTCCAAGAATTGCTGTTGGTGAATTTCTGAATTCTCAGACAAAGTGGAGTTCTTGGATGCCCCTTTGGACATGAGCATCCAGGAATTCTACAAAAATACATAGGGAATGGAATTTTTGGATTTCCAAATGTCAAAAGAGACCTTTCATGTGGCTGGAATCCAGAAATGCCAGTAATGGGATAGCCTGTCACATCATGTCCAGGAATTCCTGGACATTGTGAATTCCTGACAGAAATTCCACTAAAGAAACAATGCCTAAATCTTAGAAAAAGTCTATACAGCACCGGACCGTGTGTCCGATCCGAGCGTCCAGCTAGTATCGGGCACACGGCCCGGCCAGAAAAGCCGGGCCATGTAGCACGGTTGTTAATCTTAAGATTAACCCCATTAGATGATACTAGAATTTTAAAGGTTTGAATCTTAAAACCTCCATAATACAGATTATGAAAGAGATCGACTAATTTGTGTTTTTAATCGTGACCTACTTGAATTAATTTCGACCCAATTGCAATGGGTTGGGTCAGGTTTATAATTAGATAGACCCAACCCAACTCGATCAGATGAAAGTATCTCTGCCCCATACTTGACCCACCTTGTGACTACTATGGGTTGGGTGGGGTTTCCTGAGATGATTTTGTATGTACTCATGTGCTGATGGGAATTGAAGCCATACCAAAAGAATGGTATATGTAGGGACGTTAACTCATCCAGCGTCCGCGTGGCGGTGCCCGGATGGTTGTATGTCCCCCACAGGGGATAGGCGAGGCCCAGGGCCCCGCGCCTATTGTATACACTTGGGCTGTAACCTCTTGGCTGTAACCCTTGTGCGTTTGTCCCACATCGAGTGTGAGGGCCTCCCACCCTTGGTATATTAGCCGTAGCGTTACCTAAGGGATGTACCACTACGTGTAGTGGTACATCCTTAGGTAACGCTACGGCTATATACCAAGGGTGGGAGGCCCTCACACTCGATGTGGGACAAACGCACAAGGTTACAGCCAAGAGGTTACAGCCCGAGTGTATACAATAGGCGCGGGGCCCTGGGCCTCGCCTATCCCCTGTGGGGGACATACAAACATCCGGGCACCGCCACGCGAACGCTGGATGAGTTAACGTCCCTACAGTATAGATTGCCGATGACCACCTGATCGAGCTATGATAATTTTAAATCAAGATATTTACCTGGATCCGGCTCAAGTCAAACAACCTCAAAGCTTGATTCCAGCTTCGATGAAAGTCCAGAAACACATACTAATTATTGAATCCAACAAACTCAGTAACAAAACTACCCTTAATAGGAAAGTAACATAATTTAAATTTCTTACAAATTGTTTAAATCTCCATATAATTTATACACAAAGTATAGTATTCTATATTTCTTATAAATTCTCAAATTAGTTTATATTTATATAGTCTAAAAAAACTACATTATGAGGGACATGCATGGACCCATGGTGCCATGCTAGCAGATTGATAAATATTGCAATTTTATCATGTTCGCTATGTTTTGCCCCAAAGCAAAAAGGTATTAACATTTTACAGTATTATGGTCTAGTCCTTTCCTTTGAAATGCGTTTCATACGAATCTGGACTAAAATAAGTTTTTTTTTTATACTATTGTGAGATATATTTTGCTTCAAAATGGGTTTCACGTGTTTCTGGGATTAGATATGTGTAACACCCTGACCCGCCTTAATCTCATTTTAGAGTTAATTAATTTAGATTAATTGCTTAATGGATGTTTTGATTGTGATTGGACTTGATTAGGTTGAATTAGTGGGGTTTGACCATTTACTAGGTAGATTATGACTTTTGGAGTGTTTTGGGTTTTGTGTGTACTTAGAAATTTTTGGATTTTTAATGCATTGCATAGAGCATTTCATGGGCCTTAACTTTCATGTCTTGACCCATTTAATTCGGATCCATTTAGGCCCATTTCCAACCCATCCATTAGCTCCAAGCCCTTTCTTGCAATTTCAGTCTTTTTTGTGGACTTGCATGTAGTGCAGGAAAAATTGGCTTAAAAGCCCTAGCCTTAGTCATTTTCCTTCTTCTCTTCTTTTTCCTTCTTCATGTCCAGCTGAGAGTTCTCTTCTCTTCTCTTCTTCTACTTCATTTCTTCCTTCCTCATCTCAAACATTCAACCAAGGGACCTTGCTTGTATAGAAGCCGGTCACTACTTCATCTTCTCCAAGTCTCCATTGCCTCCAAGTGAACTCCATCATCTTCTTGGTAAGTCTCATCTTCCATTTCCTTTCTCTTGCTTCAGATTAGTGAAAGAATGTCCTAAATTCGTGCATGCATCATCTTTTTCCTCATTCATTTCATTCATTTTCGTTTTCACCATTTTTAGGGCATTTGAGCTTGTATATTTGGGGATTTTCGAGTTTAACAAGGATTAAGTGTGAGAGTTAGCTTCCAAGCACCTAAGGCAAGTTAAACTTATACATTTGTATGCATGATTCCTTACTTGATTCATGAACATGATCAATCTTGCTTAGATACCCATCTCTTGCTCAAAAATGGATTTTTGTGGATGATTTCTCTTGTTAATGTATATTGGTCTATTGATGGTTTTTATGAGCATTTTGGAAGCTCAAAGATACACATTGGTAGTGGTTTAAACCTGGAATGAATGCCTTGAATGGCTTGGGAGAAACAGCAAAGCTTCAGATTTTCGGACACAGAGATTTGGCAGTTCGCTCGAGCGAGCGTGAGTGAACGCTCGAGTGAAGGGCTCTCTGGGAGAGTTCGCTCGAGCGAACTTTTGGTCCGGTCGAGCGAACAGCTCTCTATCTGGGGTCCGCTCGAGCGAACATCTGAACGCTCGAGCGAACCTGATACCTGTAGCATGCAGATTTTCCAACGACCATAACTTTTTAACCGTAATTCCGTTTTTGGAGATCTACATACCGTTGGAAAGCTCATGATTTTATTTGATTTGAACCTTAGAAAAGAATAAATGTTGGATTTTACATAATTGTGACAAATGGATGTTTCCATTAGCCGGATATGGAACCGTAGCTTGTTCTAGTTGATTGGCCTGATAGATAGACCTGTAGGATGTGCACCCTGAACTTTTATCATGACCGATGGTTTGTTTAATTGTGGATATGGATTGAACAACCGTACCCACAAAAAGGGGCCTTGTGTTCTTCGGACTGCAACCGAACCAAATGTGTTCTATTAAGGGATTCGACAACTTGATCATGCTTCTATTTAGTTATGTATTTTCTGTTACACATCTGTTATGTTATATTTATTTTCTGGCTTTGTTTAGCATATCTCAGTAAGTCCCGATTTGTTATCTATATGACATGTACATTGGACTCTATGAGTCGGCACCACTTAGCTTCGACCCTATCTAAGTTGGACCCGGCTAAGTGTGGGTTTAGTATACTTCTGGGCCTCTGCAGATGGAAATTTATTCTGAGGGTTACCGGTACCCTAGGTCTACGATGGAGAATTCTGGGTACCTCTGTCTCCTAGTAGCACCGCCCTATTCTGTTCTGATATCCTGCTCTCATTTATTTCATGTTATATGATTTACTTGATAGAACATAGCTTATGTGGATGTGCCATCAGTACTGTTAATATGTTTATCTATTACCTATGACTCATATGTCTCATGCTAACTCATGCACTGATATGCCTAATGATCATTCCTTGATTTCTTCTTATTTATCCCTGTCTGACTATTTATTTGTTACATGTTATATGGACTGTATATGTTTGTCTTGCTTAGCCTAGTCTAATGGTGCTACAGTTGGCGTTACAGGTGAATACATCAACGCCATTGCCCCAGAGATCCTTAAGGAAGAGGAACCTCCACTTAACGTAGCGGAATGGGCTCCTGATGATGTCTTCTAGACATCCACATGATGAGATGGACGTTTAAATGACCCATAGACCATGGCTAGGATTGCCACATCTTTTGTAGTAGCTTATAAACTTGTTTAGCTTTTGGGATGGTAAACTTAACTAACTTACTTCTTCTCTTTATATCTCTTGAACTTGAACCTTTAAATTTATGCTCATGGACTCTTATGCTCTATACTTTGTTACGTGATGAATTATGGATGGATATCTATTTGACAAAATTGTACAGGTTATGGAAAAATATAAACCTCACACGTGATATCCTGTGGGTAAATTCCGTACGTGGGGACCTAGAGTCAATGAGTTTGACTCGAATTTCCACGCGGGCGTGTGTTGCGCCTCGGGATGTGTGAAATCTCGGGCTCGGGGCGTGACAATATGCATTGCAGGGGATTCAGAATGAATTAGGACTAAAAACCCGTGCTTCGACCAATGCGTTGAAGATTATAGGCGGCTCTGTTAAAGAAGATCGCACAAAATAAGCAGTCAATATTGTAAATTGATACTTAGTTATATTTACTTTCTTGTTTTGTATTCATTTAGTCATAATTGTAGTCAATAGAATATTTGATTAGTCATAATTGTAGGCAATAGAATAGAATCGTGATGTACAATTCTAGTATAAAGCTGTAACTCTTGTATTGTGAAAATATCAATGAAATCAATTCTTCCACATTTAGTTTCTCTTGATGGTATCAGAGCCTTTGTTCTGAATAAACCTAACCAAACACAAACATCACCCTAGCAACATAGCCATGGGTGACAACACCGAAAAGAAGCCAAGTTGGGAAAACCTCAACCACCCTCTCTACCTTCATCATGCGGACCAACCCGGCATAATCCTTGTCCCGCAACCTTTGGTAGAAGATAACTACAGCACATGGGTTCAGTCCATGAGCATGGCCTTAACAGCCAAAAACAAGATTGGCTTTGTTGATGAGTCGATCAAAGAACCAAGTGGGGATAAACCTGATGAATTGCAGCAATGGAAGCGCTGCAACAATTTAGTCAAGACATGGCTATTGGGGTCAATGTCGAAGGAAATTGCCGGCAGGGTCATTCACTGCAAAGACGCACGCCTGATGTGGCTTGATCTCTAAGAGTGATTCTCTCATGTGAATACCGTTCAACTTTTCCATATCGAGAATGAAATCCATGATTGCATACAAGGCAGCATGACTGTGAGTTCCTATTTTACTAAACTTAAGAGCCTTTGGGATGAACGGGATGCGTTGTGCTCAATTCCGGCGTGTAGCTGCGGAACAATCAAGGAGATTGCTTCATACATGGAGACTCAGAAAACAATGAAATTTCTCATGGGTCTAAACGACTCATATGCCACTGTTCGTAGTAACACGCTCTTATTGGAACCATTGCCCACAGTAAACAAAGCATATTCGCTGGTCCTTCGACATGAAAGGCAGGCAGAGATTTCTATTGGGAAAACTCCTACCCAACCAGAAGCAGCCGTTTTCGCCGTAAAGAACCCGAGTCGTGAGTCCGAATCAGAAGAGAGGGGCCTTCGGTGTGCAAAGTGCAACAAGACGAATCACAGCACCAAAAATTGCCGTGCTCATCTCAAATGCACCTTTTGTGGCTGGAAAGGTCACACATTCGATTACTGCCGTAAGAGAGCGGCGGCATTAGAGGCTAAACAAGATAGTCTCTCAAAGGGCAACCAGGTTGCATCATATGCATCTGACAAGAAGGCGACAATGTCCAATTTCCCTTTTTCGCAGGAGGAATGTAAGCAGATTCTTCACTTGTTGAGCACGAACAAATCCTCCATGGCCAATCAAGTTGGTAATTCTTCAAATCATGAAGAACTTTCAAGTAAAGCTTTTTCCCTCACTTATAATGGCAAGATAAACACATGGATCTTGGATAGTGGTGCTACGGATCATATGGTTTGTAGCCCTGATTTGCTTACACATTCAAAAACGGTTGAAAATCATAATGTTGAATTACCAAATGGTTCCTTTGCTCAAGTCACCCATATTGGACAAATTGTTTTCTCTCCCAATTTAATTCTCAATAATGTCTTATGTGTACCACTTTTTCGACTCAATCTAATTTCCATTAGCAAGTTGACTTCAGATTCCTCTTGTATCACGGTGTTTCTAAGCCAATTTTGTGTCATACAGGACCTGCGCTCGGGGAAGATGATTGGGACGGGATCTGAGCGGGAGGGACTCTACTATCTCGATCAACCTAGGAAAGGAACATGCAACTCCGTTCAGACTCTAGCCTCTAGTCTTTGGCATCAACGCCTTGGACATCCGTCAAACAAAGTTTTTCAGTTATTTCCCTTTTCCAAAAATAAATCTTGTAATACAGACAAGTGTCTGATTTGCCCATTGGCCAAACAAACAAGGTCACCATTTCCGTTGAGTTTCATTTCCAGTAAAGCATGTTTTGATTTGATACATGTTGACATTTGGGGTGGTTATAAAATTGCTTCTCTTTCTGGTGCAAAATATTTTCTCACTATCGTAGATGATTTTACTCGCAGTACATGGGTTTATTTGATGAAACATAAATCTGATACAAGGGATCTTCTAGTTAAATTCATTCACATGGTTGAGACTCAATTCAATTCTAAGGTCAAAATAGTGCGTAGTGATAATGGTTCTGAGTTCAAACTTGAAAATTTTTATGCCCTCAAAGGCATTGTTCATCAATCTAGTTGCGTCAACACACCACAACAAAATGGTGTTGCTGAGCGCAAGCATAGGCATTTACTCAATGTGGCACGAGCCTTGCTTATTCAAGCCGGGCTACCTAGACAGTTTTGGGGAGATGCAATTCTTGTTTCAGCATATCTCATAAATAGAACACCAACCCCTCTTCTTCATGGTAAAACGCCATATGAGAAATTGTTTCATCAAGTTCCTAATTATTCTCACTTAAGGGTATTTGGTTGTTTATGTTTTGTCTCCACCCACGCACAAAAGCCTTCAAAATTTGACCCTCGTGCAACTCGTTGCATTTTTCTTGGATACCCTTATGGTCAGAAAGGGTATCGTGTGTTTGATCCCATCCTTAAAAAGGTTTTTGTCTCACGGGATGTTACCTTCTTTGAAGAAACATTCCCTTTTCAAAATCATGCTCTTTCCGCTGCACCTCATCCATTTTCACAACCTCATGTCCCCTTTTTGACGTTTGATATTGACTCTTTCTCAGAGCCAATAACTTCAGCCTACACATCAGAAGAGACTACCTCTTCCCCAATACCACAAGAAGACGTTATTACCCCCTCCCTTTCCGCACCTCCATCTACACCGTCATCAACTCTCCCATCTTCACCGTCACCAACTCTCCAATCTTCTCCTTATTCTTCAACACCACCACCGTTACGACGTGGTACACGTCAAACACAACCACCATCATTTTTGCAGGACTTTCATGTTGAGGCAGCCCTCCCATCAAGACCCGCACCTCCATCTTCCACGAACATGGTCAAGTCTTCAGGTACTGCTCATTCTCTTTCACAATTTTTGTCCTATGATCACCTTTCTTCTACTCATAAAGCCTTCACCACTCACCTCACTCTTCTCAAAGAACCCACAAGTTTTTCACAGGCCATTATAGATCCAAAGTGGCGAGATGCCATGCAACATGAAATTGCAGCCCTCCAAGCCAACAAAACGTGGACTCTCATGCCCTTGCCCTCTCATAAACGCCCCATCGGATGCAAGTGGGTTTACAAAATCAAGTTAAAACCAGATGGGACTGTAGAGCGGTACAAAGCTCGGTTAGTGGCCAGCCTTACAAGGATGGCACTTGCACCAGCTAGACGTGAATAATGCGTTCTTGCACGGTGATCTTAATGAGGATGTCTACATGACCTTGCCTCCTGGTTTCGGACGAAAGGGGGAGACTCGTGTGTGCAAGTTAAACAAATCCTTGTATGGACTAAAGCAAGCCTCAAGACAATGGTTTCTCAAACTGTCAACCGCTCTCAAAGCTGCTGGATTTCATCAATCATTGTCAGACTACTCATTGTTCGTCCGAAACCGTCAAGGTAGCTTCATAGCGTTACTTGTCTATGTTGATGATGTGATATTGGCAGGCAACAACTTACATGACATTGAGGACACTAAGCAATTTCTTTCCAAGAGATTTAAGCTCAAAAACCTGGGTCAGCTTAAATATTTCTTAGGGATAGAGGTTGCAAGGTCAAAACATGGAATTACTTTGTGTCAACGAAAATATGCATTGGAAATATTGGATGATGCCGGGTTCTTAGGTGCTAGACCTTCACGATTTCCAATGGAACAAAATTTGTCACTCACACAGACAAATGGGAGGCTACTGAATGATTCATCTTCATACAGACGGCTTGTAGGTAGGTTAATTTATTTGACCATCACAAGACCTGATCTAGCTTATGCAGTTCATGTATTGAGTCAATTCATGGATAAACCCCGGCAGCCACACCTTGAAGCAGCACATAAGGTTCTCAGATACATCAAGCAAACACCTGGGCAAGGAATTTTCTTACCCTCCACAGGTTCATTGCAATTACGGGCATTTTGTGATGCCGATTGGGCTCGATGTGTCGATACAAGAAGGTCGATAACTGGTTATTGCATTCTACTCGGCCAAGCACCAATTTCTTGGAAAACAAAGAAGCAAAGCACTGTATCTCGATCAAGTGCAGAGGCGGAGTATCGTTCTATGGCTACTACTTGTTGTGAGATTACATGGCTGAAAAACATCTTGAAGGATTTGAGAGTTAATCACACACAACCAGTTACACTCTTCTGCGACAATCAAGCTGCTATGCATATTGCTTCCAATCCGGTATTCCACGAACGGACGAAGCACATAGAGATAGATTGTCACCTAGTGCGCGAAAAGATTCAAGAAGGGACGATACGAACAGCTTACATACGAACCATGAATCAACCAGCTGATTTGTTCACTAAGCCATTGAGTTCGACACAATTTGAAGTATTGCTCAGCAAGTTGGGTGTCATAAACATACACTCCAACTTGAGGGGGAGTGTTAAAGAAGATCGCACAAAATAAGCAGTCAATATTGTAAATTGATACTTAGTTATATTTACTTTCTTGTTTTGTATTCATTTAGTCATAATTGTAGTCAATAGAATATTTGATTAGTCATAATTGTAGGCAATAGAATAGAATCGTGATGTACAATTCTAGTATAAAGCTGTAACTCTTGTATTGTGAAAATATCAATGAAATCAATTCTTCCACATTTAGTTTCTCTTGAACTGGGAAAAGGTATGTTGTAGATCTCATTTCACAAAATTCACAATTGAAAGGCTTGCCCTATAAAATTTATTCATAATTTTTACTTTAAATATTATTTAAGAGAAATTAGGGCTTAATAACTAATATCATGTTCCGTTTCTAGCCGACTTACATATTTCGTGTTATCAGTAGCCTGTATTTATATAAAAACACGTGCCGGGTGATCTTAGTGCATTTGAGGGTACTGTCGTCTACTTTGATCATCGAGGCAGCCTGCCGAGTTTGCATCCGTGTAACCATGAAGTTGTAGAGGACCAGCAGCACGAAGGAAAATACCATTCGTAACAATGTCTTTCAAATAGCGTAGGATATTCTTAACTGCAGGCTAATGATCCTCAAAGGGAGACTACATAAACTGAGATATACCTTATTAACACGGAAAGATATATCAGTCAGGGTGAAGGAGTGGTACTCGAGTGCACCAACAGCACTACGATATTGAGAAGCATCAAACAAAGATGGAGACATATGAAGCCCACTTCGTATGAATAAATATTTTCAATACCCTCTCGGGTAGAGCCCATTTCTCAACTTGAATAAAATGTTGTAATGAAAACGTAGACATATGAAGACCTTGAATAGTCACAAGTCCAACTATGATAGTTTCCCATTAATTTGATATAACCCCAGTTTGCTTCTTTGAACAGGACGTAGTGTAGTTGTATGTTGTTGGGCTACAACACTCAATGGATCAAGATAACAGATCACAAATATCATTTGCCTTTCCTTTCTTTTTGCCCTTTACCTTTCCCTCCATAAATCCACCCGACGCAGCAGGAATCCAACTCAGTTTAGGTCTATAAAATGCGGGTGAAAACCTTTGCCGGCAATTTTTTTTGCACCGGCAATCCGCCGGAAAAAGTATGCCGCTAATACCATTTGCCGGCGAAAAAAGATAACGCCAGTATAAAGTTATACATTGCTGGCATTTTTTTTCGCCTGGAAAAGAGGTTTATCTTTTAAAAAATATATTTTAGAAAAACTTTTGCCAGCATTTTTTTAAGCCAGGAAAAGTAGTTTTTTTTTTTCAAAAATAACTTTTAGAAAACTTTTGCCGGCGTTTTTTTGCGCGTGGAAAATATTTACATTTTACAAAAAAATATTATTTCAAATTTTTTTGTCGGCGTTTTTTCTCGCCGGGATTAATTTTTTTTAAATATAATTTTTTCATTTATTTGATTTTTAATTTTCTTTTCCTGTATATATATATCAGTTCATTACAACTTCCAACCTGTGTTGCATGAATAAATTTAAACTGCTAATTCCATTATCCTAGACCAGATCTACTACACTTTCAAACATCCATTTCCAAAAACATCAAGAAATGAAACAAGAAAATTCATTGTACTTCATATTAATATTCAAACATTGTTTCGACATTACTTTACCATTACCATATACAAAATTAAATCTCATGCTAACATTCTACTCTGTACCAACACTCAAATTGATTATTTCATTATTGTACCATTCCAACCCCTGCACCATTGTTTAAAAAAACTTCATGCATCCCATTTTAACATATAGCATTCTGTTTCTCTGCATACTTGAGCTGCATGGACTTATCAAAAAAAAAAAAATTTTCTTCAATTTTGATTCGATCTGCATAAAAAAAGAGATCAAGATTAACATATGGTTAAGAATGTCATATGCACAACTATAAGGTAGTAGAGCCAACTTTTACTAGAAATCATACCCACATCTTTTACTAGAAATCATACCCCTGCTAGAGCTGGACCATTAGAACTCCACCAGCAATAAATCAAAGCGCTGCAATTCTCAACACCTCAAAGAGTAGAGAGGTCTGACCAGCCTGGCTCCAGACTAAACAGAGATGACAAAAGAAAAGAGACCCATCCTTTGCTAAATAAGTAGAAGACCTGCCTGCTACAAGCAAATCAGCTAAACAGGGCCAAAATCTGAAGCTTGAAACGGGCCAAAGCAAAAGGAAAAAACCAGCTGCATTAATTGGGCTGGAAAGAAACTCAGCTGCAAGACTGAGCATAGCAGCTCCACTGCCACTACCCCATCGAAAATGGACCAAGTTAGTGAAACGATAGAACGAAGCATGATTTTGGTTAACCATCACATCCATTAAGGTAGAAATTATGTCCCTGCACAAGACATGGATGCTGTTGTGAAATGTCTACATTCATTGTTGATTCAAATGAGCTTTAAACCTTAATACATAGAACACAGAGACATACATATTCAGCAAAAAAAAACTGTTCATATATACACAAACACATTCACCACAGAAACAGATATACATACATATTCAAGGAAAAAGAATTGTTCTTCTCCCTCTCATGCATGGAGTCATTCATACATATGAAAAAGATTTCAGCATATTTGTTTCTCACACCCACTCAACTCATTCCGGGCTCTATCTCATTTATTCCAAACTTATGGTAAGGTCAAATTACTCAAATTAAACTTATACATATTTTCAGAATTCACCCAATCAGAGGATCAATATTTGTCGCAGTGGATTGAAATCTTTGATATCTATTAAACCATGCAGAAAATGAGTAAGAAATAAAATGAGAGAGAGGGGAGAGGGGGAGGGCGTTGTGCACACTGCACGTTTTGATTTTTCATGCATATTAATATTCTAAAAATGCCTTCATTTTGCTTGAGAATATATAACAGACATCAACTAACATCATATAATACATATATGAGAAATAAGTTTTGCAATTTGAGAAATATATATACCTTGATGCCTTCAATATGCCAGTCACATCTCACATAGTATCTTATTAACCTTTTTCTTTGAAGGAGAAAGCCGAACCAGTCCAAGAATTCATAAGAAAGGGGTAACAAGTCATAAAAATGGAGCTTTCAAAGTCATCTCTAGTATCTTCCTCATATGATAAGTTCTTTCAATACCAAGCCCGTACAACCCAAGTTCACAAACTATAAGAATCAGTGATGCATGGTGTAGTATATGAATGAAAAAGTTTGCATTTGGGACCCATTTCACAACTATGGTGACAATGGATTTCCTTCCTATCAAAAACTGCCTAAAAGCATATGTAGGGAAAAGGCAAGCAAAACCTTTGTTCCAAGAATAATTGGCTTATCATCCAAATTGGACTCTGCACTCCATTTGCATCAGCCACAACCTTAGAATTATCTTTCGATGCTCTTCCCCTGTTCTTCCCTCCGTTAGATTTCCCAGCCATTTTCACCCCGGACAACATTAAAAAAAATTTGCAATGTAAAAGATTTCTCGAAATTTTGGCATAGACTCCTTTGTACGTGTGACATTTGATTTTTTTTTACAACCTGCTAAGAACCTGTACATGACAAAAAAATACTTCGTATAAACAACCCAATGCCCCAACACACTACAAACACTACTAGGAAACATGGCATTAGTGGCCGCCAGTAGCCGTCGCTAAAAGTCAAGTGGTGGTCGCTAATACTCATCAGCGACCGCCAACAAACTCGTCGCTAAACACTATTAGTGACCGCCACGTGGCGGTCACAAACTTTTTTGCGACGGCTTAGCGACGGCGAGTATAATTCTGTATAAAACTTTTAGCAGCCGCCATAACCGCCGCTAAAGCAAAAAAAGGCGGTCGCTAATGCACTTTTTTTTAAAATAATTTATTTTTTTAATTTTCTAAATACTTTTAGCGACCGCCATAGCAGTCGCTAAAACCAAAAAAGGCGGTTGCTAATGCCCTTTTTTTTAAATATTTAAAAAAATATATTTAAATACGTTTTGCGACTGCGAGGGGCGGTCACTAATACCCCTATTGGCGGCCGCTAATTCCAATAATTTTTTTTTCTTTCACAATTATCAAATTTCACAATTTTCTTCCTGCTTTTTATACCTATACCTGTACTTGAATATATTGATCGATCACATTAAAAATATTACAAAATACCAATAACAAAACAAAGTCATACATTAATCACATTCAAAATATTACAAAAGTTTCAACAAATAATAATCATTACAATTCTAACAAAAATAAATATATTTTCTGGGCAGGGTGCCGTGATTGATCCGATGCTCTCAAACCGGAAGACAAAAAAGGAAATAAATATTAATAGTTAATTAAAAAAATTGGCAATATATAGTAAATATAAACAAAATTAAGTATTAAATTAAAATTTTGAAAGTTAAACTTACATTTCAACTATACGAGCAATCGGGGAGTCGGAATCTCGAGCCGTAACTTTCGGTAAGTCAGGAATGACTTTGAGCTCGTGCCCGTCCAGATTCACGAGCATCGGAGCCCGTTTGCTTGGTTTGGACACTCAGAGGCTAATTTTCTAAGTTTTAAATTAACGTTTTAAGTTAAACATACGTTTCAACTATACGAGCAATCCAGGAATCGGAATCTCGAGCCGTCAGTTCCGGCAGGTCAGGAATGACAATGGGCTCATGCCCGTCCAGTTTCATGGGCACTGGAGCCCGTTTGCTCAATTTGGGCGCTCGGAAGCTAATTTCTTAAGTTTTAAGTTAACGTTTTAAATTAAACATACGCATCAACTATACGACAGATCCGGAAGTCGGAATTACGAGCCGTCAGTTCCTACAAGTCACTCTACCAACGAGCGAAGTGCTCGTGCTAGTTTCCGATTTTTCCGTGAGTTGTTTCCTGTTTCGGACCCCCGGCGGGCCGTTTTGGAGCCTAAGTATTGGAAAATCCAATGTTTTCGCTCGTAATTCTCTAACTGGGAGTCGAAATTGCGAGTTGTCAGTTCCTACAAGTCACTCTACCCACAAGCGACGTGCTCGTGCCGGTTTTCAATTTTTCCGAGGGCCATTTCCCATTTCGGAGCCCGGCGGGCCGTTTTGAAGCCTAAGTGGTGGAAAATTCAATGTTTTCGCTCGTAATTCTCTAAACGGAAGTCGGAATTGCGAGCTGTCAGTTCCTACAAGTCACTCTACCCACGATCGAAGTGCCCGTGCCGGTTTCTGATTTTTTCGGGGGCCGTTTACCATCCCAGGCCCCCGGTGGGCCGTTTTGGAGCCTAAGTCTTGGAAACTCTTATGTTTTGATCGTAATTCTCTAACCGGGAGTCCTATTTGCGAGCCGTCAATTCCTACAAATCAATCTACCGTCGACCGAAGTGCTCTGGCCGACTTCTGATTTTTTCGGGGGCCGTTTCCCATTCCGGACCCCCGGCGGGCCGTTTTGGAGCCTAAGTGTTGGAAAATCCTATGTTTTCGCTAGTAATTCTCTAACCGGGAGTCAGAATTGTAAGCCGTCAGTTCCTACAAGTCACTCTACCCACGAGCGAAGTGCTAGTGCAGATTTTCTATTTTTTCGGGGGCCGTTTCCCATTCCAGACCACCGGCGGGCCGTTTTGGAGCCCAAGTGTTGGAAACTCTTATGTTTTCGCTCGTAATTCTCTAACCGGGAGACCTATTTGCGAGCCGTCAATTCCTACAAGTCAATCTACCATCGATCGAAGTGCTCTTGTTGGTTTCTGATTTTTTCGGGGGCCGTTTCCCGTTTCGGACCCACGGCGAGCCGTTTTGGAGCATAAGTGTTGGAAAATCCGATTTTTTCGATCGATCGTAATTCTCTAACCTGGAGTCCTATTTGCGAGCTGTCAGTTCCTTCAACTTACTCTACCCACGAGTGAAGTACTCGTGCCGGTTTTCGATTTTTCCGGGGGCCGTTGGCCGTTCCATACCCCCGACGGGCCGTTTTATAGCCTAAATGTTGGAAACTCTTATGTTTTCGATCGTAATTCTCTAACCGGGAGTCCTATTTGCGAGCCATCAATTCCTACAAGTCATTCTACCATTGATCGAAGTGCTCGTGCCGGTTTCTGATTTTTTTTGGGGCTGTTAAATGTTCCGGACCCCCAGCGGGCAATTTTTGGAGCCTAGGTGTTGGAAAATCCAATGTTTTCGCTCGTAATTCTCTAACCGGGAGTCGAAATTGCGAGTTGTCAGTTCCTACAAGTCACTCTACCCACCAGCGACGTGCTCGTGCCGGTTTTCGATTTTTACGGGGGCCATTTCCGGTTCCGGACCCCCGGCGGGCTGTTTTGGAGCCTAAGTGTTGGAAAATCCAATATTTTCGCTCGTAATTCTCTAAACGGGAGTCGGAATTGTGAGCCATCAGTTCCTACAAGTCACTCTACCCATGATCGAAGTGCCCGTGCTGGTTTTCGATTTTTCCGAGGGCCGTTAGCCGTTCCAGACCCCCAATGGGCCGTTTTAGAGCCTAAATGTTGGAAACTCTTATGTTTCGATCGTAATTCTCTAACCGGGAGTCCTATTTGCCAGCCATCAATTCCTATAAGTCACTCTACCGTCGACAGAAGTGCTCTTGCCGGTTTCTGATTTTTTCGGGGGCCGTTCCCATTTCGAACCCCCGGCGGGCCGTTTTGGAGCCTAAGTGTTGGAAAATCCTATGTTTTCGCTCGTAATTCTCTAACCGGGAGTCGGAATTGCGAGCCGTCAGTTCCTACAAGTCACTCTACCCACGAGCGAAGTGCTCGTGCCGATTTTCTATTTTTTCGGGGTCCATTTCCCGTTCCAGACCCCCGACGGGCCGTTTTAGAGCCTAAATGTTAGAAACTCTTATGTTTTCGCTCGTAATTCTCTAACCGGGAGTCCTATTTGCGAGCCTTCAGTTCCTACAGGTTACTCTACCCACGAGCTAAGTGTTCGTGCCGGTTTTCAATTTTTCCGAGGGCCGTTTCCCGTTCTGAACCCCTGGCAGGCCGTTTTGGAGCCTAAGTGTTGGAAAATCGTATGTTTTCGCTCATAATTCTCTAGCCGGGAGTCGGAATTGCGAGCCGTCAGGTCCTACAAGTCACTATACCCACGAGCGTAGTGCTCAGTGCCGCTTTTCGATTTTTCCGTGGGCCATTTCCCGTTTCGGACCCCCGGCGGGACGTTTTGGAGCCTAAGTGTTGAAAAATCCTATGTTTTCGCTCGTAATTCTCTAACCGGGAGTCAGAATTGCGAACCGTCAGTTTCTACAAGTCACTCTACTCACGAACGAAGTGCTCGTGTCGGTTTTCGATTTTTCCGGGGGCCGTTTGCCGTTCCGGACCCCCGGCGGGCCGTTTTGGTGCCTAAGTGTTGGAAATCCTATGTTTAATTGTTGGATATGTCTGATTTCATCATATGCAAGTACAAAAATAGTGTTTCCTTGTAAACTGGAAATTATATTAGTGATCAAGGATCATTTGGGAGTAGGTTTCCAACATCTAGAGAAGGAAGACAGGGCCACGCGCTTGTTTATTTTCTGAAGTTTCTTTTGAGAATGTCTTCTGACTAAAATTCCAGCACCACTCAATGTAGGCTAAAGTGAAATTATTCCTGTAAAGCTAACTGGAAAAGATTATGTGGGGTGGTCCTTCCATCTCATACATTTTGTCCAAGGTCAAAGAGGGCAGCAGGCTTTCTAGATCGAACCTCTAGTGAAACAACAGAGGATGAAGGAAAGGCTACTTGGAGTCCAAACAACTCTAAAGTGGTTACTTAAATTCTGAATTTTACTGATCCTTCTGTCACACTATCCATACAGTCATTCACCGAAGCCTCATAAATGTGGAATCATATAAAGAAGCTCCATCATCAACGAAACAAAGCTTGGGAATACTATATTGACACCAAATTGGCTAAAGTACTGATACGGAGACGAATATGTGCAAAAATATTATAATGGATTCCTCACTTTGTGGCATGAGAAAGGACTCCATGATCCTTGAAACTCTGTCCACTGCTGCACCCAACCGTGTGATCAGCTGAAAAAGGAATCACCTATTAGGCGAATCTTAATGAACTTGTGGCTTGAATTTAAAATTAGTGGAAACACATGGAAAAAGAGACAAGCTAACTAGTAATCACAGTGAAACCCTCTAAAGATGGTAGTTAAAATAAAACTAATCTGATGTTAAAATTAGAATGGCCACACCAAGCGATGCTCAAACGGATTGGATTCACACAAGGCATCCCCATAAGTGATGAAATGAACAGAACATGCTAACCCATATGAGGAAACTTCTATAAACCTCCTATCTACCAAAATACATTACTGGATGGATACCAGCTGCCTACATTGGTAGCAAACCAATATTCATACCTGCTTAGTTAAAAGATATGGATTAACTATCACTTACATGTACCCACTACAAAACCTGCTCACTTGAACCCACTAAATTTAATTCATCGTTGTATTCTTTGTTGATATGAGTTAGAAAGGAGATTATAAGAGGGAAAAAACTTACACTGAGAGGGAGGGAGAGAGGGGTAGATACATCTATGAAGGTTCACTCAATGCTGCACAGAAACATGAAACACAATCACACCCATCAATTTGTTGCAGCATTTCAATGCAGAAAAAGTAAAAAAAAAAAAAAAAAAAAGACCTGCATAGATAGAGTAAAAACTGCACACCAAACTATCCCCAATCTGTACAAGTGGAAGGATCCCACTATGAATAAACCTCACTATAAAAAAGCAGGCCCACTATGAATAAACCTCACTATAAAATGACAGAATCTCTCTCAAAATGTCCCAATCATGCCTGAAGTATCAAAAAGAAAAAAAAAAAGACCATTGAGATTTTCTAACAATCAAAGACTGTCACATGATAGCATCCATCTTAGCTTTCTTTCCATCACGTAAAAATAGAATAAAATACAGGCAAGTAATAATAGGTCACCAAGAAAATATATAATACATGCATTGTCAAATTTCTTTTTCATTCACAACTCAAAGAACAACGAAATTCAAGGGTGACTACTCCTGTATCACTACGATGAGAAAAGCAAGGGAATTCATAACGCAGTCAGCCCTTTACTTTCAGATGCCGTCTACGATAGAAGATAGTAAACTAAGGGTACAGAAAATCGAAGAAGAACCCAATTGGTTTTCATGAAAGAGAAAATCCAAGATACAAAAAATACGAAGTTCATAACTAGGTTTCTATCCTTTTAGACATACGGGAAAGAGTCTCAAACAGGTCCATATCCTAGAAGCCAAAACCACATATGAAAGCAAGTGACATGTGTGGTACTCGGAAAAAAAAATCAAATCATTCATCCGGCAAAAGTAAACTGGGTGACATCAAAGAATAGAGAAAGGATACAGGTTTTAAATTTTACATAAAACTAGTTACCTGCTTATATTTCTTGTAGATTCGCTTGGTTATTATGTTCTTGGATTCATCAAAAAAAGTGGGAACTTCTCTTCTTTTAAGGGATGAATGTAACTCACAGTAGCCCGTTTGTTCGGTGATTGTATACAGAGGCTAATTAAAATCTTGAATTAAAAAAAAAATTATACCTGGTCAGGATCAGTCGAGCCTGTTGGATCATGACTGTGCTCTCCAACCGAGTCATGTCTCGCCCTGTGGCCGCTGCCAGCGTCAGGTGCCTGTAATTAATATATTATACAGTTAAAAACAATTAAAAAAAGTAACATAAATATTGACACATCAACGACATAATTGATAATTTAGACGTACAAATTTATTTCTTACTAACCTGAGTAGTGGGTGGTCTGCGACTCTGTGATAGACGAGCCTCCAACTCTGCCAACTCCGCTCTCATCTCGACCCTCATCTCCTCCCTGATCGCTGCCTTCATGGACTGCAGCAACTCCTCGACCTCCTCATCTGTATGGTAGCGCAAGCCCTTGGAGGAGCTAGCACCGGATGACTTCGCTCACGCGATGTGCGATCGTGGAATGCCCGTCCCATACGTGAGCGTGTATCCGTGCCCGTCCCGGCCAACGACGGAGTGGAATATCTCATCCCTCCGCGATAGCAAACTACGCTCCTCCTCGGGCAACAGCTCCAGGCGTGACTGATACTGGGCCTACATAGTTGATTCATTTAATATATTATTATGCATAACAAGACATGATAATAGACGGATAATTTAAGTCGTTCAATAAAAAAACTTACGAGGATAGCTGCAACCTCAGGATGGCGAGGATCTCGAGAAAGCAACCAAACGGACATCCTATCAACCAGATCGCCCTTGGAACGCAGCTGTTTGGTTGAGAGTTATATTATTAGTATAATATTAGACAAAATGACAAAAATATAAATTACATATACAATCTAACTTTTTTACCTCGCGGCGGACCTGGGTGATGTGTCGAGTCCTCAACCTGTGTGCGGGACCCTGCATTGCGCGGTTCCATGCATTTGTATCCGCCTCTTTCTGTTTTCAATATTTATCAGTTTATTTTTGTTAGTTACGATAGTCACAAGTAAATCGTTAAAATGAAAATAAAAATATATATACAAGTTTCTCACCTTTGCCTCCTCGCTCGTCCAGTACCGGACGAGCTAAGTCCACTGATCCGGGAGAATGCTCTTCGAAACTCGCTCCAGTATGTCGGGGGCATCCTAGTGTGGCTTCCAATGCTGCATTTTCATTTTATTTTTATGATCTTTCCACATCTTCCGGCACTTCGACATGCAAACTGGCTAGAAGAGCTCAGGACATGCCCTCAAATTGTCCTGAAAAGGATAAATAATTTTTCATTTAGTTATGGTTTAAATTGACACATCTTGCGGAGAAATGTTAAATTATTACCTTAACTTGCGTCCAGATACGATCTAATAACTCCACCGGGAATGCCTCCCAATCAAGTGTAGTCAAAGGGAATGCATGTGGATCCCGGACCATATGTCCCAACTGGCTGATGAGCTGGCGAGCATGCGGACCCACCGGGTGGTATGTCTCATCAAATATCACGTCAATGGGATGACCAGAATTCCATGTCCGGATCCCTCTAGTAGGGCCTCTCCCCCTACTGGTAGATGAGCCCGTGCTCACAGAATCTGTTCAAATTAAAGATAATCTAATTAAATTGAAATAAAGTAATTTGCTAGAATTAAAATGTTTTAATTAAATAAACTTATACCGGTCTGTGTATCGGCTGATGCTGGCAGAGATGGTGAAGGTGAAGCAGTCGATGGACTCGGATGAGAGGCCGATGGCTACTCGGTGGGGCCATCGTACTAGGTGGGCGGCACCTGGTGTAGGTCTAGTGTTCCCAGATGGCATGCTGGCTTGGGCCTGGCACAGTAGCTCGTCCATCGTCAGCGAATGATCTCTCCTCTTACGTCTTGACTTATCTGTTCAAATGTTTGTAAGAGAAATTAATTTAAATAGATAATTGAAATTAACATTTAAAAATTATTTACTCTGAAATTTAACATTGGTGAATTACTTGCCAACCGTTCACTGATCATGTAAGTGAACTGTATCTCCTTCAATGGTTTCCTGAACCCAATTAACATCTTCATCACGTTGAATAAGCATGGTGTAGACCACAGATATATGTAAACTTACACAATATTTGTCCAGGAAAAAAGACAGTATGTCAATTTCTCTTTGGAAAGAAAATAGGTAAAACAACCAAGCATTTCTTTCAAATAAGACACACAGACAATATTACCATTGCAGCAAAGGGGAAAAAAACATGCATCAACAGAGTCATCCATGACCTATCGATCATGAAAATGAATCAACCTATTGGCTTTAATCACACCAGAAAATCCTTTGTCAACATTTTTATTTTTACTTCTTGTTGTAGTTTCTGTTGGCATTTATTGTTGGTTGTAGTGCAGATGTGGGTTGGTGTAGCTGCATTTCCCCACCTCAAACACCCCCCCTAATAATCAGGCAGATATATCTCATGCAGATCCACAAAAAGAAAATAAATAAATAAATAAATAAAAATAAAAAAAGAACCCATTACAGTGTACAAGGGAATTTCTTTGCTGCTTCAGAAAGTTGTAGACAGAAGCAATTTATCTTTTTAATTTTTTTCCTGTATATACATCATTACACTGAAGGTCTCCAGTTCGAAACGATTAATCTAATAAATAAAAATTGATCAACAGAAAAATATGCAATAATTGAAATGCGCTGCTGAATGGAGGCTGGGACTACAGAATCTTACAAATATGAAGATCTCAAAACGGAAGAACAAGCCCCTTTCAGTTCATGGGCTTCCAAACTTCACTCACTAGTGTCCCATACTAGCTTTCACTATGAGAGAACTCAGTATCAAGTTTCCTTCAAATAAGGTATTTAATGTCAATAGGCTTTAGAACTTTTTAGCCCTTTCTATATCCTTCAGAACAATAAAAATATCAGAATAAGAGAATGACAACAATTTCATGCTTGATTCTGTTCAAACAGAAACACAAATTCAAATTGATTAAGTTGCCCTCCACAAATTCAAGGGTATGAAAAAACATGTGCAGATTGATAAAACTCACAAACTACTTGAAATAAAGCTCAAGAAGTTTCTTCAAAGTGTCAAATATGCTCGTAAAAGGGTTCAACTCAACAGATGCCTTCAGTTCTAGGCTAGGAAATTGGTTTGTTAAGGCCTCTTTCATTTCAGACATAGACATCATTGCAGCAAGCCGACTAGAAGACATCACCTCACAGTCACGTGGAGTGTCTTTGATCTTACTAGGATCATACCCAAAATTAGCCAAGTACGATTTATATTTCTCTACAAACTGGGGCCCTGGATTAGGCGTTCTCGAGTAAATCTGAAAAACCAAACTACTTGTTATCATCAATGTCTAAATATTAAAAGAGGGACATGAAATCACATTTTGGCATGTGACTGAAATGATGAAAGCCATATGTAAAACTGTACATTAAAGACCTAAAATGCAATGGAATTATTCAAGTAGTGTAGTAAAGATATTGCTTGATGTGCAATCACAATAGAAAGCAGACACTGTACCCATCCATGGAAGCTTTGTAAGATTCAAGAGATGGCTTGTAGGCTAACCATGTCCTTTTCTCATGCATGTCCAGAAGAAAAACAACTATGGATGTGAAAGTATCTCTTTCTATTGAGAACATGTGTGGCCTCTTATCTAAGTGGATCCTATGCTGCCTCTAGTACCACACTGATGGCAGAAAATATATGTTTTCTCATGGGTTTGGGCCACCTTTGCTTAATCTAAATCAATCATATCACATCTCTATCTGTGCAGGATCTTCCCCAAATTTCACTTTATATAAAAAAGAGAACAGGTTCCTTTAATGGTTTACTAACTGACTAGAACCATCAATGTAGCAAGGAGTACTCACGAGTTGCAATATCAAGAAAAACTTCTTCAATTCCATCCCCAATTTGGCAGATGTGACGAAAAGCCTTGCCCCAATTGATGTTGCATAGCTGCAATAATATCAAACAATTCAAGATCATTCAATAAAATTAAGCCCTCTAATAATGCACTACCTTTTAATCCTACCAATTCATGGATATATGGTGCAAAAATCCCCGTCAACCTCTTGCGTGTTCTTTTAATCCAAGCAATTCGCCAGTCCTGATGAAACAAAATCAGTCAAGAGACGGTAGAGGAGAAGATGAAAAAAAAAGAGGAATAGAGAACAAAATTCCTACTAACCAAAGCTGTCAATGGAAAATAGTCAAAAAGGTCTGTAAAGATCTTCCAGACATTTGCATTACCATACCTGTCAATAAACACAAGATAAAGTCCGTATCCTCAATTGACCAAAAAGAGAAGCATGTGTTGTTCAATCAAACGAATACAAGAGAGAAGTACTCATTTTGCTAAAACATAATAACTGATTCAAAGTCCAATAACATATAACACGAAGCCACCTACGTTTCAAGTCTACAAAGGGTTCAATATTAAAGAGCTTTATAAAATAAAAAATTGCTGTTTATTGGGAAAAAAAAAACAATGGTACTCTTAATTAATCTCAAGAGCAAAAGGAACCCTGCTTTATCAAACTGCAACTGGTTATGCATATAATACGGATAAGTACCAAGTATAACACTACCAAGTACCAACATGTTTTTTTAAAATGGAAATATAACACTACCAAGTACCAACATGTTCATCAAACACGATTGGGAAACAAAAACCACCAGCAGCAAAGTGACTCAACAGCACAGTACACTAGACTACATATGCAGAAGCTACATTACTTCATTGGCAGATGTAATGAACATTGATTTCATTGGAGTAACAATTAGTAAGTATAAAAACGCATTGATACAAAAAGGAGAAGAAGTTCCAAAAGTATAACCAATCAAAAAAACTATTAAAGAAATTCTACCTAATCAGATTGCCTTCCCCTGATCTGTGATTCACATCAACCGAACACTCAAATCGAAATTCGCACAAGCTCCCAAATAAGTAAACCCACCAACAAAAACCGAATACCAAAACCTAAAACCAATGCAAAACAAACAAGAACCACAAAAGCATCAAGGGGGAAAATATTAACAAAATTCTCCGAATATCATCTTGCAGTTCCCATAAGAAAAGTGCCACATTATCCATCAAAGAAAAGTCTAATCGCAAAAATATGAACCCAATCTCAAATAAAAAAATAAAAAATCAGAGAGAGAAATCCAGACCAAAAACTTTACACATAGAACAGCAAAAAACCCATAAAGATCCAACCAAATCCATCAAAAGATGACTTCCCAAAAGATAAAAATGAAAAGTTAACATAACCCATCTCGCATTGTCCATAAATTTCAAATCCCAATCAACCCCATTACAGAAATCTACACAAACCCCACTTTAAAAATGCAGAAAGATCCAACCAAATCCATCAAACAAGACTTACCTGACTATGTAATAAAAACCTAATATTATTTCAATCAAAATAGCCATAAAATATAAAATATTGGCCCCATCAGGATGGATACATATACACATATGAGCAGCAGCAGAGCATATTACAGAAAAATAGCAGCAGCAAATAAAAAAAAAAAAGCAAAGAGAGAAGATCTGTAAACAAAGCATCACACCAAAAAAAAAAAAAAAACCCTAAAATCCAAATGATTTAAGGGGGAAGAAAAAACAATATGAGCCCAAATCCACCTGGGCTGCAAACAGGTCGGATCTCTGTGGACCTGAAAACTCAATCTGGGTCTTACTTTTACCCTAAAACACGTGGGATCCACACGAGACTTCTCTCTTCGGTCTTCGTGTCAAAGAAAGCCAGAAAAGGGACCTTTCCTGTTCGCCTCTGTGTGCAAAGCGGAGGGGAGATGGAGCAGCACAATAACGACGACGAAGATGAGGCGAGTGGCAGTGGAGAGATGACTGCAGTGGGAAGACGACTGCAGCGGGAGGCCGATCTCGCCGTCTGGGAGAGGGCGTACGCCGACGAGAGGTCGTGTGAATCACTGCAGGAGGACGACTGCAGCGGGAGCTCTCTCTGGGGATGTCGACGATCTCGCTGCTGGTGCTGGACGAAGGTGGTGCACGGTACGCTTCCTTCTTTCTCACTTCTTCTTTGCTTTTCTATTATGTTCTTCTTCCTTCTTTTTTTTTTTGTGTTCTGGGTGGGGTTGGAGGTTCCGGTAGGGGCTGGGTTTGGCAGAAGGAAGGCACTGTGGTCGGACAACGACGGCGACGGCGACGGTTTGACGACGGCAGCGAGACTCTTTCCTCCCTCTCTTCTTTTCTCTCCCACGTTTTCTTCCTCTCTCTCCCCGTGTTTTTTTTTTATAACCCACTTAAGCGTGTCCCGCGCGTATCCAGTACGTATCCGGCATTTAAAAAAAAAAAAAAAATCCCGATACGAATTTCGCGTATCCCATACGTATTTAGGGCGTATCCGGGCGTATCCGTGTCGGATACGTCCGGGATACGGATTCGGGGCCCTATTTCACGTGTCCGTGCTTCTTAGCTTACCCAAAAGACAAAAATGAAAAATTAAGATAACCCATCTCGCATTCTCCACCAATTTCAAATCCCAATCAACTCCATCCCTAAATCCACACAAAACCCCCTTCCCCCCCAAAAAAGGGCAGAAAAACCCAATCCCAGAAACCAATCAAGGAGAAAAAAAAAAGTGATTTCAAATCCCAATCAACCCCATTACCTAAATCTGCACAAAACCCACTTCGCCACAAACAAAAAAAAGGCAGAAAGAACCCAACCCCAGAAACCAAACTAGGAAAAAAAAAGTGAGAAATACTAGACCTGATGGATTGGTGGGTACATAGAATTGGTGCAGACGGGGCATTCAAGCAGCTCATGGACCCTGGTCGCTGGAGGGATCGGGGATGGGATGTTGGTGTCGTTGCCATTTCCGCCATAGGGTTTGGAGAATGGATGGTGATGATGGGTCGTCGCCTCTTCCTCTTCCATCTCATCTGACAAAGAGATGCATCAATGTTATACAATTCCATCAACAAAACAAGAAAACAAAATCCCCAAAAAAGAAATATATCGAATCTTTCCCTTCTCTCTCTATCGAAGCAAGGCCCCTCCTTTCTTTCTTTGAATTTCGTCTTTCTCTCTCACGTATTCAAGAATCAAGACAGAAAGAGAATAAAAGGCGAAAGAAAAGGAAGATTTATTTTAGAGAAGGGAAAAGAAGAGGAAACACAAGAGAGAAAGAGTTTTCTTTGCTATAATTTTAAAGAGAGAGACAGGCGTGGAGAGGGTGAGGCGGAGAGATGAGGGATGGAGGCGAGATGGGCGCTGCGTGCGTTGAGAGGGAGGAAGATGCAGAGGATGTGAGAGACAGTGACAGGACCGAGAGGGAGGGAGATGCAGGGGATGTGAGAGGGACCGAGATGCAGGGGATGCAGAAAGGGTTTTGAGGGAGATCAGAAGGGGCTTTATGCGATGGGGTATTACTTAATACCCTTTCCCGGCGCGAATAGTATGCCGGCAAAAACATTTATAAGCTTGAATATATTAAAAATAACAATGCCGGCGCGTTGCAAAAATAATTTTAAAAGTATATTGAAATTTTTTCCCCAATTTCCGCAAATGAAGGTGCCAAGGGGGATGTGGAGAAGGCGGGAGTAAATTATTCAACTTTTGCCGGCGAAAATAAAAAAACGCGGGAAAAATGGGACTTTTGCCGGCAAAAATAAAAAAACGCCGGTAAAAATGGGACCTTTGCCGGCTAAGAAATATCGCCGAAAAAACTATACTTTTCCCGGCGAAATAAGCTCTATACTTTTCCCGGTGTTTTTTTATTGCGCCGGGAAAAAACGCCAGGAAAAGTGCATATTGTTGTAGTGCTGTAAAGGAAAGCGATGTATATTTGAACTGATGTCCTAGAACACCAACAAAAAGATCCATTCTCCCACTCTTGTGTACTCCTGCAGCAAGTGCATCAACATACCAATGCAGAAAATCTTTTTAAGTCTACAAATCTTTCCATAATATCTAGGCAATAATTAAATACAAACTCATTTTAGTTCATGAAAATTGAGATTATAGCATGCATAAATGCAACATTCATCATCAAGAAAAATTCTCACACCAACTCCCAGTCACCAGCCAAGGCTTTTCAGGGGCCAGCTTTAGTTAGAGCACCTACACTAACTCTCAAGCACAACCATTCCGTGATGAATCCCTTAAGTTTGCAAAACAGGGCTCCTCCAGGTTGCAGACTCTTAGCAGAATGACAAAGATAATTTTAAGAATCCTTTCCCGGGCTTAACAAATCTAAGATGTCATACACAGTTGCTCTTTTGCAACCCCAAAGTGAAAGATGCACAATGTTTTTTTTTTTTTCCTCTCTTTTTTTATGCAACTCAACATTTACCATTTGACGATGCTGAGAGTGGGATTGGCTTCACAGGTTCTCCTGATTTTTCAAAAAATAGTAGGGTTTTTGCAGTCTCTGTTCATGTCAAATACAAGAGAACATTGTGAGAACTATGAGATGCCATTAATCATACAAATGAGACCCAATGAATGTTGATCATATATTTTAAGGCTAAAAAATGGATGATTGAAATTGAAATTTCCATGCCTAATTTCAACAGTCTTTCATTTTTCTTATATTTATTTTATTTCTTTTTTCAGGTTAACCAAAAGAGGTTAGTTCCATGAGTTTCAAAGTTATCTTATATCTAATAAAGAAGATTCTACATATCCAATTTTCGAAAAAGAGTAAAGATGCCTAAGATGTTTGCTTCTATTTGTATTAAAAATATATATATACATATATCCAAATGCGTCTCTACTTTTTCAGTGCTCTCTAGCTTTTAGGTTTCTTCACCCATTTGTTTGAACTTTCTTAACTATCAATCTACAAAGCTCAGCTATACTTAATATTGGTAGCTAGCTACTTGTCATAGTGTCCCAAAAATATAAACAATTTAAATATAAACTTTGCCTTTTGATCAAATTTTACTAATAACATCCAATGAATAAGTTTCTCAATAGGCTCAAAGTTGTAAAAAACTAAGAATGTCTATTTTGAGTAGTTAATTTAGATTCCTGGAGTTATGAATTTATTCTAATTCATAAAAAGCAAAATAAAAATCTCAAAATGAATCTTCCATTGAAGTGAACCTAAACCCTCCAATCCAAGCAACAAGAAGTAAAAAACAAAGCTTTGGAATTACAGACTTTACAATTTACACAAAAGAAGGCAATAAATATTATTTCAATCTAACAATTACAACACAAGAATTACAAACCAAAAAAGCCATTAAAAAAAAAAAACAGAGGCAACTCACATCATTTTTTTAAATTCCCATTACATAAGGTATGGTAAAAAAATATATCTTCCCATTCCCTCATCCTTCTCTATCTCCTCTTATTCTTACTGCCCAATAGCAAACAAAAGTAAAACAATATCCTGAAAAAGAACCCCCACCCCACCAAAACCAACAAACAGTTCCACTTACTCAAATCAGTCACCCCTTGCTGCTTCAAAATATCTGTCCCAATTGTAACACAAGTCGAACTTGTCAAATTAATCCCAGATGGGATCCGGAGATTATATAAACCCTTTACGAAATCAATGATACCAAAAAAAAAAAACTGATGCCTACAATCCTATTCATCCGAAATTAGAACTCAAATCCATCAAAACCCACATCAGAAAAAAAAAAGATTTTAAAAACAACTCACCGAGGATAGGCTCTGCAGTCCTTGGCGTCGTCAATCTGGGTCTTTTCTTCCTTGGAGTCGCACCGGGAGAGAGAGACGGGAGGAGATGAGAGTCGCGGTGAAGAGGTCGCACAGCCCGTTGTCGGAGAGGTCGCGCAGAAGAGATAGAGAGACGAGATGACAACCGGGAGAGACGTCGGAGAGTTCGCGCGAACCGGGCTACCTTCGTCGGAGAGATCGAGCCCCGAGATGACAACCGGGAGAGCTTCATGCGAACTGGGGAGAGACCGGGAGAGAGACGAGTGTGGGAAAATGAAGAGGGCAAATCGCAAGAGCAAGGTGGGAGCAGGAAAAAAAAGGGGGGGATGGGAAAAGTGAAGGGAAAATGGGTTTCGGGTGGGTTTATAAAAAGGGCTTTAGAGGCAGTTGCTAATGAGTCCTCCGGCGGTCACTAATGAGAGTATTTGAGACCGCCATAAGCGGCCGCCCGCATTTTGGTGCGCGAAAGGGAGAATTTCTAGTAGTGAAAGTCATTCACCACTACGTCATCAGTCATACACCATTCGACCATAGCACTTCAAAGCCCCCAACACACTAGAAAGATGCACCCAAGAAAAATTAGAAAGCTTGAGGGTCCTGATGAAAATAAATCATTGGGCACTATGGTGGAATCCTTATAATTAGGGGGATCATTCATTGTTTCTGCTAAAATGATATTTTTAAGACTTGATTTATGCCACAAATCAATTTGTTTGTGCGGGCTTCCTTTTGTGTATGAATATTACCTGCAAGGCTAGTATTTTTTGTGGGGTTTCAGTAACCAACAATTATGGTAATGCTTCAAGAAGATAAGATAGATAAAAAGATGAGGAAACTACTCCTAGAAAAACTAAAAATAAAAATAACAATGTGAAGTTTACACAGCATGGACAAGGATACAGGTGCCAGAATTGCACAGGAATAGATCCCGGGCAGTAATTCTAGAAGATATACCACAACATCTGAACAGGCATTTGAAAATCATTAAAGAAATATTTTGATTATGCATTGCAATTGTTCAGCATATACCAGAACATAAATAATTGGAACAATAATATTAAAAGAGAAGACAGATTAAATTTATTTTCATAAATAAAAATAAAAGTGTCAAGATGTGTCCACGTATCTGACACAGTGACCACAGTGGATACCACTGCCCTCTGTTCCCTACGTAATCATCTTGTGCTTCTAGATAAAAATACTCTAACTAAATTTTGAAAAATGAAGCATATTATAAATGTCTTCACAGTTATTTATCACTCTTGCAAGTGCAAATACAAGTATTAGTCACTACAATGTTCGATAAAATGAAGTGCTCACGTGTCATAAATCCATACAAGTGATGTATGAGTTGTAGCTCCAATATCATCAATATGCACCCATTGGAGTTATGTTTGTGGCCACAATCATTTGGCTCTATGATCGAATCGTTATATGGATCAGATCCTCTACAGGTACTTAATTATCCAACTATGACAGCCCATGAGATTGTTACTAAAGAGAGCTTTGTTTAAAAGGGGGTTTTCAAAATTGTGACCCCCCTTCCACCCCTTGTTCTTCCCTAGACCATAAATCCATCAACCAAGATATATGTAAAAATATAAAGCACTAAACCCATGTATATTAACAGTAGTTCATCTCTAGCTTCAATTAGAGCTAGACCCCACTTTAAGATTGAAGACCTATAAAACATGAAAATTTACTTTGTTTTATTTTAAGCATGTGTTTTGATGTGATCAATTACCTGTGCATAACAAAAAAAAAAAAAAAAACATTTTATAAACACCCCACTAGTGCCCCTCCAAACTACAACATTCACCACTCAACCATAGCACTTAAATGATTTACTTCACACATGCACCACGAATATTAAATAAAAGGGTTCTCAAGTAACAATTCAAATGAATAAACTATTCACCAATTATAGTAAAATGGTTCTCACCGCATGGGGGCTCGATGCCGATCCATCCTTCCTTTTATGAGTGGCCAAGAAGAGATTCGTGCAAGTTAATGGTTGATCCGGATTTTTTGCTTTCTGTAAAAAAAATTGGGATATTTTAAAAATATACTAGCACAAGTACTTCAGGTAAATGTTCTCTTTCAATGTAAACTTCTGTTCATTCATTTCTATATCCATATCCAACACCATGTCATTATTCTAAAACAACATTCTCATTACTAATACAAAACAATAAAAAGGGAAGTGTAAGTCGTGGATCCTTACCCTAAGAGGGGGGGGGGGGGGGGGGGGGGTTGTTTATGAATTAGTGACCAATTTTAAACTTCTTAAAAACAACTAGGGGGGGTGTTGTTTATGAATTAGTGACCAATTTTAAACTTCTTAAAAACAACTAGTCATTTGTGATGATATATAACTAAAGTGCGGAAGCTATTAAAAGAATCATCACAAAGCACACACCATCACACAAAGATTTATAGTGGTTCGGCCTAAATGCCTACATCCACTACCAGCTTGTGTTCGTACACCCCACCGGATTTCCACTATATATGTTTTTCAATAGGCTAAGCAATAACCTCTACATTATGCTTTTCAGGGCTAAGCAATAACCTTTACATTATGCTTTTCTAAGGCTAAGCAATAACCTATGCAACCAAACGGTTGGTTCTCTCTCTTAGTAGTGTCTAAAATTCACTTGATGGAGATACATATTTAGCTCATTACAATGCCTCTTAATTAGGCGGATATGAAAGTGAAAATCTAATTCACACACACACAATATGAATGCAAAGATGAATGCATAATATGTATATATGATGTCCTCAATCAATTTGAAAATAAAATTTTATAAATGTATGCCGAAGGCTTTTAAAAGTTTTAGCTCATAAAATCATTTATGATTGAGGAAAGAATGCTAATCACATGTTAAAAACAACTTGTAAAAGATATACCTATCTCTTCCAAACAAGTTGTGAAATTCAAAGAACAAAACATGTGATGCATAAGGATTTCGATCAAATTAAAAATGAAGTTCAATGAATGTATGCTTAAAGCATATGAAAGTGTAAAACACACAAATATATTTGATTGAAATTAAGGGTCAAATCACATGTAAATAAAAATACAACTGGAAGATGATAAACCAATCATTGCTAAACAAGTTGTGAAACTTTAAAACAAAATACATGTGATTTGTGATGTTGTTAAATCCAAAACATAAGATAGATTTGAAAGTGATTTCTTATGATGAAAAACAACAACCAAAGATTCAACCAAGTATAGGAATCATGTTACATATAATTTCGAAGATGTGTTCAAAACATGATTTACTTAGATATACCAATTTAAGTACTACTTGGTTTGAATTAAGGTGATGCATCCAAAAAAATAAATCAATTCAAAACATATACATGTTAAGCACACAACAAATCATAGTTTAACATGCTAGAAAAGATTTACCAATAAATAGAGTAAAGCATGAAAACATATGATTGGGAAAAGCAAGCTTACTTAGATGATTTAACTTTTGATTCCAAGCTTTAGCTTTCCAAATGACCCTTAGTATCCCTTAGCGCATTCCCCTTTGTTTGGCCTCAAAACATCTCAAGGAGGGCCTCTTAGTTCCTCAAATTTGGCTAAGGAATGAGCTTGTATTTATACAAAAAATGCCCAATGGCTAGTCCTCGGTCGACCTGCCCATCTGCCCGGTCGACCTGCCATTCAACGGTCAGGAAAATGACCGTTTGGAAAAGCCTCAATGGTGCTTTTCTCGGTCGACCGACAGTGTGTTTGGTCGACTGAGTCCATAGGCTCTGTCGACCGACCACACTGCGGGTACGTCGACCCGGGCCCAAGGACTAAATTCCCATTTTTTCATATTTCAAAGATTCTCTTTTGGGAATTTTGGGCCAATAAATCAAGCTGGGAATCATGATTTAAATCATTCTAAGGGTTTAAAAACATGAAACATAAAAACCCTAAAATGATAAGAATGATTTAAAACTCAAAGGCTTGCTTAATTTAGAAAACTTCTTCTTCAAATAAAATGCATCCAATGTTTAAAATCAAAACATATATGAAACATATGATTTGAAAGTTATAAAAACATGCATGAGGAAATCAAGATTTCAAGTATTTCAAAAACAATGCATGTGCGAAAATTCAAATGATAATTAAAATGATAATGCATCAATCAAATTGCAAAACACAAAATCCCTAACATGAAGTTGGTCTTGGCCTTTTTCAGAACCATGAGGAATTATTGATTCAAACTAAGATAATTCTAAAGTAGTAATGAGTCTTGTAATCAATAATAATGTATCATTAAATCCTCAATCTCAATATTGCTCAACTTACCATAAAGTACTTTTCTACTTCAGTCTAATTCTTTTTTCTTTTTCACATTTTTTTTTTTGGGTCACATATACCCTAGAAAATAAATTAAGGAACAAATCGAAATATATGTAATATTTCTACATGGTTGTGGCAAGTTTGATAAATATGAGGACATTTTCCTTTCTCTTGAAGATATAAGAAATTGAAAATAACACAAAACTAGAATATGTTATGGCATAGGCCACATGAAGACCAATCAATTCTTTTGATTTCCAGGCTGGTTGACAAATTTGTTGGTTAATTAACTTAAATCTTGAAAATGCAACACTATTGGCCCTTTGTTGTAATGGCTAAAAAGGCTGGAGGTCGCATGTGCTTGTGAAAAACAGGGGATTTGTCTCTGTGTGCGTTCGTGTGTGTCTGTGTGTGTGTTGTTGCTTGGCAAATAACAAAGCTCTGATAAAAGTAGGAAATTACTAAATAGTAGGTGGTTACAAGATGCTCAAAGATTGCGAATGCAACGGGGGTCTAAAAACAAAACAAAAATAACACGGGTATAGCATCTAAGTGTCCAGGCAACATAAATCACAAATAACATTGTCACAACTTTGAAACCAATGGGAAAATCTCAACTAATTGAAGCAGCACTCACAAACCATCATGTGTTAGCAAACTAGAATCATGGATATCATGAATATCCATTGGATTAACTCTAAGTTGCATTTCCAACAGATGCAATGACAGACGGTATATATCCTTAAAGGCCCCTGTAACCATCTCATGAACACAAAGTGACTATATGAGGAAGCTTCTCAACAAGTTCAACTTGGTTGTTTTAGGGGAAACACCGAAACTTAAACTGTGGCATCATCAAAGGCTAGTTTGATAACAAAATGACTAAATGGGGAAGAGGTTGATAACAAAATGACTAGTTTGCAGTGGACCCACAAAGAAAAATATAGCAAATAAAGTGTTATAGAACTCACCATACGTCCCAAGGAACGCATTTGCAATCCTCGTGTATGCATAAAATCAGTCAGTGTGCGTCCATCCACTACAGAAGTCAGAATATGAACTAAAAAAGTCAAGGGCTTCAATAGTAGATCTGGAAATGGTGGGGGTGTATGTTTTTCACATGTATGGTCACACACAGCCTAAAACCTGCTGTACCTCATTTTGATTGGTGAAAAGTAATGCATCAGAGGAAGAAGCTTCCATAAGCAAGACTGAGGCCTGAAAGACTGATGAAAGAAATAGGATTCAATGCCAAATGCTACCACATATGATTATAAAGGAATCTCATGGAAGGAATGTAAGATTCAGAAAATAAAATATCGTAAGATTCAGAAATTAAAAATATCAGCTCAGAGAGGCCCATCTGAAGACACAAAAAGCTTTGATGCAGGGTATACAGATTTAGATACATTGACGAATAGAGGCAGCAGATATTCTAGTTAAAATTGTAGCTTACACACATCATCACAATGCGAATTTGCTAGCTCAGGTAGAATGACAACTTACAGAACAAGATTCTACCAAAAAAATAAAAAAAAAATAAAAAACACTTACAGAACAAGAAGTCCCTTGAGCCTTTATATTCACCTAAACATATGACCCATTCTGCATCAAATGAGCACACAAAACACAAGACCCATTCGATTTCCGCCTTCACCACATTCCACCTCCTCACTGTTTCATTCCATTCCACCCCCACCGCCATCCATCAAGCAATATACAACACATTCAATCACATAAGAAACACGCGCACAACAAATGACCAAAAAAAAAAACAAAAGAAAAGGAGAGATATCCATGGCCACATCAGGAATCCAAGAATCGGCGCTCAAAGCAATCTGAATACCAAAATAATCATAGCCATTTTCATTATCCCACCAAATTCCCAACTAGTCGCAGTGAATGCCCATTTTCCACCCAAACTGATTTTGACATGAAATTCTCACCGTGCAACCCTTCAAATCAGAATCAAGGGGCTGGGATCACCAACCTCACAGCTGAGACAACTCCACCCCCTCCTCCCTCTCCAAAATCCACCACGCATAAAATGCCCAAACCTCATTCTGCAGCCATGTTTCAAAAAAAAAAAAAAAAAAAAAGACAAGAAGAAATGGAAGAAGAGAAGGGCGGGACCCACATACCTGACGACTTCTCACTCACTCTCTTCCCTCTTCTTCTCTGATGACCGCGCCTGGCCCCCACCTGAAACAGCAGCAGGTGGGGTAACACATAAAAAAAATAAAAAAGGAATGGAAGATGGCAGGGAGTGCGGATCCACATACCTGGGCTAACTGGCGAGCTCCCTTCTTCCTACTCCCTTCACTCTGTTGTTACCCACACTCGGCCTCCACCTGAAACTATTAGCATTCCATAGGATGGAATCAAGAAACAAAATGGGAAAAGAACAGACCCAATTTCATACTCGAAATTTATTCTAAGGTTAAGTACAACTTATAACCAATGTTCAGAGATGGATGGATGTTTCAGATTGTCATCAACCTTGCTAGATGCAGAGGGCAATGGCGATTTGAGGGAAATGGAGAAGGGGTTTTGAGATGCATCGATTTTTTTTTTTTTGTTATAAAGGAGATGGGTCGATGGAGAACTTGTATGTGTTTGGGGTATTAGTAATAAAATCTCGGCGCGCCGGTGAAAACAATTCTAAAGAGTAAAGATCGGAATTTCCCTCCGAGTTGGCGGGTGAAAATTTTCAGCCAAAAATATAATTTTTGCCGGTGAGAAAACAAATCACCGGCAAAAATATTACCTTCGCCGGTGAAAAAAAGAATCGCCAAGTAAAAATATTACCTTTGCCGGCGAAAAGAAAAATTTGCCGGCAAAAATATTACCTTTGTCGGCGGAAAAAAAATCGCCGGTAATTTATTGCACCGGCAAAAAACGCCTGTAAAAGTGTAAATTCTTATAGTGGTTCCTCCTAAGGGCACGTTTGGTAACTATCCACAGGTAGGATTCCTCTTCCATTTTCCTCTTTTGGAAAGTTTTGCTTTGATGACTTTTTCCTCGCCATGAATTTGTTTAATAATTGATCTTGTGGATTTGGGCGGTCCGACCTCCTCCCATCGGACCGAATGAATCATCTCTTAAAAAGGAGGCGATATAAAACCGTGTTTCTTCAACAATGAAAATCCATCGACTGCTCTCTCCTCTTTCATCTCCCTCCCCTTCTTCGCATCGTGCCATAGCACTCGGCAAGTTCTCTACTTCTCAATGAGGGCTCTCTCCTCCCTCTCGCCTAAACCTAGACCTAGTTTCCAGTAAAATAGCTCTCTCTCCAAGACTAGCCCCAACGTGAAACCCAACCCCATTTTCTCTCACCCAGCATCGAAACCTAGCCCACCCTTCTGTCTCTCCCTTCCTCCCCTAAACTGAGTTCCATTTATGCCCAAATCGAACCTAATTTCCATGTTGCCCATTTCCACCCTACCCCAATCGATCTCTATGCTGCCCAAACCCAGCCCTAATCACATGCTGTCGTTGCCAAACATGCCTTGTTTTCATTTTTTTTCTTTTTTTCTTTTTTTGGTAAGAGCTCTATTATCATGTTAATGTTAACAATCCAATAGCTTATTACTAAATCATGAAATAGTATTATGCACATTTGAAATTTTCTTGCCTTTTATTTTTGGCTTATCTAACATCCAAATTTTCTATACCGAATGTTTGCATCAAATTCTTGTAGTTCTTTGGCAATAACAAAAATGAGAACACTTATGACTTTTTAAATTAGTTTGTATCCATTTAGTGGTAACATGAACCCACAATCTGAATGTCGCTATAGGGATAGCACCTTTCACTGCCTTGGCTATTGAACCCACAATCATGCATATAGCTTATGTTGCAATCAATTCATGTTTATTTTGCCATTTCGTAATTTTTATTGTGTTTTGAGCAAAAATGTTCTATCAAGCACAACAGTCATCTGCATTTAATATTTGTGTTTGTATTTGTGCCTATCATGATCTCCTTTTTGTTATTGTAAGTTTGCGATTTATTGTTGAGGTTAGACTCAAGGTATACGGTTTCTATATATGTTTGAGTATTATATTTTGAAGGGCAAAATATTCATGTAATAACTACCAGCTAGTATTGCATGGCTTAAGTTCAATGTGGATCTTGGATGGCTTAAGTTCCATGCTTTTATCTCATGTTGTGGATACACCTCTTTGGAGATGCCACGGTAATTTGCACATTCTGTTGAATGAAGTGGGAAACAAGATGAAGATGAAAGAATCCTTACCTGGTCAAGTTGGAAGATGGTGAAGATAAGATGACCTTTTTATGCAAGGGCGGACCCACATTACCGTCATCTAGGTGGTCGCCTCAGATTGAATTGAGAAATCTTCAAAGAATCGTAATTAAAAAGTTAGCAGATTCCTTTGGATACTGTGTGATAATATTGAAGAGTAGTCATATAGCAGTTGTGGTGATGGAAAAATGGAGAGGAAGAGTCATGTAGAAGATAAATGAAGATGAGATGTGAATTCTGCTCTTGTCGCCTTTCAGGTGAAGGAGGAGATGTAGAGGAAGAAGATGGATCGCTGATGTTTGCCATTGCCATCTATAGGAGGTCAATCTAAATGTACCTGAAGGGAAGTTGGGCAAGTTATGTTGGGATGTTGTAACGAAATACAGTGGGATTGTAATTTTAATGTTAGATGTAGGATTTTTCATTTGTTGGACATAAACTTATAGAATTTGGAAATTTTGTAACTGGTTTATTATTGGATGTTTTAATTTTAAATTTGTGTGGGGAGATTTCCAGAACCACAGGATTACTCTAATCACAGCCATCAGATGAGACTAAGCACTCTCACGTGCCATCCGCGTGCTATCCACGTGGCACCAAGCTCACCCCGGCCACCAGGGCAGGAGGTCCGGCCGAAGTCAGGCGGCTCAGGGCCACTAGCGCCGAACTGGCCCACTCCGGGCGCCATCTCGGCAGGGAGCTTCACCTCGGCTGGGCCACCCCGGATGCCATCTCGGTAGAAAGCTCCACCTCGGCTGAAGATGCCGGGATGGAAGCCGAAGCCAGAAAGAGTCTCCACTCACGCCCCTCATCCCCCACGTCACCAGGCACGTGGAGGGATAGGGGCACGAGCTAGTGGGACAGACACGACATCCAACGGCTGAGGCCACATCAGGGCAAGGCCCGAGGGCAGATCCCACGATCCCCTACCGCCGCCAAAGGCGTCCAACACGATCTGGCCCAACAAGACGCGCATTAAATGCGACGTGGGCTGATCCGACAGGCATTAAATGCGACGTGGGCTGATCCGACGCGGATCCGACGCGCATTTATGGCAACGTGGGCAGATCATGGCTTCCCAGTCGAATCATGAGACCCCACCACGATATCTCCCAAAGATACGTTCCAAACTCTATAAATAGAGGCTCAAACCACCATTAAAGGTACGCACAATTTCATTCACAGAGCCGTTACTCTGTCTCTCTTCTCCCTCTCCTCCCATTGTTCCAGTTCCCACACTGACTTTGGCATCGGAGAGCCTTGCGCCGCCCAGGCCAGGGTCCTTTGATCGTTTTCTCTTCTCTTTCAGGCTTTCGGACGGCACCCAGTCATCACCATCATCGGATAAGTCCTCTAAGACACCTCCTTATTGTGGGTCATTATTTCCTGCACCTACAATTGGCGCCGTCTGTGGGGAAGTAATATCCCAACCTTCCCAACCTTCCCAACCTTCCCAACCTTCTAAACCTCAATCTCTCAGAAGCCATGCCACCGAAAGCTAAGAAGGGCGGAGAGTCCTCGAGGGCAATCCTCGAGCGGCTAGCACCGTCGACGGACGTCCCTCCTCAAGGACGGTCCCGAACGGTCCAAGGCACATCCGCAGGCAAGGGTCGCCTGGGCTCCCAACTCTTTGTCGAGATCCCCTTCCAAGAGGGAGTCGAGGCCTCGCTCTCAGCGGACGAAACCGTGCCACCCCGACGCGACGAACACCGGCGCGAGCGTCCCCGCAAAGATAAAGCTGTTGCCGTAGAGGAGACGCGCCGCGATCAACCTCCAGCCGCTGGAGGAGACGTCGCAGCCCAAGACGCTCTTCTCCAGAAGCAGGAGCGGTTAGTCCGAGAGCTCCAGCAGCTGAGGGCAGCGCAAACCGCTTCCTTGAGGCAGGTCTCTGAGCCTCAAGGGAAGAAGAGGGACGCCCCCAACAGGGTAGCCCAGCCACCCCGCGAGGACCTCAGAAATTATCTGGACCATAAGCGGAGCCAGATTCATGACGAAGGCTCGAGCAACAGCCGAAGTCATCGTAGCCGTGATGGTCGGAACCATAGCCATCTCAGCCCGAACCACTCCAAGCGAAAATCGAGAGCCCGGACTCCAGAAGAGGACGACGAGCAGGAACAGTTTGACAAGCGCGTCAGGTTGGCTCTTCAGCGCAACCTGGACGTGCGGGACCAGAAGAAGATCTGTGGCCACATTGATCTTGGGGGCTCACCCTTCACAAAAGAGATCGAGCGCCACCCCTTGCCCAGAAAGTTCTCCGTCCCGCGGTTCGTCCCCTACGACGGACTGTCCGACCCATCCGCTCACCTCCGACACTTCTCCCAGAAGATGTCCATCTGGGGGAATGGGGGTCACCTAAACTGCAAAATCTTCTCCTCCAGTTTGGGTGACCTCCCCCTGAAATGGTTCTGTTCTCTCCCAGAGAGGTCCATTTCGAGTTGGAAGGAGCTCCAGCTCTCCTTCCTGAAAAAGTTCCAAGCCTACAGTGCCGTCCCCAAGAAGGAAGGGGACCTCCTCGCCCTGAGAATGAGGGAGGGTGAGACCCTCGCCAAGTTCACCCAACGATTCTGGGCGGTCTACAGCCAGATCGAGGGCACCAGGGAGGAGATGGCAATCTACGCCTTCCAGCATGCCCTGATCCCCGGCAACGACTTGCGAAAAGACTTGGCCGGGAACCCTCCAGAATCCATGCCGGAGTTGATGTCCCGGGTCAAGCGCTTCATCGCCCAGGAGGAAGACGAGATCCGAGCCCGGGATCAAGACAGGCACCCGGAGCCCGAGCAGAAGAGTAGCCAGCCTCGGCAGAGAGGCGGGAGGCCCTCCCAGAAGCAGGAGCCCAAGCAGGCCTGGGTCTCCAGTTCGGCGAAGCCTTCGTCGTCCAGGTCTGGGGGCACCTGGAAGCCCAGACCTCCCTCCAGCGCCAGTCAGAGCGTCAACGTCGTCTTCAAGGAGCCGATCTACCGCATCCTGCCCAAGATCAGGACCAAGCCGTTCTTCAAGTACCCTCCGCCCATGCTGAATGAGCCCACCTCCGGTGGCCGAAGCCAGCTCTACTGCTCCTTCCATAGGGGTAACGGGCACAAGACCGAGGACTGCAAGACTTTGCAGCGGTACCTGGAGAAGCTGGCCGAAGAAGGCCACATTCCAGAATTCGTCAAGGCAGGTGATGCCGGCGGTAGCGAGGGCCGGATTCACCAGAGCGCAGCCCAGGCTCCAGACAGCGAGGATTCAGAGAAGATCATTAACGTGATCCATCTGGCGTCCTCAGTTCCCGCTTCCTCGTCCCGGGACAGCTCCCAGGCCCGTGCCGAAGCCAGGCGGGCTTCGCACGTGAAAGAAGTATTGAAAGCCGAGCTCGCCCCGGCATCCAAGAAAGCCCGCTGCGACCGACCCGCCATCTCGTTCTCGGACCGAGACCTAGAGGGAATCCAGCTCCCTCACAACGACCCTCTACTCCTCACCATGAAGCTGAGAGACTTCACAGTGAAGAGGATCCTCGTCGACTCCGGCAGCTCCTCCGAGGTCCTCTACTACGACTGCTTCAAAAGGATGAAACTCTCCGAAGCAGACCTCACGGAGGTCCGTGCACCCCTGTTAGGGTTGTCCGCCACACCAGTCTACCCCAAGGGCAGGATCACCTTGGAGACCCGAGTTGGCGGAGCCTCCGTGTCGGCCGACTTCCTGGTCGTGGATGCCCCTTCTCCCTACAACGTCATTTTGGGCAGAACGTGGCTCCACAAGTTAGAAGCAGTCCCTTCTTCCCTCCACCAGAAGCTGAAGTTCGTCCATGAGAACAAGGAGGGCAAGATGGAAGTGATCACAGTGGAGGGAGACCAGCAGCAGGCCAGGCAGTGCATGCTGGCCGCAGTCCCAGCAGTGAAGGAGCCAGAGCGCGTCAACCTGGCCGAGTTCGAGAAAGGCCTCGATGAGATCGGCCGGGACCCTGAGAAGAAGAGCATCGAGGACCTGGCCGAGGTCAGGCTAGACCCGGCAGACCCAGACCGGTTCTTCCTGATTGGCACCCAGCTGCCAGACGAAGAAAGGGCCGAACTCTCTCGGTTCTTGATGCAGAATGTGGACGTCTTCGCTTGGAGCCCAAGCGAGATGCCTGGGGTCGACCCTGAGGTCATATGCCACAAGCTAAATGTGGACCCCGACCACAAGCCGGTAGTGCAGAGGGCCCGTAGGACAGGGCTGCAGCAGACAGATGCGGTTGTCGAGGAGATCGACAACCTGCTGAAGGCAGGAGCCATCCGGGAAGTCCAGTACCCGGTATGGCTGGCCAACACGGTGGTGGTCAAGAAGAAAACTGGAAAGTGGAGGGTGTGCGTGGACTTCACAGACCTGAACAAGGCCTGCCCTAAAGATAGCTTCCCCCTCCCAAAGATTGACCAACTGATCGACGCCACCGCTGGTCACGACCGAATGAGCTTCCTCGACGCCTACAGAGGCTACCACCAGATCCCGCTCTACGAGCCAGACGAGGAGAAAACATCATTCATAACCCCCCGCGGCACTTACTGCTACAAGGTGATGCCCTTCGGGCTAAAGAACGCGGGGGCAACCTATCAGCGCCTCGTCACAAAAATGTTCCATTCTCAGCTCGGCCGGACGGTGGAGGTTTACATCGACGACATGGTCGTCAAATCAGTGCACTCCGGCGATCATCTGGTTGATCTCGGCCAAGTCTTCGACATCCTTCGCGCGTACAAACTTAAGCTAAACGCTTCCAAGTGCGCCTTCGGCGTAGCCTCTGGCAAATTCCTCGGCAGCTTAGTAACACGGAGAGGGATAGAGGCTAATCCGGACCAGATCACCGCGATCCAGAGCATCCAGAGCCCCTCTACCACGAAGGAAGTTCAGAAGCTCACAGGAATGGCTGCAGCACTCAACCGCTTCATCAGCCGGTCATCAGATAAGTGCAGGCCTTTCTTTCAGCTTTTAAAGAAAAATCTGAAGTTCCAGTGGACCCCTGAGTGCGACCAGGCATTGGCCGCACTCAAAACCTATTTAATGTCACCACCATTACTCTCCACCCCAACTTTGGGGGAGATTCTGTATTTGTACCTTGCGGTCTCGGATAACGCAGTGAGCTCCGTCCTCATCAGGGAGGACGAGGGAGTTCAAAAGCCAATCTATTACACGAGCAAGACTCTGCTCGATGCCGAGACCAGGTACCTTCTATTGGAGAAGCTTGCGTTGGCTCTCGTCAGTGCCTCCCGCAAGCTCTCCCATTATTTCAAATCCCACAACATTGTGGTAATCACGGAGCATCCACTCCGTTCAGTGTTCAAGAAAGCTGATTTTTCAGGGCGAATATCAAAGTGGGCAGTTGAACTGGGGCAGTATGACATACAGTACCGTCCCCGAACTGCGATCAAAGCCCAGATCCTGGCAGACTTCATTGTCGAATTCGTCTCCCCCAACCCGGCTCCGACTCAGCTCGGCACGGCACTGGGGGGCACAGGACACGAGCCAATAGAAAATGAGGTCGAACAGGCTCCCACCTCGGCATGGAAGATCTTTGTCGACGGGTCGTCCACCTCCAAGAGAGCTGGCGCCGGCATAGTTCTCCAATCGCCAGAGGGACTGGTCATAGAGCAGGCTTTCACCCTCGACTTCAAAGCAACAAACAATGAGGCAGAGTACGAAGCACTGATTGCTGGGTTGAACAGCGCCCAAATCCTCGGAGCCCAGCACCTGGAGATCTTCAGCGACTCTCAACTGGTGACTAGCCAGCTCGCTGGAGACTACCAGGCCAGGGACGACAGGATGGCGGCCTACTTAGCCCTTGCGAAAAAACTACTCTCTCATTTCCAGAAAGCCGAGGTCAGGCAAATATCCCGAGATACTAACACGCACGCAGATGCGCTTGCAAACCTGGCCTCCGCTGTCGAAGCAGGGAAGAAAAGGACCATCGAGGTTGGGTCAGTATCAAGTTCAAGCTTAGAACTCCATTCATCTCGGCTTGTCCTCTGTGCTGACCTCGGCCCGAGCTGGATGGATCCAATTGTTGCCTACTTGAAGGACGACCAGCTCCCCGAGGACAAGGCTGAAGCCCACAGGATCAGACTTAAGGCAGCGCGATTCTGGCTCTCTCCCGAAGGCAAACTCTACAGGAAGTCCTTCACAGGTCCATACCTCCAATGCGTCCATCCAAGCAAGGTGGACGACTTCCTGTATGAGATCCACGAAGGAATCTGCGGCAGTCACATAGGGGGTCGATCCCTGGCTTACAGAGCAATAAGCCAGGGCTACTGGTGGCCCTACATGCAGAAAGACGCGCAGGTCTACGCCAGGAAATGCGAGAAGTGCCAGAAGTTCTCCCACTCCCTCCATCAGCCAGCACAAGATCTGAGTCCCCTCTCTAGCCCATGGCCCTTCGCTCAATGGGGCCTGGACATTGTGGGGCCTCTTCACCGAGCTCCAGGAAACAAGAGATGGCTGATAGTGGCTACGGACTACTTCACAAAATGGATAGAGGCTGAACCGTTGTCTTCAATCACGGACAGGGACTCCAGGAACTTCGTTTGGAAAAACATCCTTACGAGGTTCGGCATCCCCCGGACCCTGATTTCGGATAACGGGACTCAGTTCGACTCCAAGTCCTTCAACGACTTCTGCCAAGAGCACGGCATCAGAAATCATTACTCTACTCCGGCATATCCACAGAGTAATGGCCAGGCAGAAATCTCCAACAAAGTGATCCTGGACGGCCTGAAGAAGCGACTGGACAAGGCAAAGGGCAGATGGACAGAGGAGCTTCCGAGCGTGCTGTGGGCATACAGAACAACTCCAAGGAGGTCCACCTCGGCGACACCTTTCTCTCTGGCCTACGGGACGGAGGCAGTCATTCCTTTGGAAATCGGCCTTCCTACCCTGAGGACAGAGCTGGTCGACCAAGGCCGAAATGAGACAAACCTGGCAATGGAGCTGGAGTTGGCAGACGAGCGACGAGAAGCAGCAGCCCTTCGACTGACCGACTATCAGCAACGGTTAGCCAGGGCATACAATCAAAATGTCAGAGAGAGAAAGTTCTCCGCGGGAGAGCTGGTTCTAAAGAAAACCCTGCCAGCTGACAGAGAGCCAAACGAAGGGAAGCTAGCCCCGAACTGGCATGGCCCGTTCAGAATAGTCTCACTGGCAGGAAAGTCAGCCTACAAGCTCGAAGACTTGGAAGGCAAGCCACTGCCGAGACCGTGGAATGCATCCACTTGAAGAAATTTTATTTCTAAAAATGTATCGAGTCTCAAAATCAATAAAAGCAGCTTTCACCTTGTCATCAACTTGTCATCTCTCTCTGACTGATTCCGACAGCTTGGGTCTACCGCCCTGGAAAAGGCCTCGAGTCCAGACTCGGTCGTTTCCTAAAGCTCCGAGCCTTGGCTCTGGAGAAGGCCTCGAGTTCAGACACTCGGCCGGATTGGGTCTACCGCCCTGGAAAAGGCCTCGAGTCCAGACTCGGTCGTTTCCTAAAGCTCTAAGCCTTGGGCTCTGGAGAAGGCCTCGAGTTCAGACACTCGGCCGGATTGGGTCTACCGCCCTGGAAGAGGCCTCGAGTCCAGACTCGGTCGTTTCCTAAAGCTCCGAGCCTATGGCTCTGGAGAAGGCCTCGAGTTCAGACACTCGGCCAGATTGGGTCTACCGCCCTGGAAAAGGCCTCGAGTCCAGACTCGGTCGTTTTCTAAAGTTCCGAGCCTTGGGCTCTGGAGAAGGCCTCGAGTTCAGACACTCGGCCGGATTGGGTCTACCGCCCTGGAAAAGGCCTCGAGTCCAGACTCGGTCGTTTCCTAAAGCTCCGAGCCTTGGGCTCTGGAGAAGGCCTCGAGTTCAAACACTCGGCCGGATTGGGTCTACCGCCCTGGAAAAGGCCTCGAGTCCAGACTCGGTCGTTTCCTAAAGCTCCGAGCCTTGGGCTCTGGAGAAGGCCTCGAGTTCAGACACTCGGCCGGATTGGGTCTACCGCCCTGGAAAAGGCCTCGAGTCCAGACTCGGTCGTTTCCTAAAGCTCTGAGCCTTGGGCTCTGGAGAAGGCCTCGAGTTCAGACACTCGGCCGGATTGGGTCTACCGCCCTGGAAAAGGCCTCGAGTCCAGACTCGGTCGTTTCCCAAAGCTCCGAGCCTTGGGCTCTGGAGAAGGCCTCGAGTTCAGACACTCGGCCGGATTGGGTCTACCGCCCTGGAAAAGGCCTCGAGTCCAGACTCGGTCGTTTCCTAAAGCTCCGAGCCTTGGGCTCTGGAGAAGGCCTCGAGTTCAGACACTCGGCCGGATTGGGTCTACCGCCCTGGAAAAGGCCTCGAGTCCAGACTCGGTCGTTTCCTAAAGCTCCGAGCCTTGGGCTCTGGAGAAGGCCTCGAGTTCAGACACTCGGCCGGATTGGGTCTACCGCCCTGGAAAAGGCCTCGAGTCCAGACTCGGTCGTTTCCTAAAGCTCCGAGCCCTGGGCTCAGGAGAAGGCCTCGAGTTCGGACACTCGGCCGGATTCCTAAAATCAGGGTTTTTACACCCCTCAAAGATCATTGCCGAACTCACGCTTCCACAGCCGAGACCAGTGGAATGATGACTCCACTGCGGCACAAGGCAGCTCGTCTCGGCCAAAGCCAGCCATTTCGGCCAAGCACAGCTTTCCAGGGGAAGAGAGCTGTGCCAGCACTCAAACACAAAAGTGCAAGCATTCCAGAACAGTGCAAAGAAAGAGAAAAAGAACTCAAAAGCATTGTACACGGTTTGGGTGATCACAGAATTCCTCCTTTTTATTCATTGTAAACTGCTTTATTACAAGAATTACAGAACAGAAAGCAAAGTACAGAAAGGAGGATCACAGTCCTCTAAAAACATAAAGGCTGGAAGGCTCTGATCTTCACTCACTCCAAGACGCCGGATCGTGTCGGACTAGAATGCGCCACCGCCGTGTCGGACGAGAGTGCGCCACCGCCCCTCTTCCTCTTCTTCTCTCCATCAACGAAACCCGACCCATCCGATTTCGACGGGCCGGGCGTGAACCCGCGTTCAGAGAGCGCGTGGTCCACGGAGAGTTCCTTCAGAGAGTGCGCAGACCACGACAGGCTTCTCCCCTTGGAGAAAGCCGTCCACAGGCGCAAAGTTTCCCCCCGGATCAAATAACTCTGGACACCTCCCGGACATGGTTCCTACATCTATGTTCTTTCCTTCTCCCATGGCGAGCCTGCTCCCCCTACTTATAGGAAGGAGAAGGGCTCAATCTCCGAAGGGAGTTAAGGGGCGAAGTCTCCCACTCGTTGCAAAGGACGCACGCCATCCAATCCGTTGACCGGCAATTCCTATGGCGCCACGTGGAGACATCCGCCCGACTTCCTCATCAACCCTAGCGCCATGTTTATTGCCATTCATGGTCTCCAGAATACGGAGAATTGGCACAGGCAGCTATGAGGATCGTTTGACTCCTTCTACCACAAGAGTCACGCGTTATATTAAAAGCATTCAAGCACCATTCAATGCACATCCAAAAAAGAAAGAGAGGCAAATGCAGAGAAAAATGCACAAGTGAAGAAGCCCGACTTTCATTGAATTGACAGTGTTACAAAGCTGAGAAGCAAAAATTTTACATAAAAGAAGACAGAAATGTAGAGGAGCCCGGCTACTGTGGTTTCGGCGACTCGACCAGGTCGATCACCGTATCTGCCGAACCAGCAGCTTCGGCCGAACCAGAAGGGGCTTCAACTGGTACCTCAGCTGAAGCAGGGGCAAAAGAGGCATCACCTTGAGGCACGGCCGAAGCATCGCTGGCGACCGGGGCATCACTCAAGGCCGGGGCAGCTGGAGCGTCGTCAGCAGCAGGAGCTTCGACCGGGGCGCTTTCAGCTGCAGGAGCCTCGACCGGGGCGCTTTCAGTTGCAGGTGAGGAGCTCGGCTCGGGATCCAGGTCCGCATACTTCGGCAGGTCCTGATAGACAGGGTGGTCTTCAGGGACCCCCGCACGTCTCAGTGCGGCCAGGCATCCTTCCTCGAATAAAATGGAGGTGATCTCCTCCACCTGTTTCTCGTACAGCTCAGTGGCGCGGTCCACCCCGTTCTGGAAGGCGGATTGGGCCTCGGACAGAAGAGAGGCCTTCTCCTTTTCCAGGTCGACATTCGCCTTCACCAGTTTCTCCCTCTCAGCGCGACCAGCCAAGACCTCCCCTCGCAACCTCGTTACCTCAGCCGTCGACTCAGACTTCGACCTGGCCAACTCCGACTCCAACTCGGAGACCCTTTTGTTCTTTGTCCAAAGCTCGCCTTTCATATGGTTGGCCCGGGACGAGAGTTCGGCGACCTCAGTCAGAGCCGATGCCAACCGAGCGGACTCTCCAGCACTGGCCACCTTAAGCTCTTCCATTCCCTTCCGCTGCTCGTCCAGCTCCTTCTTCAGCTTCTCCCGCTCAGACTCCAGACGGGTCACCCTCGACGTGTTCCTATCCCTCCTTCCTAGGATGGCTAGGAGCCTCTGCACGTTCTGCAAGGGAAAAGAGGAGGGTCAAAACAGGAACAGCCGAGCTGGGCCACTTGAAAGAATACACAAAAAACACTTACCAGGATGTCGGCCTGGATCGCTGTCAACATCAGGCTCTCATCATCAAACTTCTCGTGCTCCTCCATATCCCGTGGCAGAGCACAGGCCCTGGCAAGGGCCCCGATCACCTCGGCATTTCCCAGCAGTCGGTCTTCAACGCTCAGGGGTTTGCCGGGTTGTGTTTCCATTCTCGGCTTCCACGGTGCTGGGGCAGTTCGGGGCCCGGAGGCCGATCCGGACCCTTGCCCCGCCGAGATGAGAGGCTCGCGCGTTGGCCCGACAGTCGACTTGCTGACTGGCGCACGCTTTTCGGCCGGCGCACTCTTTTCCTTCGGCGCGCTCTTCTCACCCCCCTTTTCGGATGGAGCTTTAGCTCCAGGGGCGTGAGCGGGAGTCTTACCCTTCGGCTGCAGGTCAGCCTTCGAACTCTTCTCCCCCGCCTTGGACTTCTTCCTGGGCGGGGACCCCTCCTTTGAGTGCTCCGGCGAGCGTCGCCGAGCTCCACCGCTCGGAGCGGGGACAGGAGCAGAGAGAGCACCAGCGCCCACCGGACCCGAAGCAGCACGAGTAACGGCAGGCGATGGGGCCCCAGAAGATGATGACCTCTGCCGAAACTTAGCGGCCAGGTCCTTGACGACGGGCTCCATCGAGCTTCCCTCCATGTCCTCTCCTCGATCAGAGAGATAAGCGTCCACTATCTGCGTCAAGTCCGGCAGCTCCGGATCAGAAGTAGACGCCTCGGCTCCAGACGCAGTTCGGTCGGCGACGGGATCGGTCAAGGGGACCCCGCTAAACACCGCAACTGATACGGTTGGACGGTCAGGGTGTGTCTCGTCCACCTCAGGTACTCCGGTCCTCTGGTAGTGGCCGCGATACCTCGGCGTATACCCGAGCAGCTTCCAAGCTGACCTGGTTTCGTGCCCCTTGTACCTTTCAACCTTGTTGATGTCGTCGGTATTCCTCCTCCAACCTTCGCTGACAGCTCGCCGTCGCTTTGCACCCGCCTCTGCTCAACAGGCAAAAAAGAGTATCAGTTCGGCATCAATGAGGTAAGCAAAGCAAAAAGGAGAAAAGCAGTGATGATTACTTGGGACTTCCCCAGGGCGACGTGGGACCGACAGCCTCCTGCTTTCACCTGGGCCGAACTCCCAGTCCCCCGAGACACAGAAGAAATCTTCCTCGGCATTCTTACTTGAATCCTCCAAGGCTAGGACGAAGCCCCTTCGCTGCGGCTTCACACGGAGATAATATCTTCCCTCCCCAGCCTTGCAGATATCATATGTATCCTCGATGTCGTGAGGGCCTAGGTTGGTCCCCAAGATCTCGTTCAGCTTCGCTGTGCCCATGATGACCTTGTAGCCATTGGGCATCAACTGGCCCGGGGCGAGGGACCAAAGACTAAGGCAGGCCCTAAGCAGGGGGTGCAGTGGAAACCTAACCCCACCCTCGATCACGGAGATCAGAGGGAACGGCATCCAGCCGCCGCAAGCAGCGATACAGGGCAGCGTCGGCAAGGTCCGCCGGTTTCAGGAGGACCCCCTCCGGAATGTTGAAGGCAGCTCTAAACTCGGCTAAGCCCTCATCGGAATCTACCCTGAATCTAGGGGTGCCCATGTCTAGAAGGGGTGACGACGAAGAAAAACCCTAGAAATCGAAAAACCCCAAGAAGAACCAGACAGAAGAACAAAGCGACTTACAGGGACGAAGAGGCAGATCGAGAGCAGATCCGGGCGCGTCCTACGGTCGTCCTCGTTGAACAGATCTCGGGCACCAGAGCAAAAATCGAAGGTAGAGGCGAAGGCGAAAGGAATCAGAAGCGAGAAAAGGAAGGGGACGGCCCTATTTGTAGAAGGGGAACCCTCATTTGGGTACCGCCTCCGAATTCGAAGAGACACTTCAAAGCCCGTGCCCGTCCCATCAATGAGACAACGCAATCAGCGCAGAAGCTACGCTTGTAGCCGTCAACTCGGTTCCCAAGACGAACAGGGCAGAGCATTTATTGCTTCAAAGAGTCGAAGCGACACCAAGTGATGATCGTTGTATCCCCAGATAGACTTTCTAGCCTTCAACCCCTAAAAGCTAAGGCGCTTAAGAGGTCAAAGGCTAGGGGGCAATTGTGTGGGGAGATTTCCAGAACCACAGGATTACTCTAATCACAGCCATCAGATGAGACTAAGCACTCTCACGTGCCATCCGCGTGCTATCCACGTGGCACCAAGCTCACCCCGGCCACCAGGGCAGGAGGTCCGGCCGAAGTCAGGCGGCTCAGGGCCACTAGCGCCAAACTGGCCCACTCCGGGCGCCATCTCGGCAGGGAGCTTCACCTCGGCTGGGCCACCCTGGATGCCATCTCGGCAGAAAGCTCCACCTCGGCTGAAGATGCCGGTATGGAAGCCGAAGCCAGAAAGAGTCTCCACTCACGCCCCTCATCCCCCACGTCACCAGGCACGTGGAGGGATAGGGGCACGAGCTAGTGGGACAGACACGACATCCAACGGCTGAGGCCACATCAGGGCAAGGCCCGAGGGCAGATCCCACGATCCCCTACCGCCGCCAAAGGCGTCCAACACGATCTGGCCCAACAAGACGCGCATTAAATGCGACGTGGGCTGATCCGACGCGCATTAAATGCGACGTGGGCTGATCCGACGCGGATCCGACGCGCATTTATTGCAACGTGGGCAGATCATGGCTTCCCAGTCGAATCATGAGACCCCACCACGATATCTCCCAAAGATACGTTCCAAACTCTATAAATAGAGGCTCAAACCACCATTAAAGGTACGCACAATTTCATTCACAGAGCCGTTACTCTGTCTCTCTTCTCCCTCTCCTCCCATTGTTCCAGTTCCCACACTGACTTTGGCATCGGAGAGCCTTGCGCCGCCCAGGCCAGGGTCCTTTGATCGTTTTCTCTTCTCTTTCAGGCTTTCGGACGGCACCCAGTCATCATCATCATCGGATAAGTCCTCTAAGGCACCTCCTTATTGTGGGTCATTATTTCCTGCACCTACAAAATTGTTTGAAATACAATCGTAGAGATTAAGAATGTTGAAAAGTATACAAATCATGTATGTTTTTAAATATTTTATTGTGATGTTTGGAATGATTGAATGTACTGGGTGTTATGTTTTGAATTACTATATGTCAAATAATGTGAAATGGCTATGTATGGGTAGTAGGTTAATGTTTGGTCTAGATTGAGATGTCCATAGGATTTGAATATGCAGGTTTCATTTTGAAAAGTATGTTTGGAATGAGACAATTGATTGGGATGTGGTGAAGCTGGATGAATCTTATGTTGTTGTGATGTCTGTAATGGGATGTAGCCATTATGATGAAATATTTTTTGTGATTTTATTTCATTTATGCATGTAATCAAGCCACGGTTTGGAAGGTATATGAAGTTCTGTCATATAGAATTCTAGTAATAAACTTCTTGTTGTTGCAAGAGGCATTTGTAATAAGCAAATTGGTACGTAGTAGGAAAGTTGAAACGGATGAGTTACGCATATGCTATGTTTGATTATAGGTTGACTAATAAAAAAGTAATAACATTTGTTCTTGTTCTATCCTCAATTGAAAGAGAATGAATTAGGCAGTTCTTTTGCAGCTGATCCAAGATGTTTCATGTTATTGAAGATTGTGGATTGTTTGTATGAAGTGATTATAATGTTTGACTTTATAGGTACCTAACCAAGTAGTAAGAAAAAAGCCCTCCCGTTAAGGGGAGACTCGATCTGTCAAAGATTTCTTAAGTTATTTCATGTGTATAAAATGGTTTTTTATTATGTATTAGAGGATGTGAAATATTTTTTTGAATATGTTGAATGAATATGAGATGGAGATTATCGGATAAAGATTTTCTTTTTGAGGATTCCTCTCCCGTCACCAAACTTGGGTCGGAAAGAATCATCGTTGATTCCTTTTGTAAGGTATAAAAGTCAACAAAAACGGCTGTCAGAGTCCAATTTGTAAAACCGGCAGAGAGGTACCTTGCTATAGCGAGGGTGGCGGACACGCAGAGCCCAGTTGAATCCGGACTCTAACCAAAAGTTTGAGATGGACTTCTTTTCTAAGAGGATTATAATTAGGAGTCTTAAGCACGAATTAGGGGCTATATATTGGGTGTTTTTCACAACTCAAAGAGACAATAGATCATCTCTCAAGTTCTGAATTAGTGACCAAATTGAAAGAAATTTTCTCTGGAGATTTTTGAAGAGTTGTGCTGCCAAGTACTCTAGATAGCCAAGTTCTTCTACATCCCTTGTAGAAGATCATCTTCTTGCGTAGAAGATTAGAGGAGTCAAGTGCTGATCTGTTGCAATCAACGGTGTGATGTCGTTGAAGCATGATGCGACACAAGGTAACTTCAGTCTTTAGATAGGGGATATCTAGGGAAGAAATCTGAGTTTCTTGTAATTGCGAGATTCATAGTGTTTGATTAGATCCAGTACGGATCGGTGGTTTTTTACCCGGTTTGGGTTTTCCACCTTAAATTTGGTGTCCTTGTGGTGTGTGCTTATGATTTTATTTTCGCTGCGTAGATTATTACTTTTTATACACTAGTGGGTTGATTTATTGAATGGACCAATCTAGAGATCTCATACCCTAAACCCTCAATTGGTATCAGAGCGGGTTACACTAAGTTGCTGTGTTTGATCTAAAGAGATTTCTAGAATAGTATTCAATCGAGAAGGGACATCAACTTCTAAGCCCCCTTTGCTAGATAGTTCTAATTATGCATATTGGAAGCAAATGATGATTGGGTTCCTTAAGTCCATTGATGATGATGTTTGAGATATTGTTGAGGAGGGCTACTCCAGACCAACAATTATGGTTAGTAGACAAACTTTTCCTAAACCTAACGCTGAATGGACTAATGATGAGAAGCATACCTCCAATTGTAATAACAATGCAGTGAATAGTATATATAATGGAGTATCTGCTGAAGAGTTCCGTATGATTTCCACTTGCAAAACTGCAAAAGAAGCGTGGGAAGTCTTACAGACAGTGTATGAGGGTACAGACACGGTGAAGCAATCTGAATTGCAAAGGCTGACTAAAGAATTTGAAACCATCGTGATGGAAGAAGATGAGACCTTTGATCAATTTTATGCAAAACTGAATGATATTGTCAATTCTGTTTTCAATCTGGATGAGGAAATTCAAGAAAACAAGATTGTCAATAAAATTTTGCGGTCTCTACCTTCGAGGTTCGATTCTAAAGTTGATGTTATTGAAGAAAACATGAATTTTAATACCCTCAAGGTAAACCAGCTGGTTGGAAATCTTCAAACCTTTGAATCAAACCGTTTAAATAAAGGAAAATCAAAAGAAAAATGGTGCATTGAAAAAGGCTCTCAACACAACTTGGGAGGAACAGTCATCAGAAGAAGAACAAGATCCTTCAATTGAAACTTCTGAAACTGTGAATGGCAAGTTTGTGGCTTTCATGACTAAGTCTCTGTCTGACAATGATACTGATGAAGATCATGATGATGAGATGTCAGATCAAGAGAAAGATTATGAAGAGTTGTATCATGCTACATATGCTGATTGTGTCAAGATGACAAAGTATGCAACAAGATTATTATCAAGCTTCAAGCTGCTCAAGAAGAAAATTCTGCATTGAAAATTAAATTAGAGCAAGCACTTGAAAAGGTTAATCTCTTGGAAAGTCAGAAGATCTGCATGGCTAAAACTTTGACTACTAAGGGTCAAATATTTAAGAAGGCTGAACAAGAAGTAGTGAATCTGAAGAAAGAGATAGAGACTGTTAAATTTGAAAAAGAAGATTTGCAAGGAAGATTGAAGATCACTTTGTCTGAGCTAGAAGTGAAAAAAGCTTCACTAAACAAGATGAACACTGGTTCGAAGACTTTTACAAATATCTTGTGTAGTCAGAAGTCTCAGTTTGACAGAAGTGGTATCGGTTATTATCATGGTGCATCCACTTCAAATGCTAAAGGTAAAACAATTTTTATTTCTAGTGTTGCACTTGCTACTCCAGATACTGCACTTTCAAATAATGTGTCGAGTAGTTTCAAGAAAAAGAATGTGTCACGCGTTACATGCACATCCACTTGTCACCATTGTGAAAAGAAAGGACACATTCATCCCCATTGCAAGAAGCTGCAAAGTCAACCTAAGACCAAGCAATGGCGGAAGAATTTTTATCTACCCAAGACAACTCAAATTTGGGTTAGAAAATCTGATTTACCTAAGGAGTTTGCTCCCACTGTGCTGAAAGTTGCAACTACAAAAGTGCTGGTGGCTAATCATAAAAAGCCCTGATCAAGGAGGTCAAGTCCCCACCCTAGTGTTGATACGAAGATCATAGTGAGGGGGAGTCAAAATCGAGGGGGAGCTACTACATCCAGATTGACGGAAGCTGCATGATTTTTTGTTTGTCAATTATGGACAAATTCAAGGGGAGAAGAATGAAGCCCAGAGGAGTTCTACAAGCTAAGACAATTCAAGATCTACAGTGCTGATTTTTTTTGTTTTAAAATTCATTGGGTTTTTCTTTTGGGTGGATCATTTTGTATTGTTCTAGGAGGATTTGTCCAAGAATTGCCAAAAGGGGGAGATTGTAAGGTATAAAAGTCAACAAAAATGGCTGTCATAGTCCAATTTGTAAAACCGGTAGAGAGGTACCTCGCTATAGCGAGGGTACACCTCACTATAGCCAGGGTGGCGGACGCGTAGAGCCCAGTTGGATCCGGACTCTAACCAAAAGTTTGAGATGGACTTCTTTTCTAAGAGGATTATAATTAGGAGTCTTAAGCACGAATTAGGGGCTATATATTGGGTGTTTTTCACAACCCAAAGAGACAATAGATCATCTCTCAAGTTCTGAATTAGTGACCAAATTGAAAGAAATTTTCTCTAGAGATTTTTGAAGAGTTGTGCTGCCAAGTACTCTAGAGAGCCAAGTTCTTCTGCATCCCTTGTAGAAGATCTTCTTCTTGCGTAGAAGATTTGAGGAGTCAAGCGCTGGATCTGTTGCAATCAACGGTGTGATATCGTTAAAGCGTGATGCGACACAAGGTAACTTCAGTCTTTAGATAGGGGATATCTAGGGAAGAAATCTGAGTTTCTTGTAATTGCGAGACTCATAGTGTTTGATTAGATCCAGTACGGATCGGTGGTTTTTTACCCGGTTTGGATTTTCCACCTTAAATTTGGTGTCCTTATGGTGTGTGCTTGTGATTTTATTTTGGCTGCGTAGATTATTATTTTTTATACACTAGTGGGTTGATTTATTGAGTGGACCAATCTAGAGATCTCAAACCCTAAACCCTCACCTTTGTACTCCCCAAACGTGGAATGCGATGAATCATCTCCTTCATAAATCTTGAAAAAAGAAAGTCTAATTCCGCGGAAGCAAAGATTCCTTCGACTAGAGGATTCCTTTCTCGTTACCAAACGTGCCTAAAGGAATCCAACTAAGGAATCCCCCAACTAGCTCTCTCTCTCTATCTCTCTCTCTCTCATCCCATTTGCACGCCTTCTCTTCACCACATTCAAAGATATCTAAACTAACCAACACCAAGAAAAACATCAAGAGAACTCGCCAAACGTACCTCAATAAATAAAGCCGAATGGAGAGGAAGATGGAGATAAAGGCTGGATTGATGATAGGGTAAAAAAAATTTCTTTTGTGTGATTTCAACAGGTTCATCGCCGCTCAGCTTATTCTCCTGTTCCCTTAGTTGATTTGTGCATTGCACCGATATTATATGTTTTTTGGGTCCTGATCAATTGTGGGTCCTAGTTTTAGGGGAAGTTTTTTGGTAAATCCCCCTAGAAACAGTTATGGGGGAGCGATGAAAGGGGGACTCAAACACATGAAACACATGACTTCTCAAACAAGAAAATAAGACTTAAGCAATTAAGATATTTTTATTCTTTAACTCTATCTCCGGTTGGCCTTGGGCTTTAACATTGCCAGGCGGGATGGGCTTGGGCGAGCCACTTCTAGCTTAATTTGGGCTTGGAACAGGCTTGGGCTAATAGTTTAGAATTAGGCCGGACCTAGACACTCCTCGGCCCTGCCCAGCCCAGCCCTACTTGCATTCATGAGAAATTCAGGAGTCAGCCACTAATGGAGAGGGTTGCTTTATTATCTGTTGACCATCCATTTGTAAACTATTAGTGAGGAGGGATGATTTGTTGTCTATTAACAGTCCGTTTGTAGTCTAGGTACTGAGCTCTACACAAAAACCTAAAGAGGATCTAGAATCCAAATGGGGATGTAAATGGGTTGATCTAGAATCCAGCAGAATCCCAGACTGGGTACAATTAAGTGAAGCACTGAAGCTCATATGAATATCTCAAATTAACTATCCCAAAATGATATATACTCTATTTATTAAAAAAACAACAATATAAAGCAAATTACATAGATCTCAAAACATTTCACTTTCTTTTTTCTATTTTTTTATCGAAAAAGGAGAAAAATTGAGATGTACATCCAATCATTTAACACACAGATTTATCAAATGAGGAAGTAAAACATGCCAACATACCTTTGAGGAACTAAAATATATTGGCTGATACAAATGTCCCAAACCCCATTTTAAAAGGGTGCTAATTACAAGAAACTACATTTAGAAGTGGTGTTTCAGTACATACTTATCTTATCCTTTATGACCAACCTTCCCTTCTTTAGGTCCTGGTTGCACCTTCTTGCAGATTGGCCGAACTGTCAAAGTTGTCCGCTCGAGCGGACCCCAAACATAAAGTTGTCCGCTCGATTGGACCAAAGTTCGCTCGAGCAGACCCTCCCAGAGAGCCCTTCGCTCGAGCGTGTACTCACGCTCGCTCGAGCGAACTGTCAAATTTCTTTGTCCGAAAATCTGTATCTTCTCTGTTTCTTCCAGGCCATTCAGAACATTCATTCTAGGTTTCCAACACGACAAAAAGGGTTTCCTTGAGCTTCCAAAATGCTCATAAAACATCAACCAATCCCATTACATAAACAAGAGGAATCATTCATTAAAAATCCATTTTTGAGCAAGAAGAAGGGTGTCTACGCATGATTGAATACATTCATGAATCAAACAATGAAGCATGCATATAAACATATAAGTTTAACTTGCCTTAGTTGCTGGAAATCCAAGCTAGAACCACTCAAACACCCAATAAGCTTTCGAAGATAAAACCCCCAAATGCAAGCTCAAAATGCACCTAAAATAGTGAAAAATAAAATGAATGAAGAAGAAGATGATGCAAGCACGAATTATGACATTCTAAGACTGAAGGAAGTCAAGAGAAAATGACTGATAGGGAAGGAGCTTACCAAATAAGCAAGAAGGTGAAAAATAGAGAGATGTTTGAGCTTAGAAGAAGAAATCTTTGTTGGAGAAGATGAAGAGGATGAGGTGGTAGTGAAATCCACTCACATGCAAGTGATTCTCTTAGTTGGTTGCGTGAATTGAGAAAGGAAATGGAGAAGTAGAGAAGAACTCTCAGCTGCTGGAATGAAGAAAGAAGAAAGGAGTAGCTGAAATGGGTTCTGATTCAATTTATTTCCAGCAGTTGCATGCAAGTCCACTAAAGGACTGGAATTCTCAAAAAGAGGCTTGGGCTGATTAAGTGGGCTGGAAATGGGATCAAATGGATCCAAATTGAATGTGTCATAATATGAAAGTTAAGGCCCATGAAATGCTCTATGCAATGCAGTAGCAACTCAAAATCTAAAACATACATAAAAACCCAAAAATCTCCCAAGGTCATAATCTACTTAGTCCATGGTCAAACCCCACTAGTTTCTACCTAATCAAATCCAATTACATACAAAACATCCATTAACTACCAATCTAAATTAATTAACTCTAAATCAAGACTAAGGCGGGTCGGGGTGTTACACAATCCTCACTCTATCTCCGAGTTCATCCCAACTTCGGTAATAGTACCAACTGGGTATGACTCGATCTTGGTCACGCAACTCGGTAATAGTACCAGACTGCCGACCACGAAACTAACCTGGCCTCAGCAAGAGTACCAGACAGGCGTGTTTTGAGTGCTCAATCGGTGATAAACCAATTGAACAAAGGCCAATATGCCCAAGCTAAGAGCAGCTCAAAAAGACAAACTTACCTAACTGTTACAGAACTTTAGGAAGTTGTCAAAAACACCAAGTTAAGGAACTTAGTGACTGCCACAAGGACTTCTCGGTTACAGAACCAAGCATTCTAGAGAAAAAAAATAGTCTTGTATCCAATTGGTTTCCGTTTGAGTTCGGTCTACGGGCCACTCAAAACTTCAGAATAATTTTTGTACCTATGACCTCCCAATTTGGGAACCGACGTCGGATACTTGGCCTCTCGGTTATGGAACCAAGGTCGGACGCTTGGCTTTTCGGTTATGGAACCGAATTCGGTTATCGAACCGAGGTTAGATACAGCTTCCTGGGCAATATACCGAGGTCGCATACTTGATCTTTCGATTGAAAAAAACGAGCTAAAAAACAATAAAAGTGTTTGAAAACAAGCATGAATAAAGAAAACAATTTCGATTCCAAAAAAGAAATTTCATTGAATTGTTCAAGAAAGTTACATCAGCAAAAAGAAATTACAAGTAAGAGCTCAAGCATCAGGAGGAGCAGAATCTGTTCGAGACACCGGACTTGGGAACTTGGCTAATTTTCTGTAAGTAGGATGGTCCCTAGGAACCTTCGCTTTCTACAGAGCGGCCATCCAACCCAATCCCCAAGCCTTTTCTCTGACGGAGGCTGATGGACCGCGCTTCTGCTTGGTGCTATCGAGGTCGGCGGACGTGGGAGTCCATTTGATCCGACCCCTTTTGTGCCTGAGGGGCAAAGGCATGGATCAACATTTTTTTTGTGTGTGGGTGTGCCAGATTTTCTATTTTACTTGGAATTGCAAATGGTGATCAGGAGATCAACCTTCGCAAGTAAAAAAGAAATCAACTTCTTTCAAGTTTTCCATTGCACATATATTTAAGAAAAGAGACATTTTCTTGATTTTCCGTGAAAGAAATTTTTTTGGTATTTATAGCTAATTTTTGGCGTTTATAGCCGATTTTTGGCTTTTATAGCCGATTTACAATTCTTATCAATAATGGAAGACAAGAGTTGTGATTTTTGTCTCTTTTAGAAAAAATTACAAACTACAATGAAAAGCAAGAAAAGGAGGATCTAACTTCTCAGGAGATTGTAGGGGACTCGTTCAGATTGACGGTCGCAAGTAGAGGTGTTCATTGGGTCGGGTTTCGGGTTATCGGGTCAAACCCGACCCGACCCGATGATTTGGGCCGGGGTCCTTGACCCGGTAATTAAGATGCTTAACGGATTTCGGGTTAACGGGTATCGGGTCGGCCGGGTTTCGGGTCAAACGGGTCGGGTCAAACGAGTCATTTGATGTTTTTGTAATTTTTTTTATAAAAATTATAAAAATGCTTTAAAAACTGCTTAAAAATAAAGTTCAAATGTTAAATAAACCCTAATTCATAAATAACAATATACAAACATACAAATTTACAATTTACAAATAGTACAACAAGACTTATAAACGGATAAAATTACTGATAATTGATAAAGGGAAGTATTCAAGTGCATCCATCCCTCACCATTTTTGGTGAGGGACACCCCCCTTTGGAAAGTGCCAAGTACAAAAGGGGAGTGTCAAGTATATAGGACTCCCCTTTTATACTTGATACTTTCTAAAGGGGGGTGTCCCTCATAAAAAATAATGAGGGATATATGGATGCACTTGAATATTTTCCATTGATAAATATAAGTATATAATTATATAAGTGATAACTTGATAAGTCGTAGACTCATAGACATAGACACATATCATAGACTCATAGTGTCATACTCATACATGATACATTATAATTATATAAATATACAAATATACAATGAATAATTGAATATAGAGCTCATTATATGATGAAGTGATGATTAATGAATATTATTATATGAATATGAATGTATGATTGACGAATGCTGATCAAGTGAGGTGATCATTGATTAATGATCAATCCATTTCAGCTAGTAATGTATTACTAACAATCAAATTATCAAAGTATCTAACATATTTAATTAAACTATTAACTAATATCAATAATATTCAATATCATATATTTTTCTTAAAAAAAATAGTAATATGTCAACGGGTACCGGGTCAACCCGCTAACATATTGCTAAAACCCGGTACCTGGGTGACTAAATAGTTAACAGGTCGGGTCATGACCCGACCCGTTAATTTGGGATGATTGTCTGACCCATTAATCCATTAAGATACCGGGTACCTGGTTGGGTAATGGGTCACGGGTCAATCTGAACAGCTCTAGTCGCAAGCCATGTATAGACTTCGCCATCATCCATGCAGATGAGAACAGATGATGCTCTTGATTCACTTGGCTTGGCTATAATCTCAGTTTTTTAGAGGATAAAGACCAAGAGGAGGTCCTATGCCCAATAAAAAGCTAAGTAGACGGGCTGAAAAGTCATGTCTAAGTCATTGGAGGCAGAAGGAGAAGGCAAGAACCTTGGGGGGGGGGGGGGGGTACCCCCTAAGGGACTTTTGTCACCTTATAGCGGTAGTTGGTGCAGAACTTCGCAGAGTTTTCTCTCTTTCTTTCTCTGAAAATTCTATGCTTTTTTCTGATCTGGGATCTGTGTATGGAAGTGGTTTTTTGGATTCTTGGAATGCTCTCCTATTTATAAGCTCTTGGTAGCCATTTAGGAGGGTTTATGGGCTTTAATTGTCATTAAGTCGCATAATGGGAGGAGTTAAAGGGTTTAATTCATTTATTTCGTAACTCCTGGACCTTGGCTTCTGATTGGCCGATGGATGTTAAGGGCATTTAATTGCCTTTAATCACCATGATGGGAGGAGTTTCATGGGTTAAATGCCATGAATCAATTGACTTGAAACTCTTGGCTGCTTGCTTCTGATTGGGCTGTCCAAAGAAATGAATTAATGACTGCAATAAAGCTAGTCAATTAATCTCATTAAGTGGTCACCGAGCAGTTGAAGAGTTGCGGGACATGCCGCGTCATTTAGGATTCTTCTGATGATGATTATCGATGGATCTTTATGTAGATCGGCATCGGATGACCATGTAACTTCAGGCATTGATTGCCAACAGCGGGTCGGTGCCATCTATCCTGTTGATTTCTCGATCGATTGGGTAGAAAGCGCACTTTTTGGTTGACCGGTTGACGATCAGTATTGATTTTGATACTCTTGAAGACGGACCCGTGATTTTGACGGATGCCGAAGGATTCGGTGCCTCAAAAGTATGGATATTGGAAAATCATAGGAGTTGGACGCTTCAAAAAGCAAAAAAAGACGGAAAATGGGCCTCTCCGGGGGAAATCCGGAGACCTAGAGCTCCATGGTCGCCGGCGACCCTGGGGGATTTTTCCCCTTTTGGTCTCGTTTTGCGGTCATTTTGAGGTCTTTTCCAATTCTTTTTTGTTCTGTATTTTTCTTTGACATTTTTTCTCATTTATTGGCTAGATTTTCCTGTGGAAAACTTGACGAGAATACTGGCATTTTGGAGTGCAAAGTTTCCAATTTTCTAGGAAAGTCGAAGACTTTGTACAGTAGAGCTGCCGATTTTCCGTCAGAAGCTGAAATTGGGTCAAACGATATCGGAATGACGTGAAATTTGAGGTGAAGCCTTCTAAGAAGTAAATAAGACCAACCATAGGCTTTTCTTTGAGTTTTGATGCTGTATGGGGTCCTGTCGCCAGTAGACTTGACTTTGTCCCGAGGATGATGTTGCGCTTTGATGTGCGGTCAACCGATGTCCGATTGACCTGAAATTTGACAGAGAACCTATTGGTGTCATTTTGAGATGATCCACAGGCTCTGGCTTGGAAACCATGGTCCCGAGGAGCTTCGCCATTGAGAGGCCTGATTTGGCTTCCAAGAGTCAAAGTCTGGTCAAATGTTGCTGAAATTACTTGAAACTTGACGTGTAGCCCTTTGTAAGCATCTTGAAGCCGTCCATGTGCTCTTTTTTATGAGTGATGGCCTCGGTGGTTCTCGCCATAGAGAGACTTGATTTAGCTGTTTGAGGTTTGATGGAGGGTCAAACGTTGTCGGATTGACTCAGAACTTGACGTGGAGCCTTTTAGTTGTATTTTGAGACTACCCACAGGCTCTGATCGAAGATTTGGTGTCTCCGATGCTGTCACTGCTGAGAGCTCCTGTTCAGCTATCGAATAAGCGAAGTTAGGCCAAATGATTTTGAAATGGCCCGAAACTTCTTGTGTACTCCTCTTTTGGCTGTCTTGAAGGATCTTGCAAGTTTTGTTTGATTCTGATAAGATTTGATTTTTTGAGAAGTAGCATCGCCCATTTGTGTTAGGCTGCAGCTTCTTGTAGCTTTCTTGATGTTGAGGAGGCAAAGTGACTTTTTTTTGTTGTCAATAGAGGCGATCTGACCATCGTATCGCTTTGTCGCCTCATCCACTCCTTCCTGAAGTGCGGCATGAACCTCCGACTTGACGCTACTAAAAAATGGCTTGTTGTGTCGGTTTTTGGAGTGTCAGGTATGTGGAAAACCAACACAACAAACTTTTTCTATCGGTTTGAGTTCTGTTTGTATTAGGATCAGGTTTGTTGCGTCACTTCATTGGAAAGAGACATAACAGAGTTTTGAATTGTGTTAGTTCTACTAAACCCGACACTACAACAAAAGCTGTTGTGTCAGTTGGGTTAAAATTTGAGTGTAATGTTTTATATACTTCATCAGACTGACACATCAAAATTCATCATAATTTCGCACTTCAGTGAAAAATTTCAAGTGTGCCAAATTAATTTCGCGCCAAATTAAATAAACCCAAAAAGAACAGACTCTCTCCCTCTCCTCGCGTTTCACAGAAAGAAAGAAAAAACTCAAGCTTCATCTCCCACCGACTTAGCGTTTCACAAAAAGAAAAAAAAAATCTCAAACTTTCATCTCCCTCTCCTCGTGTTTATTCCTACTACTCCCTCCGTTTTCTCCTCTTCGATGCCAAAAACTCAAGCTTTCATCTTCCAAACTCTCGTCTTTGCTGTTAGAGGTTAGTTTTTTTTTTCTCTGATGGTTTATTTTGTTTTGGGCAATTGAGTTCTAGATTGGGTTTATTCAAATTGCATGTTAAGTAGCCTTAGTTCATAGCCTTAGTCCTTCCGTGTTTTTCTTGCAATCTGTACAGTACGAATCCATTTTTTTAATGTATTAAATTAGTGAATGTTATAGTTTTGTTGTTTTTGCCTTTCTGGTTTCCTGAAAATGAGGATTGATATCCAAACGCCAACTAGTAATTCTCGCATGTTAGGGAAAAACTTGGTGAGTCAGAAACGTATCCGCAAGCTGTGTATGGTCTGTGTTATGCTATATATGTGATTCTAATTTGACTAACTTGGTGTCAAGTATTATAGATTCTAACTATTGGTTCCAAGACTTGATGCCCCAAACTTTGTACTAGGGCCAATATTTATTTGGGTGATGGTTTTGACCAACCCTGCTTGTGAATGTTATTAGTTGGTTGATTGAAGTAGTAAGGCTAGTATTAATTTCTTTGATATAACAAGAATGAAAATTCATTCTTAAAGAATTGTACATATAACAAAATATATGACCTGGCGCCACCGGTTACAGGTCGACAAGAGATCTCTTAAGGCATTATTATAGACCGTGATCCCATTTGGCATTTTGATGTCATTAGGAATTATAGATTGCAACTGCAGGATGGCATTTTTTTCTACACTTTCATAAATACTCAGGTAGTTTTGTAGCATGCCGTATGGTTTGTTTTTGGGCATTATTGTAGGTGGAATCTAAATACTAGAGAAATGTTATTGTCTTACCATCGAAAATCTTCAAGTGTATTAGTAATCAAGAGTTTTAAGTGTTGAATTGGACAAAGATTAATATTGTTTGTTTACTTTTTTAGGACTTAAATACTCGATGACAACATGCAAGTAATTAATATTGTCTGTTTATTTTTTCACCTGGTTGTAGTTCATCCCTTGGATCATGTGTTTATTTATTTTTTAATTGTTGCAGTAGAGTGTTACTTTTCCATTGTTTTGCGAAATTATTTATTTCCTTTTCAAAATGGACAAGTCTTGGATGTCAAAGGATAGGCTGACTAGGGAATACAATAATGGGGTAAAAACTTTGATCAGTATTGGAAAGGATGAGGATAGTTTCTTACGCTGCCCATGCAAAAAATTGTGGAAATCTCCGCGAGTTAACAAAGAGAGAAGTTAGATCTCATCTTGTCCATCATGGTATTGACACAACTTATACGACATGGAGATTTCACGGGGAAAGATCTTCTAATTTTGCTAAGCCCAGTGTTCCTGCATATTCCAATGACAACCAATATCATGAGATGGAGACTCCAGATGATGCGGTACCCATGAAATGAATGGTACGTACAATAGAAGAACAATTCGAGGCTAATCCTGAGAAGTTTAAAGAGTTGCTTGAAGACGCAGAGGCATCTCTGTATGAAGGCAGCCCGAAGTTTACAAAGCTATGAGCAGTGGTTACATTGTTTAATCTAAAAGCAAAGGGTGGTTGGTCCAACACAAATTTTACAAATTTGTTGAAAGTGTTATAGGAGATGTTTCCGTTGAAAGATAATGTGTTGCCTTCAAACATGCATGAAGTTAGGAAGACATTGTCAGTTTATGGTATGAAATACCAGAAAATACATGCGTGTCCCAACGATTGTATACTCTACAGAGGTGATGATTTGAAGAACCTAACTGAGTGCCCTACTTGTGGAGTGTCAAGATATAAGGAAAACAAAAGTAAGACAGACCAGTGTAGTGGTGTACCGGCAAAAGTTATGTGGTACTTTCCACCAATTGCAAGATTTGAAAGAATGTTTAAGTCCAAGGAGACAGCAAAGTCACTAACATGGCATGCTAATGAAAGAGTAATTGATGATAAATCGCGCCACCCAGCTGACTCTAAAGCATGGAAGGAGGTAGATAATATGTGGCCAGAGTTGGCAAGTGAGTCAAGAAACCTTCGTCTAGCACTTTCAGCTGATGGGGTCAACCCATTCAACTCTCTCAGCATTAGATATAGCTTATGACCGGTAACGTTGGTCACATACAACCTCCCACCTTGGTTGTGCATGAAGCGAAAGTTTATGATGTTGACAATGTTGATTCCTAGTCCGAAACAACTTGGGAAAGAGATCGATGTATACTTGGCACCCTTGATTGAGGACTTAGTTACCTTGTGGAGGGAAGGAGTTATGCTTTGTGATGCCTACAAGCGAGAACCCTTTTTGTTGGAAGCTGTATTGCTATGGACAATTAGCGATTTTCCAGCACTTGGTAATCCTTTAGGGTGCACTACTAAAAGCTACTATGCATGTCCAAGGTGCGGCGATGACACATCTTTTTATAGGCTGAAACACTCAAGGAAAAATATATACCAAGCCACTAGAAGATTTCTTCCGCTGTGTCATCCTTATCGTAGACAGCAAAAGGCCTTCAACGGGGAGAAAGAGCTTCGAATGGAACCTAAAATATTATCTGGTGAGGAAATTAAAGGAAAGTTGAAGGGATCAATTTCACATGGGGAAAACAGAAAAAATCAGTGGGAACATCAAAGAAGTCATTGGAAGAAGATGATGAAAGCAATGCCACCAAATGCTGGAATAAAAAGTCAAAATTTTTTTATATTGATTGCTGGTCGTATTTGCTTTTATTCCATAACTTGGATGTCATGCACATTAAGAAAAATGTTTGTGATAGCATCATTAGCACTTTGCTAAATGTGCCAAATAAAACAAAAGACAATCTTAATAGTCGTCTTGATCTGGAGGAGATGGGTTTAAGGAAGGAATTGGCTCCAAAGATTAGGGAGAAGAGGACGTTCTTACGACCAGCGTGCTACACATTATCTAGAGCCAAGAAAGTGAGATTTTGCAAAACATTACACAAGCTGAAAGTCTCAAAAGGATACTCTTCAAATTTTAAGCCACTTGTTTCAATGCAAGACCTAAAATTGCATGGTCTCAAGTCACACGATTGTCACTTGTTGATGCAACAATTGCTTCCTGTTGCGATACGATCTGTGCTGCCAAAACATGTGAGATATGCCATTTTGAGGTTGTGTTCCTACTTCAAAGCTATTTGTGCGAAAGTAATAGACGTGGAAAGGTTGCCTGAAATCCAGAATGATATAGTGATCACATTATGCTCATTGGAAAAGTATTTTCCACCATCATTCTTTGACATTATGATTCATTTAATGGTGCATCTTGTCAGAGAGGTTGAGCTTTGTGGTCCGGTTTTCTTTCGATGGATGTACACATTTGAGAGGTATGATGAATAATTTATTTTGATTGTTAATGGCTTCATTAGAATAAAAAAATTAAAATCCAAGTCATCCTTTCTTATTGTTTTAGGTATATGAAGGTCTTAAAGAGTTATGTAAGAAATCCAACCCGACCAGAAGCTTGCATGGCAGAAAACTATATTGCAGAGGAAGCAATTGAATTTTGTAGTGAGTTCTTACCCAAGTTGTTAGGCATTGGGATTCCTCCTTCCGGTGACAACACTCCTGCTGATATGGTATTATATGAAAAGGCTCCACCTGGCGGTGATCTAGTTCCAGTTGATAGAAAAGCTTTAGAGCAAGCACATAACTATGTGTTGCAAAACACAAAAGATGTTCTTCCTTACATCGAGTAAATAGGACTATTTAGCTGTTTCACATTTCAAATCAATCCTATGTGTCTTGAATTCTATTGGCTAACAAAATGATTTCTATTGGAAACATGATAGGGAACATATGACCAATCTAAAGGAACAAGATCCCCGCAAGTTAGGAAAACCGACATTGTTGCAAGATGAACACAATCGTACCTTTAATAGTTGGTTTAAAGAAAGGGTAAATGACCGACTTAGCGTCTTTTCAGCATAATAAACTATTAGTATGACTAACTTTTATTTTAAAATAATCAGGTGTTGGAGGAGCGGCTTAAGCCTGAGAATAAGGTGTCAAGCGCCTTAAACTGGATATCTAAAGGTCCTTTGGCACATGTTTTAAAATATTCTACCTTTGTCATTAATGGTCACCATTTTTCGACAAAGGTTCGTGATGCTTCATGAGTCACTCAAAATAGTGGAGTTTCTCTATTGGCAAGAACACCATAGATTTCAAGTTCAAAGGATAAAAATCCAATAGTCACCGACATGTCATTCTACGGTGTTCTTATCGAGATATGGGTGCTCGACTATGTTGCCTTCAAAGTTCCAGTGTTTAAGTGTGACTGGGTGGATAGTAAAAGTGGTGTCAAGACTGATGATATGGGTCACACATTAGTTGATCTTGGAAGAATTGGCCATAACTCAGATTCATTTATATTTGCATCACAGACGAAGCAAGTTTTCTATGTACCTGATCAAGTTGATCCTAGTTTGTCAGTGGTTCTAGAATCCCGCCAAAATTACCAGGACTACGGAGACGAAGATGACCTCAATGACATACTTGATCAAGTTGAAGTACTGCCAAGTGTTGAATCATTTGATGCTACTGATGAATCTCAATCAAATTACATGCGAAAAGATTGTGAAGGGATTTGGGTTGACAGCTAAAAGTTTAATTTTAGATTTTTCAGTTATATGCCTATTAGTTATATGCCTATTACATGCTACTGATGAATCTCAATCAAATTATATGCCTATTAGTTATATTCTTTTTGCTATGAGATGGATTAAGATAATCCTCCATTGAATTATATTCGAGGTAGTGACAAATTCATTTTCATTCTTTCTTGACTTGGGTAAGTAATGTTTATTATGGTTAAGTACATATGCTTAAGTTTATTCATTTTTTGTTGCTTTTTCTTATGGTAAACTAAAAATTGCGACGTGTGCTTTCAGCAGGTTTTGAAGCTTAAGCAATGGACCCTGAAACAAGTGCTGGTTCACTAAAAAAAGGAAGAGAAGACATTTAGATGTGGTACCTGCCGGTGAAAAAAATGTGAGAGGTCAAACAGTGTCTCATGACATGAATAAGAAATGGGACGATATAAAGATTGTAGTGGAGTTTGATGAAAATTATGAGCCTATCGGAAAAGTGGTACGAAAAAAAGTTGCTACTTGGCCAGGTGCATTGGTTAGAAGTGTTGTTCCACTAGCTGAACATCCAAATTGGTTTAAAGTGCCTGATCCCATCAAAGAGGATTTATGGGTAGGAATGGAGGTAAGTGTTTATTGAGCTTATCGTTGTTGAAGTGGTTATTAAATTCTTTTGCTATTTTATTTGTAAACTACAATTTGTTTAATTAAATATTTGCAGTTTAGATTTATTATAGATGTAAAATATAAAAAGAAAGCAATATCCCATTGCGGTGTACTGTGGAGGAGGTTCAAGACTCATCTGACAAAAGAATTTGTCAGACCATACTTACACTACTAGAAAAATGACATTTTATATCGGTTTTAAAAATTGCCTTATATCGGTTTTTAATATAACCGATATAATATCCCCAGTCAAAGTTTTTTATATCGGTTAATATTTTTTCATATCAGTTAATTTTTTTTTTATATCGGTTACTATATAACCGATATAATAATCGCTATATATAACATCGGTTCGCACACATCTGACATAATAGTCGTTATATTTTATATCGGTTATTATAAAATCGATATTATATAATTCGGTTATTATAAAACCGATATTATATAATTTCCCCAAACCGATATTAAATGTGAGCCCAATTTTTTTTCGCGTTTTCTTCCCACTGTATTTTTTCCCTCCCGCGCTCTGCCCCTCTTTCCCTCTTATCCCTCGCTCATTTCTTTCTTATCTCCGCTCATCTCCATCGTCGCTCAGTCTCTCCATTGTCCATTTTTCTTCACGCAATACTCCATCGCTGAAACCTCCATGCCTTCAACTCTCCCCAGCCAAACTCCTCCCTTGGATTTTCTCTCTCTCTATTTCTCTCTCTCTCCCTCCCTCCCTCTCGCTCTGCACTGTGCCCTACAGCGCCCTGGAACCGCCACCGGTTATCTCTCTCTCCCTCCCAGCGCCGGAGCCGCCACCGCAGAAACAAAAGAGGAGGCTTGCTTTGCCTTGAAGCTCTGTTTCTCTACTTCGCGAAGACGAAGATGAAGTTGATAGGGTGAAACATTGATCTCGATCTCGACGATTACAGTGGAGAGATGAGCAGCTGGGAGTCGACCGTAGGTGGAGGTTTGCTCTTCTCGATCCCTGTCTTCTTTCTTTTTGTGTTTTTTTTTTTCTCTCAGACTGAGGTATTTTTTTTTTTGTTTTTTCATTCGGATTGGGGTTCGGATGGGGATTGGGTTTTGTGGGGGCTTGATTTTGGGCTCGGCGGAATGGTTTGAGATGCATGACTGGATAGCGGTTTTGGTCAGGGGGGTTACTGGATTGGGATGATTCGAAATCTTGGTTTTTGACGGATTATGTGGGTTCGGTCTGGGTCTGACTCTGAGATTTGCAGAGATGTGTGCTCTCTCTCTATTTTCTTTTCTTTTTTTTTGATTTGTCGAAAGGAACAGAGGGGGGTCTTCTCACTTCGGGATGGGTTTGGGGCAGCAATGGTTTTGGGTAAGGATCAGAGGTCTTGAGTTGGAGATTTGGGGAATTTGTATTTTGGTTGTGGGATCCAGGAGTTTTGGGTTTCTGACGGAAGGATGGGAATGGGGTTCTTGTGGCGGGACTGCGGATGGGATTAGGTTGATTTTTTTTTCTTAGCAAGTGGCTGGTACTGTTTTTGGTGAGCTGATGAATCGGCAGTGGTGGGAGATAGAAGGGAATGGATGGAGGCCAAGTGGGCTGAGACCGGAAGGAGGGAGGAATGAGAGGGGGGAGCTCGCCAGCTAGTGGCCCAGGTATGTGGGTTCCGCCCCTTCTCTTCTTCCATTTCTTATTTTCTCTCTTTTTTCATTAACTTCTCTGCCATGGTTTCAGGTGGAGACCGAGCAGCACATCCCCTGCCACGGTTTTCAGGTGGAGGCCGAGTGGGGAGCAGGGAGAGTGACAGCAGAGTGAGGGGAGGAGGAAGAAGGGAGCTCGCCAGTTAGCCCAGATATGTGGATCCGCACTCCCTGCCATCTTCCATTTTTTTTTGTGTCCCATTTTTTCCATCTCAATTGAAAGAAAAGCAAAAAAAAAATGGGATTGTGTCTCACCCTTAAAATAACAGTTGCTCTATCTCCTTTGCCAAAAGGTTTAATGCAATCTCAGTGAGGGTAATGTTTTGAACTACTAAAGTTCTAATAAAGAATATTGATATCTTTTGTTTGTTTGTGCTGCAATTTGGGAGCTCGACCCATTTCATTCCTCATCTGAAGGAACTATCTTGTGAGTTCAGGTTAGAAGAAGCAGGCATGGTATTGAGTGTTCAACCAATCATCCAATGGGAAGATCGAGATCCCTTTCTAATGTAAATTCTACTAATAAGTATGTAGTCATTTTCATCTTGATTCCATATTGGTGCTTATGATTGTGCTCATTGATTTTTTGATAGATTTGTATGGGTGTATATGTCTGTGTTACTTGGGCATTATATGCCCCTCAAGTATCAGCATGGAAGTCCCATTGGAATGGTGTTACAAAATCTTATGATGTACATCTTAGCTGTTCAGCCTGTCACCATTGTTGAAATGGTATTACAAAATCTTATGGTGTACGACTTACTTATTCAGCTTGTCCAAAATGGCTGTTCAACTATCTTAGCATGCATCATAGGAAAGTAGAGCAGAAGACTGGCCGAAAAGAGCACCATTTGTGGATGAAAAGAGATTTCGCCGGGGCTGGGCAAAAAGCTCTCAATCTTGTACGAATTGTAAGTTTATATTGGCATTATTATTTAATTTTGCTAAGAAAGCTGTGTTGGCTTTTGCTTACAGTCAATGGATTCTATTTACATTTCTCTTATCATTTCTTTTTGTAGAAACAAGTTATTTCATAGAGAATTCTTTCATTTTCACTAGATTTTTTGACACAACTTCTTGCCACATCCTCTTTGTACCCACTTAACATAATTTTTTTATTTCTGCATCTTCCCAACTGCATATTGGAACAAATAACCAACCATCTACTGAATGTTTGAACTGATTGTAATGTGGCCCGATCAATCAAAATATACAGCTGTGGGGCCAGGCCAGGCCTCAATTCTTTCCAAGCTGCACTCCAGGCCCTAACTAGACACAGAACAGTTTGTATAAGCCCAACTGCGCAAGGGCCCAAATCTTGACACCCTATAGTGACGACGGAGAAAGGAAGAAAGAGAAGGGATACACAAGTGAACACTCAAAGATAACACAACTCACCACCCAATGGAGATCCACCAAAGGGATACAGACTTAAAAAGCAAGAAGAAATCCTTCTTCTCAAAAGCCAAAGGCTGAACTTCATTCAAATTCTGGAAAGCTCCCCTTCAATACACAACTAAAGACTTAAATAAAGAGGCCTGGAACAATCCTCCAGCCATAGACAATTTCCAAGGCTAATAGATAAGCTCACAATCTTTAAGAAAAGATAAAAACTATAAAATTAATTATGCAAGACTTGACTATAATTAAAAGACTTTAGGGAAGCTTGAAAGTCTTCTAAATAAGAGAATTAAGCAACCATTGAAATCCCAAATGCATTGGAAACATAAACCAGAAAACAGAGCAATTTCTGCTGCAGCGACCAAAATAGCCCTCTGATCTCGGTCAAAACTGATTCTCCACAAAAATTTCCAACCCCCAAGGCTTATACCATTTTAAAGATATGGAAGTTAGCGAACTAACAAAAAAAACGGTTCACAAAAAGGAGTTCTATAGAGAGAGATGTGACCATTTTACTAAAGACTGTATGGGCTGTCCACAGAATCCGAGAATGCTAAATTTGAAGTTTTTTTGCATTTTTCTTGGATTGGTTCTTCAACTTTGGTACTTGGGATACTCCGGTATCATATAGGCAGTCAACTACATCAGCTCAATTCGCCAGTTTGTGCAACTTCCTCAACTTTTTTATTTACTTTGTTTTGATTATCCATAGACCACTTCTTAGAAAATACGAGAATGGACTTTGGTCCAGGCTTGGGTTAAAGCCTCCAGTACCAACTTGGATAACCAACTTATGTGTTTCAATGTGATTCATGAGTGTGTTGTGGCTTTGCTTTTAAATCTCACACATCCCATGGATGACATTAAGAAGAGGTACAATAAAGCCTTCTTGAAATGGATGGCAATGTGACACATACATCTATCACTTCAGCCCACTAAAACTCTGTGGGACGTTGCATTGCATCATTGCTGAAGACTAAGAGAAGCTTGAAAGGTGATGCATGAATGAATAACCCAGATCTTCCCAAATTCTGCCAGATGATTTGGACTACTCTGAATCTTTCATGAAAGAAGCTTATGATTGCTTAATTTGTTTCATGTAAAAAACGATCGTATTAGAATTTAGGTCCTTTGTTTTTCTTGTTTCTTGATTTATGCAAATCTTCAATTCCGCATAGGGTTGAACTCTTTGTAGGATTGGGAGCATCTGAACTGTGTTCAGGTGCTTTATTATTCTGAGAAATAGTAGGGAGCATAGAATTATTGCGAGTTATTCAATCCAATCTTCTTATGTGGTACTTGTGATTTGTGATTATTTCTTTTTGCAGTCAGTTCTTGTCGTATTGTTGTACTAATATGCAAGTTGTTTTTTTATAGTTCCTATATATAAAGGCACCTGGTACTGTAGGAGTAGCTCTTTTAATATGTATTATTGAGTGCCTTCTGACTTGTATAATGTATTGTCTATTGTGTGTGTTGTACGGATATTTTCTTGAATTTCAAGGTCAAAATGTTTTAATCTTAATCCCAAGGGGTAGCTCAGTTGGCCTAAGACCACGGTTTGCATTCGGAGGTTGTGGGTTCGAAACTGCACTACCACACTAGGGCTACCGAAGGAAAAAAAAAATGCTTTAATATGGTTGAGTGGATGAATTTGATCGAGGGAACACAAGCGTGACATGAAGTTTACAAATCCATGGAACCCACGCTTACGGTATTGTGATATGAAAGTGCATTAGCTGGATGGACACAGATCAAACCAATTATAACTCATCTAGCCAAGTTCATTTCAATTATATATATTTGATTTTGTATTGAGCTGTTTTACTTTTTTTTTTTTTTGGCTCAATCCAAGATTTCTTACTACAAACAAAATTCAAAAGACTGTTAGCTTACCAGCAGTTCTGTTTCAACACCAAAGTGTACTCAACTTATTTAAGAAAGACATTTAACACTGATATGTTGTGATTGTTGTCCCATTTGTTATCCTGAAATGAAGCAGGTGAAGTCTTTACTGTGTCAAATTCAGATGTACCCCTCCAACATAAGCCCCAGCTATTTGCTTACTTGGTCTTTGCAGCCCTAGTAGGCTTAGTTTCTGGCTCATGCTGAGTGCTTGGGATAGAAATGCGCACCACAACCTTCACTGTAGAGAGATCTGTGAATGGAAAGCAACTATTCCCCTTATCAGACGACCATCAGTGGCTACTAATGAGACTCTAAACCGGCTTCTTGTGACATTCTTTGCCCCATTAATCTTAATAGGCTTGGATGTTCCAGAAAGGGAAAGCATCTGGACAAGACCCGGTATGAACACAACATTACCAGCCTCTATTAGTGTTGTGACATCTGAAATGACAGTAGGCTCAATTTGACACTTTTCTGACCTCCTTTCGTTGTTGAATTGAATCTCAAAAATGTATGTAGAGTTAAAAAGACTGAAAATCTTTGAAGCCATTAAATCAAAGGTTGGGATAATATGATAAGGCTGTTATTTTGTCCAACCTTCATCCATGATGAGACATCTAGGCAGCCCCCACAAGGTGGACAGCATATGAACAGTATGCAGTCCAGTCAGAGGAGAGACATGGTTCTCTTTTCCATCTGGCAGAACCAAAATCACCAACTTTCATTAATGGAGGTAAACCAAAAGGGACCTGAAAGGGATAGATCTTAATTCCTGGAGCCTCCTCTCAGCCTTCTCGATCCTGGTTCAAAACGCAGATTGGCGTTTCGACTGAATATGGAGCGAACCATGCAGTATTTTTTATTTTTTGTGCATTTTCTTTTTCTGTAAGCTTGACATTTATTTTTTGCATGAAGAAGCTTCTTATGACTTCTTCATTATTGTCTATTTTATATGATCAAATTGCAAAGTTAATTTTTTCTCCATTTTTTATACTTAAATATATGGATAAAATATATTTGTGCCCATTAAGTAATTGTTTATAAACCCACAAGCATTATATTGTATAGACATTCCAGAAGCGCTTCGGACATATAATTATTTTAAAATTTAGTGTTTCAGCGCCCCCGCCCCCGCCCCTTGCTCTGGGCACTTAAGGATGGATAGGTTTTTTTGGTTTATGCTGAAACACACAATAGATAGCAGGAGCACAATGTGAATTGCAGTGTGGCTGAATTCCAGGCCTGGAGACCATCACAACCATTGATTCAAGGGCATGACAAATGAACAGCTTAACCAAATTATTCTCCCTCTTGGAATCCCATGATCATCATCAAATGAAGGTAAATTTCAGGCCCCATATGCAAGTGGTGAACTTCTATCATTTCTCAGAAAGGCAGTCGCTGTCAATGACCTTTGAATCAGTAAGAGAGAAAGAGGTACTTTCTTTCCAATTCTTTTTTATTTTATCCTAGAAGTTAATCAGTATTTATATCAGTTATGCCAATTACAAGCAAACATCAATTACAGATTTTGATCATATAAATTACAATGCGTCGCACAATGGGTCTAACATATCTCAATGGTGACAGCTGTGAGCGGGCGTTGCGATGGTTCTTCCAGTAAATATCAAAAGAAACATAAAATAGAACTGAATCTATAATAACAAAAAATTATAAAATAAAACTGGAACAGTAATAACAACCAACTCAAAAATGTTTAAAGCACTAAGAACAGAAGTGGCAAAGCAAATTTCATTCTATATAAATCAATGGAAATATACAAACTACAAAATTATTTTAAATTTTGTACCATGAAACTGATGCACATCTCATCTCCAATCTGATCTCTCATGATCGCGTCCCACTTCATTCACAGATGGTAGTGGAATTCTGTTCACAATAGTTGAACTTGCATGAGGAGGAAAGATGGCTGTTTCTCTTGCTGTCCGGTGTTCCTGTGGAACATTGAACCAGTTCTCAACTGAGCTAAAGAAATTTCACAGTTCTAACAAATTGCTTTTATAAGGGAAAGAATGGAACTTTAATATCTGACTAGTTCTCAAATAGAAAACTTTGAACTGAAGATTAACATAATATTCCATCTCTCTTATTTACAAAAAGGATACATTATAAGGCAGGTGAAGATAGATGTAATCACAATTCCCAGATTTCAAACACATAACTGATACAAATGACCCAATAATAAGAATGGAATCCTCATAAGCTAAAACAATGGATGTTGGGTCGGTCTTGATAAGGCCTCAAAGTTGTCATCCTCCTTACCTACCAGACAAAGAAGCCCAATGAGGGTCAAGTTTTGAAGGAGCTAAAATTTCAAACAGTATTAAATTTAGGTGGGTGGATTGGAGAGGGGCATTGATATTAGGCCAAGGGGGCCTTAGGCTTAGACACTTTTTAATCTAGGATTGGCCAGGCTCGATTCCACTTGAACTATCATAAAGCAATTTAAACTTACCGTATGACCTTTAAAACTTCTTTGAATTCCAAAATTTGGAATGCTTGTGGGAGATCAACATTTAAAGAATTTCACAAGCAGAACCAGGTGATGGTAGTTTGGAGGTTTTGAAATTCTTCCAACATGAATTCTACCAATTCTAGCAACCAAAAAACCCCTAATAATGATCATATTGTGGGATCAGATTATTATTAGTTATTCAAACAGGAATTAAAGTAATAGAGTCATTCTCCAATATGCCAAAATCTAATGCCTATAAGTATAATTAACTATATTGTTTCATTTCTTTATCTAATGTATATATCACAAAACTTGTAGCAAGAGATTAGACACTACAAAACACTAATGTGCAGTAGAAAATGTATTAGTTTCTCAAACAGGCAATGTACCTGATATCCCTTGTACTTTATTAGTTCCTTCAATCTATCAACAACAAAAAGGAACCCATCATTGTCGATGTAACAGAGATCACCCGTTTTGAACCACCCTTCAGAATTTATAGCTGTAGCGGTTGCAGCTTCATTGCCAATGTAACCTGCACTCAAATTGCCAACATCCAATGAGCCTTGAGAAAACATAATTACCACTTAAACCAAGTTTCTGTTTGGCAATAGGATGGAGTAACTCTTTGATTCTTGAAATCCCCTGCTTTAATGAAGAGATAAACCAGTGTAGAGGCAAAATGTTTCTCATGTCAAAAATAATTCAAACACAACTCATGTAGCTTTAGGGTCAGTTTGGTAGTAGAATCAAGAGGAATATTGAGACAGGAATTAAGGTTTTTAGCTAAACTGGCCACCAGCCTGTTTTTCTTACAAGCAAGTTTCCCATTTGGTGGGAGAAGAGAACAAGAAAAGAAATCAATGAATTATATTGAGGTTTACCAAACTGAATTAGAGACGAACTTTTTGCCACTCCCAAATTCAATTTCTTTGTGAAATTCATCTCCCCATTTGTAAGAAGTCAACATGTAAGCAATTATATTCCATTAATTATGCTACCAAACAAGCCCTCAATTTGCCAAGCCAGCGCTTGGCCAAATAAGGTTTATACTCCATTACAGATGGCAAGGATAAAATGGGGCCTCAAGTTGCTCCAAGGCTCCAAGAAGTAGCAAGAGAGGAAAATATCTTATGAGGGCAGGGTTACATTAACCAGTGTATCAAAAATGGCAGTTTGCCTCAAGCCAATGATCCTAGTTTGCTAGGGGTAGAATGAGAGTCTGGTAATTTTGAATTGCTAAGATAGAACCATCCTTCTTACTTTACAAGCAGAGATGGGTGGGTTTAAGATCAAAGATTCCAAGTAGTTTATATAAGACTCATTACTGCTTTAGAATTATCTTTGTTTCTGAAAAAGACCAGGACCAACTTCCCTTTTTATTGTTTTGTATCTTGTAATGAGAATGTTGTTTTTGAAATAATGACATGGTGTTGGATATAGAAATGAATGAACATAAGTTTTTTTGGTGCATCTTTCTAGTGTGTTGGGGCATTGAAGTGCTATGGTTAAATGGTGTATGACTGATGACGTAGTGGTGAATGACTTTGTAGTGTGTTGGGGCATTGGGTTGTTTATATGAAGTGTTTATGTTGTCATGTACAGGTACTAGCAGGTTGTAAAAAAAAATTACATGTCACACGTACAGGGGAGACTATGCCGAAATTTCGAGAAAATCTTTCCAGGTACATCCCATGGTTTTTGGAGGCATTATGCATGTAGTTCTCAATACATGATTTTGTCTTTCTTGCTTTAGTTTAACTTAGCTTGTTAAGTTGTACAGTACATGGAAGTGAATGAACTACCTATACCATACTATGCATGTGTATATATGTACATAGAAATTAATTTATTTATATATATATACAAAGGTTTTTGTTGTTTAGATGTTAGTATTTTGAGGTATATTGCAGGTTTTTTTATCGTGGTACAGCAAGTTCTTTTGATATTAAAAAAATAAATAAATTGTGAAATTATATCGGTTTTTAATGAAACCGATATAACAAACCAATTACATATTTTTTATATCGGTTATTCTTAATCAATTATATCGGTTATAATTTAACCGATATAATAAACCATATGAAACCGATATAACAAACCAATTACATATTTTTTATATCGGTTATTCTTAATCAATTATATCGGTTATTATTAAACCGATATAAAAAACCATATGAAACCGATATAACATATATTAATTATGTCGGTTTGGCTATAAGTTATATCGGTTTTACAATAATTTATGATATAAATACATATGATATTACATCGCTTTAGGCTTAACCGATATGAAATATTACACTTATTATATCGGTTTCGTTTATCTTTTATATCGGGGGTACTTATATCGGTTTGAATTCACTCAAAAACCGATATAATAGGTCTTTTATATCGGTTTTTAGCCGATATAAAAACCCTTTTTTCTAGTAGTGTTAGATGATCCAGAATTGCTAGAAAATCCACCATATTTGTGGGACGTTTATCCAGACATCAAGAAACCGGATTGGCTGAAATTTGTTATGATTAGATGTTCAGAAGAATTCTAGGTTAATAGAAAGTGCATGTTTTACTTATAATTTCCACTAAAGAATATTTTGGAGGGAAGTTAAGATAAACTGATTCTTTTTTCCTTTGAAACTTTTAGGGGTCAAGCAAGTTGCAAGCAGAGAGAAGGGATCTGAACGAATATGACCACCGAATAGGCAAGGATGGTTATGCTGGCCTCTCCGATAAGATGGTAATCGGTTCAGACGAGAACCGTCGAACAACCAACTTTAGTTTCTAGTTGATGTTCATGATATACTCTATTTTTTTAACTATTTGAGATCTTTGACTTGTGATTGATAATAGAAAGCAGCGGGAGTATCGATTGATCCTAAAGATAGACATGTCATGTGGCTACTAGCACGATAAGACAAGAAGGCTGAATATTCAAATGATGCTACTAAGGAGATAGCTGAAAAAATCGTAAGTTCCAAATTTTATTAAAAACATTTCTAATTCGTGGGAAAATACTTATTGAGTTTCTCATCCCATTATCTTACAGGAAGTACTAGAACATGATGAAAAGGAAGGAAAGTTGGTAACAAAAGGTAGTGAAGATATTCTTACTTTGGCATTGGGAACCCCAGAGCATAGTGGCCGAGTTAGGACTGGTGGAATGTATTGTACTCCAACTACGTACTTTAATCTCCCTAAGCGTAGATCAAATAAGGAATATACTCAGAAATTGGAGGCGCAGTTGCAAGAGAAAGATGATCACATTGTGACATTGCAGAAATCAATGACAGAGTTGCTTAAACATCAAGGATTGGTTAACTCACTAATAGATGAAACATTGAGTTAGTTGCTTAAGAAACAAGTTGGAATGCTCAACTCCACACCAGCAGAAAATGTGGCGTCCAATAGTGATAAGAGTGATAATAGACAGGGGCTGTTAGCCCAAGCTCAAAATCGTAATTCATGTAGCCAAAAGGTTAAGATTTTGTACCTTTGTACCTTTAATTCTATATGTTGGTTTCGTAAGCCTTTTAAGCACTATGTGGTTGCTGACTTCACTTTTATTCAATTAATGCGTAGTCAAAGGAAGTCGGTAAAACAAAGCAGACCATGGCATTGTCAAAACGAAAGGTAAAAAAAGTTCAGGTACGTATTTAAAATAATCTATGGCTTATGTTTTCTAGTAGTTTAGGATAGACTCTATATGTGATTATATATATTGTTCCGTTCTGCATTTTTTTTTCTACTAACTTGGATTGGCTTTGTTTTCATTGTATAGTCAAAAGCAACTAAAGAAAAAGGCATTGCAGCAACATCAAAATTTATTCCTATAAATGGGATGATGGTAAGTATCTGCCTATTGAAGATTAAGACAAACATTTATGTTTCAACAAGTCCTAATACTTCTTTAATTTCTTTATTTTTCATAGTTCCAATAGTGTAAATTGGCTTTGGGATCAAAAGACAATGTTGTTGCCGAAGGAAGTGTTTATCCAATGACAGAGCAACAACATCTATGCATTGCTTGATTTTCCCGGACGCATATGTATGTGTGTCGATAGAAAAAGGATTGTCTGGTGGTGCCCTGCTCCCGTTGCCTAATGGATCTGGTGAACATTCATATGTGAAAGATGCAGTTGGTTCATCTGTGGATTGGCCAAAGGAATTCGTGATACAGCTTGAAAATGTTGTGGTGAGTGTCTTATAACAATATTTTACATACTTATAGTTTTTCTATGATCACTATCACAATATCAATCTTGCTCAATGATATGATAACGTATATGTTAGGAAGAGCATGCTCCATTGAGAAATGGTGATACGGAAAATAAGTTCACAAGATTTTATCAAGCTGTGGAAAAGAAGTTGGGGGATAATGGACTGATAACTGTTCCACTGATTGGAACTCTTTTTATCAATGAGATGGAGGATATAACAGTGAATATGGATGAGCTGAGTGATGTGTGTCACATGGGAAAGTTAGCTTCCTCTTGCCTGATAACATACATCAGGTGAGAACTCTTAGTTTGCCATTTAAAATTCATTCTTGTCTGATACAATAAAATCTAATTGATTTATATCTGGTTTAGACACTTGTGTACTTCTTATGGAATTGCTCGAGCAAAATATGCATTTGGAAGCCCTCAAAGCGTTAATGCTCTTACAAAGGATGATGATAAGTCACGATACATTCAGCATTTGGCTAGTATCCATGGTGACCGCGTGCTTTTAATTCCTTACAACACAGGGTACGTGTCTTTTTTTATGAAATATTTTTTTTTATTTTTGTAAGCATTTATTTAATTTAATTATACTTGATTTGTCGCAGCACACATTTTGTTTTAATAGGTATTGACATAACATCGACGGAAGTGTACTGGTTTAATTCTCTTAGAAGTGAACCAAATCCAGATCTTAAATTAGATATAAACAAGTGAGTACCCTTTTCAATTTCTTTGACTGGTTGGATATGGTAGACTTTACTAATAGTGCCTTGAATTGCACTCATTTCCTTTATGAATGAATCCTTCGGTTCGAAAGTTTGGTTGATTATGAGCTTAAATAAGTTACAAGCAGAGCTGACTATATTTTTTTCGTTCTTATTGCAAAAATCTTGGAATTGTTAGTGCAATCAAAGCAGTGAATTTCTCTCATGGAAAGAGAAAGAACAATCCAATTCCAAATTGGGACTACGTGAAGGTAAACTACTATTTTCCGCTAAAGGTGCAATGTGTATCTTTTTTGTTGGTTGAATATATATAATTGATTGTTTTATATACTTTTTTGTGAAGTGCCCACAACAACAGGGGGTTATCGTATGTGGTTACTATGTGATGCTCTTTATGTTGCACTTGATCGAGGATGCTGGTCTACCAATAAAAAAGAAGGTGAATAGAGTTACCATGTTCTTTAATACATCACATCAATATAAACAAAAAAAATATGATATCGAAAAAATTTCATGATCCATCAACTTTTTTCTCGACTCGCTTAGGTGATGGAGTTGGCTAGCAAGGACAAGTACACGACTAGGGAAATAAATGCACTTCGTCAGGACTTCATTGACTTTATCGACGTATTTATCACATAAATCATCATGGCTATTTGTGTAAGGTATTATCTGGGCTCTATTGGCTTATATTAATTAGAACTATTTTATAATTTTTTTTTGAGCTACCCATGGAGTAGCTAGCTAGCTTGCTTGTTAAGGAGTCCAAGTAGCCGCTAAGGTGTACGTTGGAACAATTTAGTTGTTAATCTTCAGTTTTATCAAAAGCTAGCTATATTGCTCAAACTTTTGGTATTAGGAGAAGTGAGAAGATTGCATGTTATGTTATTGTTAGATGTAACAAGGCTGTGCAGCTATTGGAAAAAGTGGGTTGAAGGTGAAGGAATTTGAGCTTTAGATCACCTGTACTCATCAATGGATGACGTGTTTTTTAGATTTTGTTGGTTTTAATTGTTTTTTGGTTACCCTGACTAAAAAAACACATATTTGAGGTTATGCCATGTGAACATGTAGCGTATTTGCATTTTGTACTATATAATGAATTTTATCGTTTTACGATATATTGAATCCTAACTATTTGTTTTGTTTTGTTTTTTTCTTTTTTTGTAGATTGAACTTAATAGAACGCGGCTATGACGTGAAATCATTTTGTGGCTTTTGTAGATGAATGGATAAAAGCTAGACGTGAAATCATTTTCTTGCATGGTGTTAGACTAGCAGGCTAATTAGGTTTTATTTTGTGGGTTTTGTAAATGTTTGAGGTTATATTTTGGATAGTTGGATAATGGAATTATTTAGTAATGAAATGAAATTGTTTTTGAGATTGTTGTGGATGGCAATGCTTCTATATAGGTCAATTGTTGTTCATATATATATGTACATTATTTTTTCGAAACAGGTGATCTACTAAAAGTGACACAAGAGGGAATCCAATTTTGTGCAGTTTAAAGAAGAACCGACACAACAATTCTATGTCTTGTGTCGGTTTGTACTTTCCCAAAGCAGATTTCCAGATATGAAATGCTAAAAACCGACACAAGTAGTATACCTCTTGTGTTAGTTTATACTTACAAACCGACACAAGTGTTATATCTGTTGTGTCGGATTGTGCTTTCCCAAAGCAAAGTCCCAGATATGAAATGCTACAAACCGACACAAGTAGTATATCTGTTGTGTCAGTTTATACTTACAAACCGACACAAGTGCTATATCTGTTGTGTCGGTTTTACTAAAATCTGTTGTGTCACCACTACTCGTGTCGCTTTGCCAATCTAAAAAACCCGACGCATCAGACTTGTTGTGTCACTTAAAAACCGACACAACAAGCCATTTTTTTAGTAGTGAGCCTGGCCTCTACTTCATCTTTCTGCTTCTTGAGTCTGGCCGCCCACTCGGTCTTGGCCTTGAGCCTGGCCACGGCTTCAGCCCTTTGCATTTCAAGTTCTGCCACTCTCTCAGTCTCGGCCCGAAGCTTAACTTCGAAATCGATCTTCTGCTTCTCCAGGCAAACTTCAAGTTCGGCGCTCTTCTTCTTTTCGGCCTCCACATAGATAAGAAGCTGGGACTTCTCGGCCTTGGTTTTATCTAACATTGATTTCCAGACGAGAGCTACGTCTTCCAGCCTCTTTATCTTCTGGTTGCTAAAATGCACAGCCCCCTAAAGTTCCTTTTTTTTCAGCCTCTAGCCATACCACGGCTAGGCCAAACTACTGGAATCTCTCTAAAATGACTTGGCATTTCTGCATCAACTGATGAAAAAAAACAAGTGTTAGAGAAAAAGGTCCGAAAATGAAAAAACTCAAGTAAAGCATAAACACTTACCGCCAGGGATGACTGCATCGAAGACAGAAGCAACTTCAGATCGTCCAGCGCCCTCAGATGGGCCATGTCATGTGGCACGGCACAAGCTCGTCTAAGCGCGAGGGAACCAGGGGATCAATCCTGCCAAGGACGCAATCCTCAGTCGTCATCATCCTCCCTGGCTCAAGTTGTAAGCTAGGGTTCCAAAGAGTTGGCCCCGCGGGTTGATGCACTGCTGACGAACTGGACCCCCCCTCGGCTCCACCCTCAGTCCGGGCTTTTTTTTCAGGTCGAGAACGCTCCTGTGATGTCTCGACCACTTGTTCCCGACCTCCAGAATTTTTTGCCAAAATAGGTATGGTTGAAGAGTCGGGGGCAGAAGTAGCAGCAGGGACGGATTGAGACACAGCTGCCATGGCAGGTCCACTTGCCGCACCGGGACCAGAAGGGGCCGAGGAAGGTTGACGGGTTGGCTCCCTAAAAGCCTGAGCTTCAAAATCATTGAAGACCAACGAGGTTTTACGCCGTGGCATATCAATTCCTTTGGGCAGAGAGCTTGAAGGCATAGCACCTTGCGGCAGCCTCGACCTCAGTCTCAAACTGGTCTCGGCTTCTTCGGATTCAAATCTGGAGCCCAAGACCTCCACGCCCGATGCTTCCCTTTGCTCAGCCTGAGCCTCGGCCTGCGAAGCCTCCTCTCTTGCCCGTTCAACATCTCGAGCCTCGGCCCTCGCAGCCACTTTCCTCGTTTGTTTGGTAGCCCGAGCTTCGGGCTGCGTAGGCTCCTCTCTCCCCTCTCAGCGGCCTAAGCCTCGGACTGCGTGGATTCCTAGTTCCCCTCTTTAGCTACAAAGACAGTCCGCTTCTTCGAAGAATGATACCTTGGCTCGTAGCCAAGGAGAGACCAAGCGGCTCTATCTTTGTTACCCCGGTAGCCATACAGAAGCTGCAACCAGCGATCCTTCCTCACCCAACGATCCCGTTGGGCATCCTTCTTCCTTTGATGAATGTCTGTATAGACAGAACAAAATACGTCAAAAATAAACTCAATAGAGAAACAATTCAGGGAAAAAGACAAAGGAAAGAAGGGCAAGGTTTTACTTGGAGGGTTGCCAAAAACATGAGGGACTCTGTAACCCCTCAGCGCTACAGGTTTGTCCGCGCCAAATTCCCAGTTGCCTGAGACGAAGTGGCGGTTGTCCTCGGTGTATTTATTATAGTCCTCTAGCTCCCTGACAAAACTTCCTTGTTTTGCTTTCACTTGGAGGTAATAGGTGTTGTCTCCCCCAGACTTGCAAAGATCATAGACATCCACAATGTCGTGGACACCGAGGTTAATCTCAAGGATCCTATTTAACTCTACGACCCCCATGATTATCTTGAAGCCGTTCGGCGTCAATTGACAGGGATAGAGGTTCCACTTATTCAAGCAAGTCCTCAGAAGTGGGTGAAGGGGAAATCGGACTCCGCCCTCTACCACGGTGACTAGAGAGAACGACATCCAGCCATTACGGTGGATATGTCCATCTAAAGGATACTCGGGGTTGTCTAATCTAATCTCGACATCATTAGGGATTCGGTATTTGGTCCTAAATCGAGCTATGACTTCCGGATTTTTTAACAGATCCTTGAAAACCCCCATCTCTCTAAGAAAACCCTAGATCCGAAAGGCTCGGAATAGAGGAGAGGAAAAAAGAAGATTGCAGGAACCCTAATGAAACAGAAACAGATGGAGACTTACAGAACTGGTTCAGACTCAGCTCGGCAGAATTGCTATTTTCAACGAAAGGTACTCTCTTATCTATTCAGTAAAAAACTTTTTTCTCTTTCGCAAGCAGAGGAAGAAGAAGGCGGAAAGCTTCTATTTATAGAAGAAAAGGCGCCCTTTTCGAAATTCAAAACGACACATGTGCCAGGTACGTAAAAAAATGCCTCGAGCATCGTACGCATCGCATCAATCACTAGGCGTGCCTTTTCAGAAAGACAGGGCAACCACTATAATGGCGACACGTGGTACCGTCGACCTATTTTTTCGCAGAGATTAAACCGCGGCATTAAAAACCTCGAGCCGGCAAAGCGGCGTTGAAAATCAAAGCGTCAACAGAGACCAAGATCATCCCTGGTCTCGGACACGCATCTTGGCAATAGTGCCAGATCTAGCCGGGACGGGCATTTACATTTATTTCTACACCTTGGTAGCTCAGTCTTCTACCGACGCCGAGGTAAAGTGGGCATCTGGCTTGAAATTCAAGAGATTCTCCCATCACGATACTTAGCTCCTGACCTCTCAGAGTCAGAGTGTAATACCCCGACCCGCCTTAATGAATGTTTTGTTTGCATTTGAGCTTGATTAGGTAGAATTAGTTGGGTTTGACCATTGACTAAGTAGATTATGACTTTTGGAGTGTTTTGGGTTTTAGTGTGTGTCTTTAAAAAATTTTTGGATTTTAGGTGCATTGCATAAAGCATAGTTTGGGTTTTGATTTTCATGTTTTGACCCGAGTCATTCAGACCCAAACTGACCTAAATTCGGATCCCCCTTGGCCCAACTACCAGCAGGAATCCCTTTTGGGACATTTTAATCATAACTCTGGGTTTGCATGCAAAGCCCAGAAAAGTTCCATTTAAAGTCTTATCTCCAGCGATTCTCTTCTCTTCTTCCTTCATTTCCAGCAACTGAAACTTCCTTCCTCTCCTTCACCTCTTCACCAAATTTCTCAAGATTGAATGGTTGGTGACCTTGCATGTGAGATTTGGGGACTCTATCTTCATCTTCCTCTACAAGATCTGTAATCTCTCTCAAGCTTTTTCCTTTATAATCTTCTCCATTGGTAAGTTTCCATCTTCCTTTCCCTTGCTTTTGCTTCAAATCAGTGAGATAATGTTACAATTCGTGCATGCATCTTCTTGTCCCTCATTTTCATTTTTCACCATTGTAGGACTTCATCTTCTCCATTACATTTGGGGGTTTTTCTTTTGGAGAGCTTACTCTGGAAATAGTGATTGAGTATAGCTTGGATTTGTGATTTTTAGCTTCAAGCACCTTAAGGCAAGTAAACATTTATAATAATGTGCGTGTTATCCTCTATTTATGATTCTTGCAATGAATCTCATTTTAGATTACCCAATTCTAGCTCATTCTTGTTCTTGCTTAAAAACTGGATTTAGATTTGTAAATGGGTATGGTTTGATGTATTTTTGGTTAAGAGAATGGATGTTTATGTTTAGAGAGCATTGGTGGCTCATCTTGCTAGTTTTTGATCATTGGAATGGACTACAAATGGTTGTAGGGGAAGCCAAGAGGGACAAAACAGCCCTGTCACAGCCTCCTCGGACCTTGGCAGTAACTACCCTCGCTCTAGCGAGCAAAAGAGTCCCCTGGCAGAGAGCATTCTCGCTATAGCGAGCTCCCAGCTCGCTATAGCGAGAGGGCCCACTGGGCCCGGCGAGCAAAACTTCAAATGGCCATAACTTTTGACTCGTATGTCCGATTATGACGTTCTTTATATCTTTGGAAAGCTCTTAAAGCGTAGAATCCAATGGTCCTTGCATATTATTGATTTGAGGTTTTGGATTTAAGAGGATATTGAATTTTAAATAAATCTTTGCAACCGGAGGGTACCGCGAGCCAAGTGTTGAACCGTAGTATGTTTAGATTGTTTTGGCCTGATAGTTGAACTTTAAGGTTGGATCCCTTGAATCCTAAATTATGCCCAATGAAATTGCAATTCATGTGGGTGAGGTGTGAGCTACCATACACCCACAAAGAACATTGTGAATCTTTGTATTGTGATCCGAACCAAATGTGTTATACTAAGGGATTCGGCATCCAAATTAAGTAACGCCAAGGGTTCCTTTGTAGCCCAATAATGCCGGAATTCTTAGTACTACACCGAGTTGGATTGTGAAGAGCATGAGGGTTCCGAGACCGTAGGCTTGGCTTGATTTTTATCTTGATTCCGAATATAAATTTCACTGTACATGCATTGCATTCTGTTTTCTAGTATTCTCGTATGACTTGATCATACCTTTGTTTGGTTATGTATATTTTCTTATACACCTGTTTATATTATGTCTGTTTTCCGCTTCTGTTCAGCTATATATGTAATAAGTTCTGATTTTGTAATATTATATGATCTGTCCTGTATCTGCTCTGTTAGTTGTCTATTGCATTCCATGAGTCAGCACCACTTGGCTTCGACCATATCTAAGTTGGACTCGGCTAAGTGTGGGTTTAGTATATATTTCTTGCCATCTATAGATGGGAAATTATTCTGAGGGTTTACCGGCACCCTAGGTTTACGATGGAGAATTCTGGGTATCTCGGTCTCCTAGTAGTACCACCCTAGATAAAATTGAGAGAATTTAGCTAATATGGATGTGCTAACTAATTCTGTTATTATGTATATTTGTTATTCTTGATTCGAATGTCTCACGTTTATTCATGCTCAGATTGCCTAGTATACGCACTTGACCTCATATGATTTATGCATATGTTCAGATATTCTTTTGCCACATGTTATATGAATTATAAATGCTTACCTTGCTTAGCTTAGTCTAATGGTGCAACACTTGGCGTTACGGGTGAATACAATGATGCCATTGCCCCGGAGATCCTTGAGGAAGATGAATCTCTCCATAACGTTGCAGAATGGACTCCTGATGATGTCTTCTAGACATCCACTCGATGAGAAATGGATGTTAAATTACCCATGACCATGGCTTGGATTGCCACATCTTTTGTAGTACGTATAAACTTGTTTAGCTTTTGGGATTGTAAACTTAACTTAACTTACTTCTCTTCTCTTTATCTCTTGAACTTGAACTTGAATTTTTAATCTATGCTCATGAACCTTATGCTCAATATCTTGATGATGGTATGATATGATATTGGATATCTATTTGACAAAATTTTACAGGTTTATGGAAAATTCGAACCTCACACGTGATATCCTGTGGGTGAATCCCGTTCGTGGGGACCAAAGGTCAACGAGTTTGACTCGAATTTCCACGCGGGCGTGTGTCGCGCCTCGGGATGTGCGAAATCTCGGGCTCGGGGCGTGACATACGTAAGTTGGTATCATAGCATATGTTATTCTAAGAGTATTTAAAATACTTGAACTTTAAGGCACGATGTGAGGACTCGGTAGGACAATTGGGTGCACCAATTCTTTTGGATTTTTCCTATAGGGTTTGTTAAGTGTTTGTGCTAACCCAATTGTTTTACAGAAAAATGCAACCTCGTCGGGCTACCAATCCCCGAAATGGTTCTAGTAGCAGTCAGAATCCCGAAACCACAGTCTTCGTCAACCTTCAAGGTGTGGGGAATGAGCATGTGGAGAATGAAGAAGCACCACCTCCACCGCCTCCGGGTAATGATGGTGGATTGAGAGACATCCTGCAAGCTATGTTCGCGCAGTTAGTAAGGCAGAATGAGCAGATCATGAATATGATGCATAGGCAGGTCCAGCCTAGGGAACAAGATCCTAACTCACTTTATGAGAAGTTTAGGAAGCGAGGAGCAATTGAGTTCACCGGATTGGAAGATCCTTTGACTGCAGACGAATGGATTGTGCACACCGAGAATGTCTTTGAGACTATGGAGTGTACAGGCAGGCAAAAAGTGTCTTTGGCTGCTTCCATGTTCAGAGATCTTGCAGACACTTGGTGGAAGAGTGTCCGTATTCCTTACAGAACGATAGCACATGAAGTTGCTTGGACCACGTTTGAGGCACAATTTCAGAAGAAATTCATTCCAGCTCATATCACCCGACAGAAGAAGGCAGGATTTCAGAATTTGAAGCAAGAACTGATGACTGTGTATATCCATGAGTTTACTCGTCTTTCGCATTTTTCCCCTGAATGTGTCGACACAGAAGCAAAGAAAGTGGAAAGGTTTATTGAAGGGTTGAGGCCTTCTATTCAGCGTTATGTTATTATGTGTCAGAGACAAAATACTTTCGACGATGAGGTTGAGAGGGCGTATTCTGTGGAGCAACAACAACAGAACATTGTTCTACATGAGCCTAAGTGTTACTTCACTCCTTCTGGCAAGAGTTCACCACAACAAACCTAGGGCAAGAAATTCAAGCAAGGGAGCAATTCTCAAGTAAGGCCAATGTCTTGTGCTCATTGTGGCAAGGCCCATGATTCAAGTCAGTGCAAGAGGATACTTGGTCTTTGCTATAGATGCAGCTTTTCAGATCACGCGGTCAAGGATTGACCACGCCCTATAGGTGATGGGGCTATAGGGCAGCAACAATAACAACATCAGCAACCAGCCCGTCCACCCATTCAAGCTCAACCCATTAGACAGGCTTTGCCGGGAGCTCAGAGGCCACATCAGCAACAATAGCAGAGCAAGTGCAAGGCCAGCAGAGGCCTAGGCAACAAGGTCCAGGTCAACAGAGGCAAGGACAACAAAGGCAGCAGCCACAGCAGCGTCCGAATGCAACGGGACGTATTTATGCCATGACCAACGAAGAAGCTGAAGCTGCATATATAGTTGTAGAAGGTAAGCTGTTTGTTTGTAATCATGAAGCTAGAGTTTTGTTTGATCCTAACCTGGATCCACACACTCTTTCATTGCACCGCACTTTGCTATGACGATCGGAGGTAGACCCGAGCAGTTGCAGGTTGTACTTGCGATTGTTACTCCGGTAGGCAGGAGGGTAGGTTGTGATTCGTTTTACCCGCAGTATAGAGTGCAGATAGGTGAGTTGATGATGCCTGCAGATTTGATAGTCCTAGCTATGCACGATTTTGATGTTATTCTAGGAATGGATTGGCTAGCGAAGTATCGTGCTTGTATGGATTGTTTTCACAAAACTGTGACCTTCCGGATTAATAAGTCTAGTGCAGGAGTAATCTTTGAAGGGTCTAAGAAGAGACTAGATGCCAGAATAATTTCAGCTCTTAAGGCACAGAGACTAATCCATAGTGGTTGTGAAGGGTTCATAGCTTTTGTCACTGAAGATAAGCAGCCTAAGCAGTTAGAAGATATTCCAGTAGCTTGTGAATTCCCGGATGTCTTTCCGGATGAAGTACCTGGTTTGCCACATATTAGGGAGATAGATTTCACTATTGAGTTAGTGTCGGGGACAGCCCCAATCTCTAGAGCACCATACAGGATGGCACCTACAGAGCTTAGAGAATTGAAAATTCATTTGGAAGAATTGTTTGATAAGGGTTTTATTCGCCCTAGTGTTTCTCCTTGGGGAGCTCCAGTTTTATTTATGAAGAAGAAAGATGGCACCTTAAGGTTATGTATCGAATATAGGCAGCTTAATCAAGTGACCATAAAGAACAAATATCCACTGCCTAAGATTGATAAATTATTTGATCAATTACAAGGTGCAGCTCATTTCTTGAAGATTGATCTTAGGTCTGGTTATCATCAGTTGAGGATTAGAGATCAAGATATTACTAAGACAACTTTTCGGACGAGATATGGACATTATGAGTTCCTAGTTATGCCTTTTGGATTAACAAATGCTCCGGGAGTTTTTATGTCTTTGATGAACATAATCTTTGCCCCATACTTGGATCAATTTATAGTTGTTTGTATTGATGACATCTTGGTGTACTCTAAGTCTAAGGAAGAGCATGCAGAGCATCTGAGGACTTCATTGCAATTGTTGAAAGACAATCAGTTATATGCGAAGTTGAATAAATGTGAATTTTGGTTGGAGCAAATAGCTTTTCTCCGGCATATAATCTCTAAAGAAGGTTTGGTAGTTGACCCAGCTAAGGTAAAAACAGTAGTGAGTTGGCAAAGCCCGAAGAATGTAGCAGAAGTCAAAAGTTTCTTAGGATTGGCTGGATACTATCGGAGATTTGTTGAAGGATTTGCTAAGATTTCGGCTCCATTGACCAAGTTGACTAGGAAGAATATCACTTTTGTTTGGACTCCAGAATGTGAAGCTAATTTTCAGTTGCTTAAGGAGAAGCTCACTACAGCCCCAGTGTTGACTTTACCGACTAAGAGCAGAGGATTTGTGATCTATACTGATGCTTCGAATGTTGGGTTAGGTTGTGTTTTGATGCAGAATGGCAAGGTAGTGGCTTATGGATCTAGGCAACTAAGAGAAATGAGAAGAACTATGCCACGCATGACTTGGAGTTAGCGGCGGTAGTTTTTTCCTTGAAACTTTGGAGACATTATCTCTATGGAGATAGGTTTGAAGTTCATTCCGATCATAGGAGTTTGCAGTACCTCTTCTCGTAGCAAGATTTGAATCAGAGGCAACGTCGCTAGTTGGAATTAATGGCTGATTATGACTTTCCGTTTCGGTATTTCCCGGGCAAAGGGAATGTAGTGGCAGATGCGTTAAGCCGGAAGTCAGGCATGGCTAGTGATGGACCGCGCTCCTGGCGCCTGGTCCTACCGAGGTCGGCGGACGTGGGAGTCCGTTGGGTCTGACCCTTTCGTAACCGGGGGGCAAGGGCATGCATCAACATTTCTTTGTGTGGGTGTGCCAGATTTTCTATTTTTACTTAGAATTGTAAGTGTTGATCCGGAGATCAACTTTCGCAAGTAAAAAGGAAATCAACTTCTTTCAAGTTTTCCATTGCACATATAATTAAGAAAAGAGACATTTTCTTGATTTGCCGTGAAAGGCGATTTTTTGGCATTTATAGACGATTTTGGCGTTTATAGCCGATTTTTGGCATTTATAGCCGATTTTGGCGTTTATAGCCGTTTTACAATCCTTATCAATAATGTAAGACAAGAGTTGTGATTTTTGTCTCTTTTAAAAAAATACAAACTACAATGAAAAGCAAGAAAAAGGAGGATCTAACTTCTCTAGAGATTGTGGGGGACCCGTTCAGATTGACGGTCGCAAGCCATATGTGGACTTCGCCATCATCCATGCAGATGAGAACAGAGGATGCTATTGATTCTCTTGGTTTGGCTATAACCTCAGGTTTTTAGAGAATAAAGACCAAAAGGTGGTCCTATGTCCAATAAAAAGCCGAGTAGACGGGCTGAAAAGCCACGTCTAAGCCATTTGGAGGCAGAAGGAGAAGGCAAGGACCTTTGGGGGGTACCCCCCCAAGGGACTTTTGTCACCTTGTAGCAGTGGTCGGTGTAGAACTTCCGCAGAGTTTTCTCTCTTAGATTTCTGATGCCTTTTTCTGTCTGAGTTTCCGGATTTTCTGCAGTCTGTTGTCTGTGTGTTTGTGATTCTTTTCTTCTTGGAGAGCTCTCCTATTTATAGGCTTTTAGGTAGCCATTTAGGAGGGTTTATGAGCCTTAATTGTCATAAAGCTACATAAAGGGAGGAGTTACAAGATTGAATTCTTTATTTTGTAACTCCTTTTTCTTGGCTTCTGATTGGCCGGAGGAGATTGAGGGCATTTAATCGCCTTTAATCGCCATGATGGGAGGAGTTTCATGGGTTAAATGCCATGAATCTTTTGACTTGTAACTCCCGGATGCTTGCTTCTGATTGGTCCGTCCAGAGAAATGGATTAATGACCGTAATAAAGCTAGTCAATTAATCACATTAAGTGGTCGCCGAGCAGTTGAAGAGTCGTGGGCCGTGCCGCGTCTTTTGGGATTCTTCTGGCGATGATCATCGATGGATCTTCATGTAGATCGACATCGGATGACCATGTAACTTTAGGTGTTTGTTGCCAACAGTGGGTCGGTACCATCTGTCCTGTCGATTTCTCGATCGGTCGGGTAGAGAGCACACTTTTTTTGGTTGACCGGGTGGCGATCAATGTTGTTTTCGATACTCTTGATGATTAACCCATGTTTTTGACGGATGTCAGAGGATTTGATGTCTCAAAAGTATGAATTTTGGAAAATACCAGAGGCCGGACGCTTCAAATCACGAAAAAACGGCGAAAAACGGGGTTTCCGGGGCCCACCGGGCGATCCCGGAGCCCAGGGTCGCAGGGTTTTTTCCCCTTTTGTCCCGTTTTGTGTCCGTTTTTACTGTTTTTTTATTCTTTTTTCTTTTGTACTTTTCCTTGACATTTTTGATCATTTATTGGCCTGATTTCCCTATAGAAAACCTGATGAGAATCCTTGCATTTTATTTTGCAAAGTTTCCAATTTTCCGAGAAAGCCGAAGACTTTGTTGCGCAGAGCTGCCGATTTTCCGTCAGAAGCTGAAACTGGGTCAAACGATGTCGGAATGACCTGAAATTTGAGGTGAAGCCTCTAAGCAATAAATAAGACCAACCATAGGCTTGTGTTTGAGTTTGAAGCTGTTTGGGGTCCTATCATCAGTAGACTTGCTTTTATCGCGATGAAGATGTCGCGATTTGATGTGCGGTCAACCGATGTCCGATTGACTTGAAATTTGATAGGGAACCTATTGGAGTCATTTTAAGATGATCCATAGGCTCTGTCTTGGAAACCATGGTCCTGGATAGCTTTGCCGCTGAGAGGCCTGATTTGGCTTCCGAGCGCCAAACTATAGTCAAATGTTGTCGAAATGACCTGAAATTTGACGTGTAGCCCTTTGTAAGCGTTTTGAAGCCGTCCATGTGCTCTATCTGGTGAGTGATGGCCTCGGTGGTTCTCACCGCCGAGAGGCTTGATTTAACTATTCGAGGGTTGATGTAGGGTCAAACATTATCGGTTTGACCCGGGACTTGACGTGGAGCCTTTTGGATGTATTTTGAGACCATCCATCGGCTCTGATCGAAGATTTGATGTCTCAGATGCTTTCGCCGCCGGGAGCTCCTTTTCAGCTGTCGGAGAAGCGAAGTTAGGCTAAATGATTTTGAAATGGCCCGAAACTTCTTGTGTACTCCTCTTTTGGCTGTCTTGAAGGATCTTGCAGTTTTTGTTTGATTCTGACAAGATTTGATTTTTTGGAAGTAGCATTGCCTATTTATGGCAGGTTGCGACTTCATGTAGCTCTTTGGATCTTGAAGAGGCAAAGTGACATTTTTGGTGTCAACAGCTAGTTTGTGCGGAGAATGGGATTTGATTGAAACTTTCAGAGGTTTAGATGTTGAGATAGAACTGGTTGGTGAGAAGGTTATGTTGGCAGCTATGTCTGTTTTAGAACCGCAGTTGATTCAGCAGATTAAAGATAGCCAGTTTCAGGATCCCGAGTTGGTCAAGATTAGAGACAGGATTGCAGACAAGCCAGATTTCAGACTTGAGGATGGTGTTTTGTATTTTCGGGATAGGTTGTGTGTGCCTAATGTTGGAAATCTTAAGGATCAGATTATGGCAGAGGCACATCATGCGCGGTACACTATGCATCCCGGTAGTACTAAGATGTACTAGAATTTACGAGGTCGATTTTGGTGGAACAACATGAAGAGAGAGATTGGTGGATTTGTTTCGAGATGTTTGACATGCCAGAAGATCAAAGCAGAACATAGAAAGCCTCCAGGACTTCTAAAGCCATTGAAGAGACCCAAGTGAAAATGGGAGCACATTACGATGGATTTTGTGTCAGGATTGCCAGAGACTTTGAGACATAACAATGCTATTTGGGTGATCGTAGATGGATTGACTAAGTCTGCACACTTCGTGCCATTCAGGACAGGAACCAAGATGCATACGATGGCTGACATGTTCATTAAGGAGATTATTCGATTGTATGGGGTTCCAGCTTCGATTGTGTCAGACAGAGATAGCTGATTTATTTCAAGATTTTGGACTTCATTCCAGCAAGCTATGGGCACTCAGTTGACTTTCAGCGTGGCATACCATCCGCAGACTGATGGACAATCAGAGAGGACAATCCAGACTCTTGAGGACATGCTCAGAGTTTGTGTTTTGGACTACAAGATAAAATGGGATCGAGATTTGGCTTTATGCGAGTTCGCGTACAATAACAGCTTTCACGCAAGTATCGGTATGGCACAGTTTGAAGCTCTTTATGGTAGGAGGTGCAGATCACCGGTTTGTTGGGAAGAAGTTGGAGTCAGAAGCTTTCATGGACTAACTATTATTGGTGAGAATAGTGCAAATGTCAAACTTGCTTATGAACGATTGAAGACAGCTCAGAGTAGGCAGAAGAGTTACGCGGATCATCGACGTAGAGATCTCGAGTTTCAAGTAGGAGACAAGGTGTTCCTCAAAGTTTCACCGATGAAGGGCACCATTCGATTTGGGCAGAAAGGCAAGTTGTCACCGAGATACATTGGACCGTTCGAGATTCGCAGCAGAGTTGGAGACTTGGCCTATAGAATGATATTACCTCCTAACCATGCAGCGGTACATGATGTTTTCCATGTGGCTATGTTGTGGAAATATGTTCCGGACTCGTCGCACGTCATTGAGTATGAGCCTTTGGAGATTCGAACAGATGCGACTTACGATGAGAAGCCTTCGCGCATAATTGACGTCAAAGAGCAGGTGTTGCGAACCCGGACGATTCGTTGGGTGAAGATCTTGTGGGAGCACCATGGCCCAGAAGAAGCTACGTGGGAGTTAGAGGAGCAAGTTTTGAGGAAGTATCCTCATCTCTTTACCGAGGTACGATTTACATTTGGAGGACCAAATGTCCTAAGGAGGGGAGGATGTAATACCCCGACCCAACTTAATCTCATTTTAGAGTTAACTAATTTTGATTAATAGTTTAATGAATGTTTTGTTTGCATTTGAGCTTGATTAGGTAGAATTAATTGGGTTTGACCATTGACTAAGTAGATTATGACTTTTGGAGTGTTTTGGGTTTTAGTGTGTGTCTTTAGAAATTTTTTGGATTTTAGGTGCATTGCATAAAGCATAGTTTGGGCTTTGATTTTTATGTTTTGACCCGAGTCATTTAGACCCAAACTGACCCAAATTCGGATCCCCCTTGGCCCAAATACCAGCAGGAAGCCTTTTTGTGACATTTTAATCATAAATCTGGGTTTGCATTCAAAGCCCAGAAAAGTTCCATTTAAAGTCTTATCTCCAGCGATTCTCTTCTCTTCTTCCTTCATTTCCAGCAACTGAAACTTCCTTCCTTTCCTTCACCCCTTCACCAAATTTCTCAAGATTGAATGGTTGGTGACCTTGCATGTGAGATTTGGGGACTCTATCTTCATCTTCTTCATCTTCCGCTACAAGATCTGTAATCTCTCTCAAGCTTCTTCCTTTATAATCTTCTCCATTGGTAAGTTTCCATCTTCCTTTCCCTTGCTTTTGCTTCAAATCAGTGAGATAATGTTACAATTCGTGCATGCATCTTCTTGTCCCTCATTTTCATTTTTCACCATTGTAGGACTTCATCTTGTCCATTACATTTGGGGGTTTTTCTTTTTGAGAGCTTACTTTGGAAATAGTGATTGAGTATAGCTTGGATTTGTGATTTTTAGCTTCAAGCACCTTAAGGTAAGTAAACATTTATAATAATGTGCATGTTTTTCTCTATTTATGATTCTTACAATGGATCTCATTCTAGATTACCAAATTCTAGAACATTTTTATTCTTGCTTAAAAACTGGTTTTAGATTTGTAAATGGGTATGGTTTGATGTATTTTTGGTCAAGAGAATGGATGTTTATGTTTAGAGAGCATTGGTGGCTCATCTTGCTAGTTTTTGATCATTGGAATGGACTACAAATGGTTGTAGGGGAAGCCAAGAGGGACAAAACAGCCCTGTCACAGCCTCCCCGGACCTTGGCAGTAACTACCCTCGCTCTAGCGAGCAAAAGAGTCCCCTGGCAAAGAGCATTCTCGCTATAGCGAGCTCCCAGCTCGCTATAGCGAGAGGGCCCACTGGGCCCGGCGAGCCAAACTTCAAATGGCCATAACGTTTGACTCGTATGTCCGATTATGACGTTCTTTATATCTTTGGAAAGCTCTTGAAGCGTAGAATCCAATGGTCCTTGCATATTATTGATTTGAGGTTTCGGATTTAAGAGGATATTGGATTTTAAATAAATCTTGGCAACCGGAGGGCACCGCGAGCCAAGTGTTGAACGTAGTATGTTTAGATTGTTTTGGCCTGATAGTTAAACTTTAAGGTTGGATCCCTTGAAACCTAAATTATGCCCAATGGAATTGTAATTCATGTGGGTGAGGTGTGAGCTACCATACACCCACAAAGAACATTGTGAATCTTTGTATTGTGATCCGAACCAAATGTGTTATACTAAGAGATTCGACATCCAAATTAAGTAACGCCAAGGGTTCCTTTGTAGCCCAACAATGCCGGAATTCTTAGTACTACACCGAGTTGGACGGTGAAGAGCACGAGGGTTCCGAGACCGTAGGCTTGGCTTGATTTTTATCTTGATTCCGAATATAAATTTCACTGTACATGCATTGCATTCTGTTTTCTAGTATTCTCGTATGACTTGATCATACCTCTGTTTGGTTATGTAAATTTTCTTATACACTTGTTTATATTATGTCTGTTTTCCGCTTCTATTCAGCTATATCTGTAATAAGTTCTGATTTTGTAATATTATATGATCTGTCCTGTATCTGCTCTGTTAACTGTATATTGCATTCCATGAGTCAGCACCACTTGGCTTCGACCATATCTAAGTCGGACTCGGCTAAGTGTGGGTTTAGTATATATTTCTGGCCCTCTACATATGGGAAATTATTCTGAGGGATTACCGGCACCCTAGGTTTACGATGGAGAATTCTGGGTACCTCGGTCTCCTAGTAGTACCGCCCTGTCCTGTTCAGATATTCTGCTCTCCCTTTACTTTCATGTTTACATGATTAAATTGAGAGAATTTAGCTAATATGGATGCGCTAACTAATTCTGTTATTATGTATATTTGTTATTCTTGATTCGAATGTCTCATGTTTATTCATGCTCAGATTGCTTAGTGTACGCACTTGATCTCATATGATTTATGTATATGTCCAGATATTCTTTTGCCACATGTTATATGAATTATAAATGCTTACCTTGCTTAGCTTAGTCTAATGGTGCTACACTTGGCGTTACGAGTGAATACAATGATGCCATTGCCCCGGAGATCCTTGAGGAAGATGAATCTCTCCATAACGTTGCAGAATGGACTCCTGATGATGTCTTCTAGACATCCACTCGATGAGAAATGGATGTTAAATTACCCATGACCATGGCTTGGATTGCCACATCTTTTGTAGTACGTATAAACTTGTTTAGCTTTTGGGATTGTAAACTTAACTTAACTTACTTCTCTTCTCTTTATCTCTTGAACTTGAACTTGAATTTTTAATCTATGCTCATGAACCTTATGCTCAATATCTTGATGATGGTATGATATGATATTGGATATCTATTTGACAAAATTTTACAGGTTTATGGAAAATTCAAACCTCACACGTGATATCCTGTGGGTGAATCCCGTTCGTGGGGACCAAAGGTCAACGAGTTTGACTCGAGTTTCCACGTGGGCGTGTGTCGCGCCTCAGGCGTGACACGGAGGACTCAAAGAAATCTGAAGCTGCGGGCAATTGTGTGGGGGTATTTTCTCAAAACTCTGGGATTACATTAGTTTCGGTAAAAGTACCGACTAATCAAATCCTCAGTCTCGGACAAAATGCACCTCGGTAACAGAACCAAAGCACAAGAAGAAACTGAGGTCATTCCCCGATGTCGGTCTCGGTCGTTGTTTTCTCAGTCGTTACAGACCTTGACGCCTCAGTCTCGGTCTCGATCATGCATCTCGTTAATAGTACTAGACTGCTAATCGAGACGGACACAAACAACTGTCTGTCCTGACACGTTCTAGAACGTGGGATAGGACAAAAGACACCGCCTATAAGTCCCTAATATGGCGTCATCCACAACTCCAAAAGTCTCCAACACATGGCCTGATTGGACTTCCATTTAATAAAAAGGAGCACTGATGGGAAATAGTTGGCTATGAAGGGACTAACTTTGAAGGCAGGTGGGCTACGATGGGACTATAATTAAGGAAAAATCATGATTGGACAAGACTCCTTAAGTACCTGTCCAAATCATGGGAAGTCCTGCCAGAGACATGGGATCCCTCGCCCATGAACCGACCTATCTATCTTATAAATAGAGGACTCGTCTCCTCCAAAGGTACGCATAATATAACGCATAACACAATATACGTTTTATGCAACTCACTCATCATCTCCATCCTTAGTTCAGTTACAGAACTAACTTAGGCATCGGAGAGCCTTACGCTGACTATAGCCGGGGTCTTTGACTGCTTTCCTCCCCTTCCCTTTCAGGTTATAGGCACCATATATTCTTCTAGAAGCAACTAAACTCATCTTAAACTTCTGATCAAAGTCCGTAATTTTTAGGCACTTACACTTCTCTTTTATTTTGGTAATCATCGGCCTTATGTTAAGTTAAATGTGACAAATCCGCGTAATGAAGGGGCACACCACGCACAAGCCTTGGCATTGTATGGTTAGAAAATTGCAGGCTGTTCTTGAATATTCGTGTGATTTTTCTAATCAGTTGTCCATCAGAGGTAAGGATTGGAAAGAGAGGTGTGCACTTTCATGATTAATTTAATTGATCTGTGAAAATATGTTTGTGCCAGTCACCCGGAATTTCAATTCTAAAGACAAAATGATTCAACCCCTTGATAGGGAATGATTTTCTGGGGAGTTCGTTTTTTCTTTCTTTTCTTGTGATCAGGAACCTTTTCTCCCCCAAAACTTGAAAAAAGAGTGAATAAGACATATGAAATCCCAAGAGAAGAAATTAATATTAGATGAAATTCCAAGAGAAGACATAAATACTCATATGACAAATTGACTTCCTTGGGATTTTCGCAGGCTTTAAGGTGGGCCTGATAGAAAGAGCCATGAAACTTCTATCCAGTACCCGTTCATTTTGGGCTAGACAAAATAATAAAACAACTTATGACATGCTTTTGGAGGCTTGTTTGCCCACTATAACCTGTAGGGCTTTCTTCTTTTCTCTTCTGCTTTCCTTTTTGGATTTCTTCTGTTTTTGGGGCAAACTTTTGCTAGCTTTTCCCCTTTTCTTTCTACTACAATTTACCATTAAGCAAAAAAAAAAAAAAAAAGGAAAAAGGAAAAAAAAAAACCTGTAGGGCTTATTTTAGGATATGAACGTCAAGGAATATTTGGAAGTTCTCCACAGAAGTTTGTTAAATTCAAAAAATTGTGCAATTTGATCCCATTTATACTGGGTTTAAAGCTCCTGGTAGTATATAGCACTCACTCTGCGCACAGATGAGTGTAAAACAATCAAATGAAATCCAACGTTTGAAAATGTGTAAGGGAGGGTTAATTTGAAAAAAATAATAACAATAAACTTTTTCTTATTAATTATGGTTAAATGGATCCTCAAAATCTGATATGCATGGAGTTCCAATAAAGGTTGCAATTAACCTCCTTTTTTGTTATATAAGCTTTGAAGCAAGCGAACATCCTTCAAGTGTCTTACTACCCTGTTTGATCTTATATTGGTGTATCTATAATTTCCTTCATATTTTTTGAGCTTTGCCTTTGGGAAAATCATAGACACCCTTCTTTCCTAGGTTTTGGTCAGGAGTTTACATATCTTTTCACGACACTATGGCATAAAGGAAGACAATAGTAACTCATGGCCACTTGCTTTGATTTACCATTTTCAGCAAAAAGAAGCCGTTTATCTTTTTCATTATTTTTTCTATTATTTTATTTCATTCATGGTTTTGGGCTAAATTTTTGTTTGTTCTGTCAGACTAGACGAAAGTGAACCTTAGAATGAGGTCAAAGAAGTCCTCAACGAGGGTCTCAGCAAGGCTGAAATTCAGCCGAAGGGTGTTCCTCTCATATGATCCTCCTCATCCAAAATGAAGCCTCTTGAAGCAATGCATCCCATATATTGAATCGCAAGACAATATTATATATCATGGCATAGTAATTAGAAACACTTAAACAAAACAATTAATCAAGTCCAATTATTAGTGCATTATCTTTTCTAATTTGCCCGTTTATCTTTCTGTCTTTTTGCAGCAAATTACCATCTCTACAGCGTGCTCAAGCAATTCTTTTGGATCGTCTGAAGTGTATGGAAATCTCAGCCTCTGATCAGAATTTTGTTCCTCCTTCTCACCCCATTCTCCTTGGATTAAAGGACTTACTTTAGCTCAGTTTAGTTCTCCTCTTCAAAGTCCTTATTTTGTGGTAGTTGGTGTAAATTCAGGTTCTGTTTCCCGTTATGGTTATGCTCTGTTGTAAGCTCTTTTAGTGCCCTGTGTCTCATGTAGGCATAGGCTGTCTAAAGGATCTCTTTTTCCTCTTTTGTTGGGCTTTCTTCGGGTTGCTTAAGTCTGGGTTGGCATTTTTGTAAGCCTCCCATTCCTATTTTTTGGGGGCACATTGCCCTTTTCTCTTTTCCTCTTTAATACAAATTTTACCCTTTAGCAAAAAAAATCATATAATCTTTTAATTTGTGCAGTGCTCCCTTTTCTTCCCTGGTTTAAGGTACTCATTCATGTACTTTTCAGGGTCTTCGCAGCACCAATGCGGTTTTCTGGAGGGAGATTATAAGATTAACTGGAAATCTTTAGAAATAGTTATCTTGGAAGAAATTCAAGAGAAATCAATTCCAAATCCAAGAATAACCAAACTTTAAGAAAATCCGCCCATACCAGACCAAGTAGTTACACCAGTACCTTATCGTAGTGGGAGTATTATCAGGACCCTTGACAAGTTCTCAGTTTAGGGAAAGTCTTACGAGGCAATCCCGGAAGAATCAGAACAAAATCCCTGTAACTATGATAAAGCAGTTAATGACATAGTTTCTGGATGTTGGCTAGATGCTATGAAAGCTGAGGTGGAGTCTTTGTACTCTAATCAGATCTGGATACTTGTGGACTTGCCTACCAATAGCAAACCTATTGGGTGCAAGTGAGTCTACAAGAGAAAAATAGTTCCATCCGGATACTCTTATCCATTGCGGTTCATCTCGGTGACGAGAAGTGGCAAATGGATGTCAAGACAGCGTCTCACGACGACAATCTTGATGAAGACATCTATATGATGCAGCCAGATGGTTTTATAGCTAATAACCAAGTGCAAAGAGTTTGCAAGCTGCATAAGTCAATTTATGGATTAAAGCAGGTATCCCAGAACAGGAACATCCGTTTTGACAAGGAAATCTAGTCATTTGATTTTTGTCAGAATTCGAATAAGTCATGAGTGTACATGAAAAGTCAAGAAGGCAGGGTAGTCTTTCTGGTATTATATGTCGATGACATCCTTCTCCCATGGAGTGACATAGGGATATCGTCAGCAGTAAAAGTCTTAGTTGGCTAGGACTTTTGATAATAAAGGACTTTGGAGACGCCAGGTACATCCTAGGGATAAGTTTCCATTGAGACTGGACAAATAGGATGATAAGCTTATCCCAATGATGTGTATATAGATAAGGTTCTGGTACGGTAAGCTATGCTTTGTACTAGACCGGATATCTGTCACGCAGTAGGCCTACTCAGCAAATATCAGTCTAGCCTAGGTCCTTATCATTGACTGCTGTAAGATGTGTTCTCAAATACTTGAGAAGAACTAGAGATCACATGTTGAGTTACAGCAGTGATGAGTTGATTCCAGTCGATTATATAGATTCTGACTTCCAGTCAGATCAGGATTCCAGGAAATCAACTTCTGGGTATGTGCTGATGTTGTAACAGATTGGCTTAAAATATTCCTTTTGGAACTTTTAGTGGTACTTTTGGCAGGACAGCCGCTCACAGTTTACTGTGATAACAGCAGGGCAGTCGTTAAGTCCAAAGAACCCAAGAGCCAAAAAACATGTATAGAGGAAGTTATACATGGTAAGATAGACTCTGTAGAGAGGTGATGTACGATCACCAAGATACTCTCTGCATACAATCTGGGAGATCCCTTTACTAAGCCTTTGACTACCAAAGTCTTTGAGCGGTATGTAAACGAGATATGCATGAGATGTAACTCTAACTGGCATTAAGCCCAAGTGGGAGATTGTTAGTTTTATGGACTCAATCCAGCAGATGATATAATAAATAAATTAATTTCTTTATTTATCAGTATATTCATGTTTTCCTTTCATGAGATGAATGGTGATTTATTATATATTGCACATAACCAATACGAATGACATGATGGTTTATGAGATGAACCGGAGTCCATAAGTATATTAGATGTAACATATGTGTATGGATGAGATCCACATACGGGAGACATGTGTGGCGAATCTTATACTTAAATGTCTTCACAACCAGTGATGAGACTGGGCATCTCATACTGACAAGGTTGCAGCACTTTGATCACTATGAGATAGTGTGATTTGTCTCGATCATCAGAATGAAAGATTCTGGATCATAGTGCTGGTACATTGGATGTTTTGAAGGACCATGAGAAGCACCTTGTAAACACTGTCTTTACTTTAAGGTTTGCTCTCATAATTCCCTAGCAATAGGCTCTCAATTCTGAGACATTAATGAACTCAAGTTTCTATTTATTCATTTGCTTTGAGTCACCAATGAGTGAGGCCAATTGTAGGTCAACACCTCGGTGATTTGGGTACGTGGTAGTAGATCTGTGGGAACATTCAATGGTCAAGATGAAATCTATCTCTAATATTCCCTTATTCCAATTAATGGATTTGTCATTAGTAAGTGCGCACCCATTCCGATTAAGAGTTAATTGGAAATGTACCATTGATCATTATAATTAATTGGGGCTCAAGGATAATAAGATATGGATCTAGTTTGGAAGACAGGTCCAATTGATCCACGGATAGTGATAGAGGGGTCTACTTATGGTAATGTGGAAGTTTAGGGTCTTCTATGTAATATTCCTAAGACTGGAGTTCAATTGCATTTATATAGTGGAGTTATTTGCAATTAACTGTGGGCACGGATTACACATGAGATGTGGGGTCGCGTGTCCCAGTTGGAGCCAGCTTTCTAAGAAATCCCTAGTGGTCCCCACGCTAGCCCAATTATTAGAAAGTATCTAATTCTAGTTGAACTCTAAAAGGAAAGTTACTATTTCTATTTGAAGTGAGACTTTTAATAGTGGTAATAGTAAATTTACTAATTATAGTAGAAGTAAGACTTCTATTTTAATTAGAAAGGAATTGGAAAGTTACTAATCATATTTGAAGTGAGACTTCTAATTATGATATGGTAAGTTACTAATTAGTTAATGGAAGTAAGACTTCTATTTTAATTAAGAAGAGATAATTACTAATTATTTGGAAGTAAGACTTCTAATGGAAATTAGTAAAAGGGGGCTTGCAAAAGCTATAAATAGAGAAGGAAAAAGTGTGTTGGACGTCCATCCATAGTCCCATTACTGGGATTCACGCCCAGCCCCTTTGGAGTGCAAGCGTTGCACGTTTTTCCTCTCTTCCCTCTTCTGGTTCTTCTTCTAGTTTCCTCCTAGAGTTCCTAGTAGTTTTCTCTTGGAGATCCCACCATCTTCTTGAGAAAAAGGAGAATCTGATACGGGTCATCGCGTGGAAGATCAAGAGGTCTTGGTGATCCTTATTCGATTAATGAAAGCATTTCATCATCAAAGAAAGACGCAACTTCTTCATTAGATCACAACCGAGCTCCGAAGTTATAATTCACTTCCTTGCATGTTGTAGATTATTATGGATGCTTATTAGTTGCTATTTCTATCTTCTAGATAGATTGTATTTACTGATCATGATGGCTGAGATTGAGGGTTTACTTCCTGAATTGGGTTTATAGCCTTCTGGATAGTTGATCCCTGCATCAAGTGGGTCAAAGTTTTTGAAACCTATATATCCTAGAGGCCCACCCTATTTCCAACACTGTTGTAAGCTCTTTTAATGCCCTGTGTCTCATGTAGGCATAGGCTGTCTAAAGGATCTCTTTTTCCTCTTTTGTTGGGCTTTCTTCAGGTTGCTTAAGTCTGGGTTGGCAGTTTTGTAAGCCTCCCATTCCTATTTTTTTGGGGCACATTGCTCTTTTCTCTTTTCCTCTTTAATGCAAATTTTACCCTTTAGCAAAAAAAATCATATAATCTTTTAATTTGTGCAGTGCTCCCTTTTCTTCCCAGGTTTAAGGTACTCATTCTTGTACTTTTCAGGGTCTTTTGTGCGCCATCTCTTTTTTTATCTTCTTTCCTGTTTCTAAAAAAAATTTACCATTTAGAAAAGAAATTGAATTAAGTTCTGAAATTTCATTCCTTGTTAGACATATTGGAAGCCAGTTGGTTCAAGATTTGAGAGTTACTAGGCTTCTGACATTAGAGATTGGGAATTGATAAAAGAGGATAAGGTTAGAGATGATAAGGTTTAGGTTGTTAATGATTGCTTACAATATTTTGTTCATATATTGAGATAGATTCTTGTAATAAAGGTACGGTGATTTTAGGAAATTACTTCCAATATGTTTGCCTACATAGGAGCCACTAATCATATAATGTCTGATATATCCAATTTGTTACTGCACTCGAAATATTAAGCAAGTGATCAAGTTACTGAGTAATGGTAATAGTTTAGCCATATAATGTTTAGTTTCATCCTGTTTGAGTAAAAATCGAGCTAGAGCCATAACTGTCCAAACGGCAGAATGGTGTCTCGCTATAGCGAGATACATGTTCGCTATAGCGAGCATTACGGGAAAGCCCAATTCGGGTAGAACTCTTAAATAGAGTTTGGGGCTAATTTCTCTCCTAATTTGAGTTTAATTATAAGACTAAGGCACGAACTTAGGGCTATTTATTGGGTGTTTCTCTCAAACCAAAGTGTCCACACAATAAGTTAATTCTCCCTCTTCATCTAACGTTAGAATACCATAAAGAGATTTTCTTATTTCTTTAAAGCTATTGAGAGATTGTTCTGAAGGGCTGCTCTAGAAGGTTTTGTTGCTTCTACTCTCTTGTAGAAGATTGATCATCTTGGTGGACAAGGTGTGAGAAGATTAAGTAAGGAGAACGGTGCACAGTGGAAGTCATTGTAAGTGCAAAGAATATAACTCATAAGATTAGAGGGTGCCTAATCGGACTTATCGAAATATTTGATGGAGATTAGCTGCCTTCAAGCCTAAAAAGGGGGAAACAAATTGGTCAGAGGACCCTGGCTGTGGGCAGCGCAGGGCTCTCCGATGCCTAAGTTAGCACATGGATTGAAGGAGAAGAGGGACAGAGTAACGACTCAAGAGAGGATGTGTATGCATACCTTTGTCTTGGAACGTCCTCATATTTATAGAGGATTTTACCTGATATCCTGGAGTGGGCCCATAGATTTGATAGGAATGATCCCATTAGCCCACAAAGTAATAAATGAGGATCCATCATAGCCCACAAGGCATTTATTGCCACTCCGATCTGCCCATATCGCATTAAATGCGTGTCATGTTGGGCCTGATCATGTCTCAAGTCATTGCGGTTGAAGTCCCATCGGATCCATCCTCGGGCTCTGCCCTGATTTGGTTACAACCGCTGGATACCGCCTTGTCAGCGATCCGGAGAATATTGTGGACGGCAGGGATGGCCCATCTGTCTCATTGGCACGCGCCCGTATTCAGCCACATGTCTGATGACGTAGCAAAAGTAGGGAGGTGATCACAGTATTTATCTCGATTGACAACCCGACTTCCTTGGCCGGGGTCGGATGGATAGCCGAGGTCAGCTTGCGTAGTCGGGGCTAGACCATAGTCGAGGACAGAGCACAGCCGAAGTCAATCTGGTATCAGCCAACGTTCTGACCCTACTGCTGAGGTGTGCTTTAAGCGGCACGTCGGCATGCTTAACTAGCAGCTTATCGCTGATGTTATCGTAATCCTGGTACTTAAAAAATCACCCCACACAATTGCCCCTAGCTTCTGACTTCTTAGGGTCTCTAGCTTCTTGAGGTCGAAAGCTATAAAGAGAGAATCCGCTGGGGGGTGCTTGACATTATTTTAGCGTCGTTCCGACTCATCGAGGTAATTAATTTTGCGCGTTGGTTATCATGGGGAACGTGCCGGTGGTGACACACGTCGGTTTGTGAGCGGTTGTGCCGTCAAATTGATGGGACAGGCGCTATTCACGAAGCGACTCCTTTTCAAACTCCTATCGGCGCCCAAGGAAGGCCTTCTTCCTCTTATAAATAAGGGCGTCTTCTTCTGCCTTTCTTCTTTTATCTTCTTCTTTATCTCCACTTCTCACCTTCATTCTCCTAAGGCTTTTCCAGAGATTTTCAGGCGAGGACGATTGCGTAATCGTTGAGGATATTTGCATGCCCAGATTGATCTTCATCGTTGATTCGTCCATCTGTAAGTCTTCTTGAGTCTGGGTTCTTTTAGGATTTTCCCCTTTTGGGTCTTCTTCTCACTTTCCTTTTAAAACCCCAAGCCGTTGAAATGCCCGGTCACAAGTTTCAGTTAGAGACCCCTGAGGGTATAGCTAGATTCAGGGAGGCATACAGTATCCCGGAGGAGGTCCGCCTTAGGCCAGCGACTCCTTCCGACTATGCCCTGCGTTGTCTGTCCGGCGGCTGGATGCCGTTCCCCTTGATTTCTGTAATCGAGGGTGGGGTTAGGTTCCCCTTACACCCCTTGCTTAGGGCTTGCCTCAGTGCTTGGTCTCTTGCCCCCTGCCATTTGATGCCCAATGGCTACAAGGTCGTTATGGGCACGGCCAAGCTAAACGAGGTTTTAGGGATCGACCTTGGTGTGCATGACATCGAGGATGCATATGACATTTGTAAGGCAGGGGGAGGCAACTACTACCTCCGGGTGAAACAGCTCCGAAGGGGCTTTGTTTTGGCCTTGGAAGATTCAAATAAGAACGCCGAGGACGTCCTCTTCTGCCTTTCGTGGGACTGGGAGGAGTTCGGCGCTGGTGAGGATAGAACGCACATGGTCCCGCGCCACCTCGGGGTCGACTCAAGTAAATATCATCCCTTGATTTTGCTCATTTTATTCATCGTTTGAATTGTCGAACTGATGTCTTGCCTTGTCATGCAGATCTGCGAGAGAGGCAGCGTCGTGCGGCGCGTGACGGCTGGAAGAAGAACGTAACCGACCGTAAAAAGGTTAAAAAATATACCGGGTACGAGAATAGGTCGCCCTGGAAGCTGTTGGGCTACATGCCAAAGTACCACGGTCACTACAAAAGGGTCGATACATCGCAGGGGGACGAGCCGCAGGCAGGCGAACCTTCCGTCACATTGGCTGCAGTTGGGGGTATTCTGCTGACTGATCTTTCTGCAAGCCGGATTGCATCTGGTGCGGAGGCGTCTACCTCCGCCAGTTTGGGATCTGTAAGCCTGACAGAGGCCGTAGATGCTTATTCATCTGACCAAGGAAAGGGGATGGAACGAGATCTAACCCCGTTGAAAACCAAAGACCTGACGGCCAGACTCAAGTGCCGGTCTTCTTCTTCAGTAGCGCCTTCTTCTGCCAGTACCCGCGCAACTTCGGGTACGGGTGGTGCCGCGGTCTCTTCCGCTCTCATTGTCACTCCAAGTGTGGGAGTCGGGCGACACTCTATCGACGGTGCGAGGGATGGATCTCCGTCGAGTAAGAGGTCCAAGGTGGAGAGAGGCTCTGGGACGCAGAGGGTTCCAAAGGACACAGGGTCCACGCGCGTCCCTGGGGAGAGGGCTCCTCCTGAGAAGGACGCACTGGTGGACAAGGTCCCACTTGAGAAGATGCTCGAAACCAGTGGGCCTTCGGGGGAAAGCTCTCGATCAATGTCAGGATCCCGCCAACTCGTGCCGGCTCCATGGAGGCTGAGGTTGGAGACTCAGCCCGGGAGGCCCTTGAGCGTGGAGGAACGGGTAGCTGGGAACTCCTTAGCCGTCGGGGTGCTCGCGAAGGCTTGTGCCCTCTCGCGTGATATGGAGCATCACACGAAATATGACAATGAGTCTCTGCTGGCCTCGGCGATTTAGGCCTCTCTTGTAGTAAGTATTTCTTAGGTAATTTTGACAAATTCTGTCTCGGCTTTTCGTATCTAATGTCGCTTTCCTTTGCAGAATATTCAGAGGCTCTAGCTGGTCATAGAGAGGAGCGACAAGAATGTCTCCCGGGTCTCTAAGCTGGAATCCGAAAGGGAGAAGCTTGGGAAGGATTGTCAGAGCAGGCTGGCCGACTTGAGTAAGAATAATGCCAACCTGTCTGCGGAAAATGCAGTGGCAGTGACCAGCATCACCAACCTCGCGGCCAAAACCTACTAGCTAACAGGGGAGATCCGATCGAAGACTAAGAGGGTGCTTGAGCTGAAGCCGAGTTGGAAAAGTAGAGGGTTGGGTCGGCAGCCGAAATGGCGAGGCAGAAGTCTGAGTTGGAACGGGCGCTGAAAGAGAATACCGACCTCAAGTCTTCACTTCGGGCCGAAGTCCATGCCGCTTTCCAAAAGGGAGTGGATCGGCCCATGGAGGACTACGAAAGACAGGTGGGGGAGATAAGCTCTCTCCTGTTTGAGGAAGGATGCCGGGCTGCATTGAAGGAAGCGGGGGTTCCTGAAGATCATCCGGTCTATCAGAATCTCCCCAAGTACTCAAACCCGGGATCAGAATCAAACCCTGCCCCTTTTCCTGAGAGTCCCGTGATCGAGACGCCTGCTGCTGGTATTCCTCTGGGTGGTGCTCCGTCACTTCCTCCTGCGGATGCCCCAGAGTCGGTCGCACCAGTTGCCGAGGTACCGTGAACAACCGCGCCTGTCGCCATGGCGACCGGTCTTTCAGAAAAAACAATGAGGGCATTGCTCCAGCTTCAGGGGACGGCATTTGCCGAAGTCCTTTTCATGTAGTTTTTTGAATACTTTCTGAATTGTATTTCCTGCTTTCGAACTGTAACCTTCACCTTGTATATGGAAAACAAGTTAATAAAACTGGGCTCTTTGCTCCTTTCATACATTTGTTCCTGTTCTTGTTCCAATTTTGACTAAGTGTCTGAGTCCGACTAGGTATTGATGGGTCGTGGTAAGAGTATTGCCTGAGTCAAGATGAGAATACCGCCATCCTGAGTTGGGATGAGAATACCTGGCGGTCTTCACTGTTATCCGTCTTGGTATCCCTCATTCCGAGGCCCATAAATGGTATTAAGTACAGCAGCGAGATCGATGCGGAAAATAAGCAGGTGACTCCACCTGTCAACATCCGATTAGCCAGTCAACTCATAGGTAATGCGCGTCGCACGGGGAGCCACGGGGGGCCATACTCCATAAATGAGGTCTCGGAACCCGATCCCCCTTTCTCCCTATAAGTAGGGGCTCTCCTCTGCTTCGCGTTCACCATTGCCTCGAGTAGGGGAGATGAGTCGGCCAAGGAAGAGAGACCCACATCAGTGGCCCTTTACGTTCCTCATAGTCATGGAGATTTGCTCGCCCCCGCCAGATACTCTGGTAGTTCCATCCATCAGGAGTCCTTTAAAAACCCCTGCTCTGTGTGAGCCTTTTGCGACTGAAAACAACTCCGGGAAAGGTCGTGACCGGCCATCGTTGACCACGCGCCCTCTGAATCTAGTCATCATGGACCACGCGCCCTCTGAACGCGGGTCTTTAATCAACTCCTGCCGATGCAACTGGGTGGAGATCAGCTCTTGCCGAAGCGGTTGGGAGTTGGTTGCGAACTTGGTCTGACCAACCATAAGGTCCTGTGGAGATCCAAGCATCTGCGGTGATCCGGGAGCTTGTTTGAAAATTTTGGTCTAACTAACCACAGGGTATTGTAAAGCTCCCAGCGTCGAGGACCAATGAAGAGTAGTACCTTCAAGCTTTCTTTTTTGTTTTTAGAGGACTGTGAGCCTCCTTACTGTACTTTCTGTCGCTTTTCTGCAACTCATGTAATGAAATTCTCCTATTGTAATGAAGACATTCTAGTCAATATAAATGGAGTTTCTGTGGATGCAAGTGGAGTTTCACTCTCTCTCTCTCTCTCTCTCTCTCTCTCTCTCTCTCTCTCTCTCTCTCCCCCCCTTTTTTTTACCAATACGAATGGCATCTCTCTTGGCCGAGATGAATCCGTTTTAGGCTGCTATTGGCCGAGGTGAATCTGAGGTCTGCCTCCCGGTGTATGGACCCGAGTTTTGATAGTGACTTGGTGTATGAAACCGAAGTCAGTCTCTGGGTGCGTGAACTTAACAATTTTGAGAAGCCTGGGTGTATGAACCCGAGTTTTGAGAGCGATTGGGTGTATGAACCCGAGGTCGGTCTCGGGGTGTATGAACCCAAAATTTTGAGAAGCCTGGGTGTATGAACCCAAGGTCAGTCTCAGGGTGTATGAACCCGAGTTTTGAGAATGACTCGTTGTATGAACCCGAAGTCAGTCTCTGGGTGCGTGGACCCAAAAATTTTGAGAAGCCCAGGTGTATGAATCCAAGGTTAGTCTCAGGGTGTATGAACCCAAGTTTTGAGAGCGACTGGGTGTATGAACCCGAGGTCGGTCTCGGGGTATATGAACCCAAAATTTTAAGAAGCCTGGGTGTATGAACCCAAGGTCAGTCTCAGGGTGTATGAACCCGAGTTTTGAGAACGACTCGGTGTATGAACCCGAAGTCAGTCTCTAGGTGCGTGAACCCAAAATTTTTGAGAAACCCGGGAGTATGAACCCAAGGTCAGTCCCAGGGTGTATGAACCCAAGTTTTGAGAGCGACTGGGTGTATGAATCCGAAGTCAGTCTCTGGGTGCGTGAACCCAAAATTTTGAGAAGCCCGGGTGTATGAATCCTAGGTCAGTCACAGTATATTCGTTGTTGCTGAGTTCCGCAACTCGATGAGAAAACTTAATGACAGAACGAAGGCCGCTTTTATTGAACATGGAATTTAATTACAATTCTAGAAAAAGAGCTTGAGGTAGGTTGCATTCCACAGTCGAGGCAACTGCCTGCCATCCATGTCCTCTAGTTTGTACGACGATTGTCCTGCTATTGAAATTACTTTGAACGAGCCATGCCAGTTTGGAGCTAGTTTGCCTTCGTTTGGATTCCTGTCAGCCGGGAGTGTCTTCTTTAGGACCGGTTCTCCCACCGAGAACCTTCTCTCCCTGACTTCCTCATTGTATCCTTTGGCTATCCGTCGCTGGTAGTCGGCCAGTCGTATGGCCGCTACTTCACTGCCCTCGTCGGCCAATTCTAGTTCCATGGCTAGGCTTGTCTCGTTTCGGCCATGGCTAACAAGTTCTGATCTCAGGGTTGGGAGGCCAATCTCAAGGGGAATGACCGCTTCCATCCCATAGGCTAGAGAGAAAGGTGTTGCCGAAGTCGAACGTATCGGGTTGTCCTGTACGCACATAGAACACTAGGGAGCTCCTCTACCCATCTTCCCTTTGCCCGGTCAAGTCGTTTCTTCAGTCCATCAAGCAATATTTTGTTAGAAATCTCGGCCTGACCATTGCTCCGTTGGTACGCCGGGGTGGAGTAGTGGTTTCTGTACTTTTGACCGAAGCTTCTGAAAAGATTGGAGTCGAACCGAGTCCCGTTGTCCGAGATCAAAGTTCTAGGGATGCCAAATCTCGTAATGATATTATTCCATACAAAATTCTTTAAATCCCTTTTGGTGATGGAGGACAACGGTTCTGCTTCTATCCACTTAGTGAAATAATCAGTAGCCACTATCAGTCATCTCTTATTCCCTGGAGCCCGGTGGAGAGGTCCCACGATGTCCAACCCCCATTGGGCCAAGGGCCACGGGCTGGAGAGGGGGCTCAAGTCCTAGGCCTACTGATGTAGGGAGTGGGAGAACTTCTGGCACTTCTCTTACTTCCTGGCATATAGCTGCGCGTCCTTCTGCATGTACGGCCACCAGTAACCCTGGCTAATAGCTTGGTATGCCAGTGACTGTCCTCCAATATGGCTTCCACAAATCCCTTCGTGAATCTCATATAGAAAATCGTCAACCTTGCTCGGATGAACGCATTGGAGGTAGGGCCAGTGAAAGATTTATTATAGAGCTTGCCTTCGGGAGACAGCCAGAATTGAGCTGCTTTGAGCCTGATCCAGTGAGCCTCATTTTTATCTTCAGGGAGCTTGTCATCCTTAAGGTACGAAGCGATCGTGTCCATCCAGCTCGGGCCGAGGTCAAGGGATAAAATTTGCCGAGATGGATGGAGCTCTAAGCTTGATCTTGGCAACGACCCGATCTCAACAGTTCTTTTCTTTCCTTTTTCGATAGCGGAGGCCAGGTTTGCAAGGGCATCAGCATGCGAATTAGTGTCCCTGGCGATTTGCCTGACTTCGGCTGTCTGGAACTGAGTGAGGAGTTTCTTTGTGAGGGCTAGACAGGCCGCCTTCCTGTCGTCTCGGGCTTGGTAGTCCCCAGCTAGTTGGCTTGTCACCAATTGTGAGTCGCTGAAAACCACTAACTGTTGGGGTCCGAGGATTTTGGCACTGTTTAGTCCTACTATTAGGGCCTCGTACTCGGCTTCATTATTTGTCGTTTTGAAGTCTAGGGTCAGAGCTTGTTCTATGACTAGTCTTTCTGGCGATTGGAGGACCACGCTGGCACCAGCTCTCTTGGAAGTGGATGAGCCATCGACGAAGACTTTCCATGTCGAGTCAAGGGCTTGGCTCTGAGATAGTTCATCAACCTCAGTGACTTTATTTTCCTACTCTCTGCCCCCCAGTTCGGTGCCAGGCTGGGTTGGTGCAGAACTCGGAGAGACGAACTCGACAATGAAATCTGCCAAAATCTGGGCCTTGATCGCAGTCCTGGGTTGATATTGCATATCATACTGTTCCAGTTCGACCGCCCACTTGGAGATTTTGCCTGAGAAGTCAGTTTTTTTGAAAATAGACCTGAGTGGGTGCTCCGTAACAACCACAATGGTATGAGACTTGAAGTAATGAGAGAGCTTACGAGTGGCACTGACGAGTGCCAACGCGAGCTTCTCGAGTAAGAGGTATCTGGTCTCAGCATCAAGAAGGATCTTGCTCCTGTAATAGATTGACTTTTGCAGTTTATCTTCATCTTTGATGAGGACAGAGCTCACAGCATGATCCGATACTGCCAGATATAAGTACAATATCTCTCCTTGGGTTGGAGTAGAGAGTAAGGGCGGCGAAGAGAGATATGTTTTAAGTGCCTGCAGTGCCCGGTCGCACTCCGGGGTCCATTGAAATTTTAAGTTTTTTCTTAAAAGCTGAAAGAAAGGCCTGCACTTATCTGACGATATGCTGATGAATCGATTGAGCGCGGCGGCCATGCCAGTTAGCTTCTGAGCCTCCTTTGTGGTCATCGGACTCTGGACTTTTAGGATCACCGTGATCTGGTCTGGATTTGCCTCTATCCATCTCTGTGTAACTAAGCTTCTGAGGAATTTGCCGGAAGCGATGCCGAATGCGCATTTGGAGGCATTCAATTTGAGCTTAAACTCCCTGAGTATGTCGAAAACTCGAGCTAAGTCTGCCAGATGGTCATGAGACTGCTTGGACTCGACGACCATGTCGTCAATGTACACTTCGATGGTTCTGCCGAGCTGAGTCTGAAACATCTTGGTGACGAGTCGCTGGTAGGTTGCCCCCTCGTTCTTCAATCCAAATGGCATCACCTTGTAACAATAAGTGCCTCGGGGCATTATAAACCCAGTCTTCTCCTCGTCGGGCTCGAACGTCGGGATCAGGTGGTACCCTGGATAGGCATCGAGGAAATTCATCCTATCGTGGCCAGCGGTGGCGTCGATCATCTGGTCGATTTTCGGGAGTGGGAAGCTGTCCTTCGGGCAAGCTTTATTGAGGTCGGTGAAATCGACGCACACTCTCCACTGGCCGGTTTTCTTCTTGACAACCACCGTGTTGGCTAAGCAGACCGGGTACTGGACTTCTCTGATCGCTTCAGCCTCTAGCAACCTGTCGACTTCCTCGGCCACGGCTTCTGACTGCGGCAAACCTGACCGGCGGGCTTTTTGCATCAAGGGTTTGTGTTTAGGGTCCACGTTCAGTTTGTGACACATGACCTCAGGGTCGATACCGGGCATTTCGCTCGAGGTCCAAGCGAAGACATCAAGAATTTTGAGAGCTCGGACCTCTCGGGATCGGCAAGCTGGCTGCCGAATAGGAAGAACCTGTTCGGGTCGAGTGGATCGATCCTGATCTCGGTAAGATCTTCGATGCTCTTCTTCTTAGGGTTTCGGCTGATCTCGTCCAGCTCCCTCTCGAGTTCTGCCATATGTACCTGCCCCTCCTTTTCTCCAGGAACTACGGCCATCATGCACTGTCTGGCCATGTGCTGGTCCCCCTCCATGGTGATCACATCCACACTGCCATCTTTGTTCTCCATTAAGAATTTGAGCTTTTGGTGAAAAGTGGAGGGAATAGCCTGTATATCGTGCACCAGGCTCTGCCCATAATAGCATTATAGGGAGAATGAGCGTCTACCACGAGGAAGTCAGTCATTACGGAGGCTCCGCCTACCCGGGTTTCCAGAGTTACCTTCCCTTTGGGGTATACCGGCTTGGCGCTGAACCCAATCAGAGGAGTTCGAGCCTCTCGCAAGTATGCTTCTGAGAGACCCATCTTTTGGAAACAGCCGAAATAGAGGATTCCAACGAACTGCCGGGATCGATGAGGATCCTCTTGACTGTCATTCCGTCAAGTCCCGCAGCTTTAATGTGAGGAGGAGTGGATCGTTATGGGGGAGCTGGACTTTTTCAAGGTCCTTTTCCGAAAAATAGATCACAGGGTGCTCGCACCGTGCTTTCTTTGGTGCTGGTCCGAGCTCGGCTCTCATTAATTCCTTTCCATGGGAGGCCTGCCTAGCCTCGGCACGAGCCTGAGCATTGCTCTTTGGGAAGCGGAAGGTGTGGAGGGTGCTAGGTGGATGACATTGATGATTTTTTCTGATCCATCGCTGTCTGGATTCTTGTTGCCGCTTTGATGATTTCGGCTGTTGCTAGCATCACCTGCTTTAATGTAATCCTTCAGGTGGCCTTCTTTGGCGAGTCTTTCCAGGTGTTACTTAAGGATCATGCACTCCTCGGTTTTGTGCCCATTCTGCTTGTGGTAGGCACAAAACCTGCTCCGGTCTCGGGAGGAGGGATCACCCTGCATAGGCTGAGGCCAGCTGAAATATGGTTGCTTATTGATTTTATTCATGATCTGATGGATCGGTTCCTTGAAGATGGTGTTCACAGCTTGGTAGGAACTAGAGGGAGGTCTGGGCTTCCTATTACCCCCAGATTTGGATGCTGGGGCTTTCGTAGAGGTGGACGAAACCTAAGCTTGGTTCGGCTCCTCTTTCCTGAATGGCTTCTTGTCCTTTTTATGAGGCTGATCGCCCTTGTCCCCGTGCCCAACGCCGTGGCTCTCTCGGGCTCGAATATCGTCTTCTTCTCGGGCAATGTACCGCTTCACCTTGGACATCAACACTGGCACGGAGGTTACAGGGCCTCCGGCCAGGTCTTTCCTAAGCTCGTTAATTGGTAAAAGAGCATTTTGGAAGGCGAAAATCGCCACTTCATCTTTGGAGACTTCGACCTGACTGTATGTTGCCCAGAATCGCTTGGCGAACAAGGTAATATTCTCGCTCTATTTCATTTCCAGGGCCAGTATATCAGCATCGGTCTTGGGAACGACACTGTAAGCTTGAAATTTCTTCAGGAAGGAGAGCTGGAGCTGCCTCCAGCTCGAGACAGATCTCTTTGGAAAAGTGCAGAATCACTTCAGAGGGAGGTCACACAAACTGGAAGAGAAGATTTTACAATTCAGGTGCCCCTTGTCTCCCTAAATAGACATCCTCTGGGAGAAGTGTCGAAGGTGAGCGGCGGGATCCGAGACCCCGTCGTAGAGAACAAATCTCGGAACGGAGAACTTCCTGGTCAGGGAGGAGTCCTTGATCTCTCGAGTAAATGGGGAAATGCTAAGATCAGTGGGGCCACAGACATCCTGTTGATCTCGGGCAAGTCCGGCTATCTCTAAATTGCGCTGGACTACCAGCTTGATTCGCCTGTCGAGCCATTCTTGTCTATCATCCTTCTCTGGTGATAGGGTTTCTGACTTTCTCTTCGAATGACCTCGACTGTGACGGCTTCGAGCGCGACTGTCTCGGCCGTGATGGCTTCGACTATTTCTCGAACTTTCATCGTGGGCCCGACTGCGCTTTTCTTCTAGATAAATTCTCAAATCCTCGTGGGAGGAGGGGGTCACCTTGCTCTAAGTGGCCCTCCTCTCGCCTTGGCATCCCGAAGGTTGCCTTAACAAGGTCGCTCCTCTGGCTCTTAGCTGCTGCTGGAGCTGACGGATTAACTTTTTTTGTTCTTGGATGAGGATGTTTTGAGCCGCGACGTCCCCATCGCCGGTGAAGTGACGTGAATGGTGGGACTTGCTGACTGCTACGGATTTATCCCTTTGTGGACGCTCCTGTCGCTGTTCATCCGCCGGGAAGGCATAACTTCCTCACCCGGGGATGAATCCTCGACTCGCTCTAGGAATGGGATCTGGACGAAGAGGTGTGCGCCAGGATGCTCCTCGACTGCAGCTACGTCAGACCTTGCCCCGGATCGCCTCTGAGGAGGAGCAACCAGCAACGGGCCTGGAGGTGGCGGTAGCTGGATCATTGCTCTTGAGGATTCTCCGCCTTTCTTAGCTTTGGGAGGCATAGCGATTGGGAAGATTGGATTAATGCTTTCCCACAGACGGCGCCAATTGTAAGTGCAAAGAATATAACTCACAAGATTAGAGGGTGCCTAATCGGACTTATCCAAATATTTGATGGAGATTAGCTGCCTTAAAGCCTGAAAAGGGGCAAACAAATCGGTCAGAGGACCCTAGCTATGGGCAGTGCAGGGCTCTCCGATGCCTAAGTTAGCACAAGGATTGAAGGAGAAAAGGGACAGAGTAATGAGTCAAGAGAGGATGTGTATGCATACCTTTGTCTTGGAATGTCTTCATATTTATAGAGGATTTTACCTGATATCCTGGAGTGGGCCCATAGATTTGATAGGAATGATCCCATTAGCCCACAAAGTAATAAATAAGGATCCATCATAGCCCACAATGCATTTATTGCGAGTCCGATCAGCCCACATCGCATTAAATGCGTGTCATGTTGGGCCTGATCAATGTCTCAAGTCATTGGCGGTTGAGGTCCCATCGGATCCATCCTCGGGCTCTGCCCTGATTTGGCTACAGCCGCTGTATGCCGCTTTGTCAGTAATTTGGTGAAGATTGTGGACGGCTGGAATGGCCCATCTGTCTCAATGGCACGCGCCCCTATTCAACCACATGTCTGATGACGTAGCAAAAGTAGGGAGGTGATCACAGTATTTATCTAGATTGACAACCCGACTCCCTTGGTCGGGGTCGGATGGATAGCCGAGGTCAGCTTGCGTAGTCGTGGCCAGACCATAGCCGAGGTCAGAGCACAGCCGAAGTCAGTCTGGTATCGGCCAAGGTTCTGACCCTACTGCCGAGGTTTGCTTTAAGCGGCACGTCGGCATGCTTAACTAGCAGCTTATTGCCGAAGTTATCGTAATCCTGGTACTTCAAAAATCACCCCACACAGTCATGTTAGTGGACTCTGTGCAAGAACAACTACGTCCTTAGGTTGAGGTACAGACTGAGGTAAAGGATCCTGTGAGTATATCTTGTAAACTGTTCGTGAACTCTTGATTTCTGGTTCGTGGTTTTCTAGCCCTGGATAGGGTTTCCATGCTAAATATCGCGTCTACCTTCTTGTGGTGTGTGATTGGTAGATAGCTAATTTTATATTGTCTGCTTGGTTACATTAGAACTAGTAATCCATTTTAGTGAGTCCTAAAAAACCTTCACATCCTTTTTTACTGCTACATCCAAACCTGTAAAATTATCCAATATTCTCCACATCCCATAAATTGCTTCAAATTTTATCCTCGTTGATCGATTTTGCAAGGAGAATTATTGCTCTTTTGTGTTTAAGGAATCTTCCCCGTTTTTTTTAGAGGATAACATGACATGGATAACTCTGTTGCAAGGTCAAAGGAAAATTGGAATATATCCAATGCAAATGAATCTTGCTCATCAAAATAAAGAGTCTTTCCCATGAGCATTTTTTTTCTAGACGTCACCTACCAACGTACATAATGCAATCTCTTTTTTCTGGTCATAAGTTCCAAGTTGAATTATATAGGAGGCTCCATTCATTTTGTATTCCTTGTAAAATGGGTAAGAGTTCAAAGCTCCCCTTTTCCTTATGTGATATTGTTGTCTCTAGCTCATTAGAACTCGTTCACTCAGACATATATAGGTCCCATTGGCAGTTACATAAGTGGCTTAAATTATCATGTAGTGTTCGTTGATGATGATTTGAGTCGATTTCATTATTTTCTATGTTTAAAAAGTCTAAATTATTTGATGCGTACGTATTCTTTTTTGTCAAAAGTCTCATTGAAAATCTTGTTGATCACAAAATCAAAATATTTCAATTTGATGGGAGTAGTTAATATATTTATTGTAATTTTCAAGAGTTCTTGATTGAAATTGGTATAATCCATTCCCTATCATGGTTATACACCCCTAAATAAAATGGTATAACACAAATGTAGGCATATTGTGGAAGACTTGAGTTATAAGCATATTGCGGAGACTGGGTTAACTTTAATGGCCCACTCTTTTATGCCTCTGCTGTTTTGGTTCCTCTATGTGGTGCTGGTAGTTGGCTAGTGATGGTTCTGCTACATCATTTCTTTCTTCTATTTCCATTTGGCAGCTCCTTTTTTTTTTTTTTATCGGTAACAATAACTTATATTAAAAGATAATAGAATACAAACAAAGAATACAAGAAGAAAAGAAAAAAAAGGGAGAAAGAAACACATAGGTACAAGAGTAATGTACCCCTTCGCACTACAACTACATAATAAAACCCTCCCAAGGGAAAACTCTCTCAACACCTTGCTTGGCTAAAGCGTCCGCCATAATGTTTGATGACCTACTCTTATGCTGAAAACTAAATGCTGAAAACTAACATTTGGCAGCTCCTTTCTCAGGGTAGAGGTGTTGGATGAAGAAAAAGTGCTGCAGCGATTTTCCTCCATAGCATCTTTATCATTTGAAAGTTTAGGAATCACTGCGAGTTGAACAAAATTAGCCCACATTTCATAGAGGAAAAACTCTTTTGGTGGAGCATCTTTCTGAGATGTTCAATTGTTATCCAGATCGGTAATTTGGAAGACAATCTCTTCACCCTTTAATTTAGTTTTTGGGAGCTGCGACTCGAACTCCACGATTTTCTTTCTTGGCATCCCTGCTTTGTAAAGAGGCCTATCTAGCCTTCAGGGGCTCTAGGAATTGTATCTTCTTCCCTCTTCAATACATATACATACCTTTAAGGAAAAAAAAAAAACTCTTATATGCCTCTTCAATATTGGGTTGAATCTTTGAGAACGGCTACTTACTTGATCAATAGGACGCCTTCTAAAGTCATTGGTAATGTGATCAGCCCATTAAAACGACTATTTGGCATTGATTTTTATTACAATTTTCTAAAATTATTTGGTTGTGCATATTGCCTTTCCTCCGCCCATCATTTGCATCTTTCTTGTCTATAGCCTAAATCATAAAGGCTATCTGTGTGAGGATAAGCCTAGAGATGATCATAAGGTTCAGGCTGTTAATGATTCCTTATCATATTTTGTTCATGTGTGAACTGTGATGGATTCTTGTAATAAAGGAATAAAGATCTTATGAAAATGCCGTGAATTTTGAAAACTTGCACTCCAAACCTGTGTGGCCGTGTTTTCTAATACTATACTACTCAGAATCTATCTAATGATGCTTGGCATCACCAAAAATTCGCGAGGCTCCTCAGTGAAGCTCACTAATAGCTAGGGAGGGTGCTTTATTTTCTGTTGACCATCCATTTGTAGACTATTAACGGGGATGGATATGGTTTATTATCAATTAACTGTCCATTTGAATTCCAATTAACGAAATCTGTAGAAAAATCTTAAGAGGATCTAGAATCCAACTGCAGATCTAAATAGGTGGAAAAGAGACAGAAACATGGGGAATCCACCTGAATCCGAGACTAGAAGTGAAGCTCATATGAATATACTCAAATTAACCATCCCAAAAAGATACAAACTCTATTTATTTGAAAACAACAATAGAACACAAACTACATAGATCTCAACACATTTCTTTTTCTTTTTCATCTTTCTCACCAAACAATGAGTACAATTGAGATCTAGATCCTAGCATTTACAACTCACATTTATCAAATAAGGAAGAAAAACATTACAAACATATTAAATGATGCTAACAAGAGACTGCTTTCAGAAGTGGTGGGGTTTAGTACCTACGTATTTTATTCTTTATGATCAACCTTCCCTCCTTTAGGTCCTTGCTGCATCTTTTGGCAGATTGGCCCAACTCGTCAAGGGTCTCCATAAATATGCCCATATTCCTTTCTATTTCCTCAAACCTTAATTTGATTGCAGCCTCATGTCCCCCAAGCGCGAAATTTGCATTCTGCAGTAGAAACTGAAGTTGCTCCTCCAACTGATGGACAGCAGTACAAATCTCACGCAAATCATTTAATTCAACAAAAGCACACTCCTTCATTGAGCTGGTTAAATCCAACTCCCGTTTTAGTTGCTCACTATAAAACTTAAATTGGTTTTCAATAGTTGTGCCTAATGAGAAAGAGGCTGTAGCTGCACCCCAAAATATTGCTGCCATTTGAGTCTGACCAGCCAATTGCACTATTACATGTAAGGTCATGAGGCTGAGCGCCGCTGACAATAAGATGAAGCCGGAGAACATCCTCCACACATTGAGACGCAGCAGACAGCACTTGATCTTCTTTTCACGGCAGTTCAACTTATCAACTAGAGATTTCTGCTTCTGGAAAACATTATTGAGTACACGAGAGAAGAGAGCAAATGGGTTCTCGGTCTTCTGGAACTTTTTCAACTCTTCCAATGATCTGATATACTTGTTGGTGCCATTACCATTTTCTTCTTCTTCTCTGAAGATCTCAACAGAAGTGTTAAGGAGGAGTTGCCGGTTGCGGGCTCTCCTGATGCACTCCTCCAGTGCATTGCACAATTCTGTCATAAGAAAACTATTTGAGAAGTAGTCTTTTACCAGATCATACAGTTTTTGGCTCTTCCGCATATGTTTGCTGTGCTCGAGAGCATAGAGTATGCTTTCAACAGCTTTCTCACTAGTCTCCTTGATGCGGAAGGTCATCTCTCGCAAGGTATCCGATAAGGATTGGACGGGGACGACAGCTTTCGGGTTGCTCAGAACTGGGTTTCGGAGAGAGCTCGACGACATTGTTCAATTATCTACCACCACTCAATTCAAAGTGATCTATAACAAGAAAAAAACCCAGAGTTTTGACTCTTCTTTCTACTGAAACTGGTATTTCTATCCAATTAAGTTAGATGCCAACACCATGATTTATAGCTATAAAAAGTACCTCTATATTGGCAAATATATAAAGTAGCAAGATGGTAGATAAGATAATGTATGAAAATGGCGAGTGTTGTCGTTGAGGTGGAGGACATATTAACCTCTCCTTGATAACTTCGATCGGTTGAAAGCTTTTATTGTCATAGGAAGTATCAACGGAAGTTCTATCGGTGTGCTTGTGTCTGGGTCCCTATCTCTGAGAAAATGAAAATCATGGAGGAAGGTGTTAGGAAGGTCTCCATATATTAATCTATACAAAATCTGAAAGTGATCTGATCATGAGATTGCAATATTTTTCCTTCTCTTTTGGAGAAAACAAACTTGTCATACTCCAAAGCCCCCTTTTTTTAATTTTGGTAGAGCCAAAATCATGTGCCTTACCTCAAGTTAAAATGCATGTGACAAATTTGTGTATTGAAAGGCCGGCCCACAAGTCTTGCCATGGAATGTTTAGAAAATTGCAGCCCGTCCTTGAAAATCTGTCTGATTTTTGTTTTCACATGTCCAGCAGAGATAGGCTTGGAAAGGGTGGTGTCCACTTTCATGATTTCAAGTTTGAAAATATGATCAAGTGTGTTAGTCTCTGTGAGTCACAAGGATATCCTCTTTTCCGGACAAGCGGTTCAACCCTGTCTGACCGGACAAGCGGTTCAACCCTGTCTGACAGGGAACGATTTTCTAGAATGTGCAACAACCTCCCCTCCACCAAACCACGAAAAGTAACAAGCTTCAGAAAATTAAATACTTCTCCATCAAATTTATGTCACAAACATAAATGGCAAATTTTTTTCCCGAAAAAAATGAGAATTGAGAAAATTATTTTCCGTGCTCATAACAGTAAGTCTAATCATGTCTCATGGGCTAGCTGCAATGTAGTTTGTCTGGCACAGGGGCGGACCAACATGGTACTAACTTGGAGCGGTAGCACTAGGTCCGATGCAAACTGGCCTATGGCCCATGCCCCATGCCCATTCTGTTTTGTACTTTTGACTATTTGATGGAGATTGGAGATAGGGGTGGACCTACATGATACAAAACTATGGTAGTTGCCCAAGGTCTCTTCTAAGATGATCAATTGCCCATGCCCCATTCTTGTAAAGTCGTCGCTCTACTTTAGGATATAAGTTATTTATTGTTAATTTGTCAAAAAATCAAAATAAAAAATCATGTGTTTATAGTAAGTGGAGATTTTTGCTAGTTGGTATTGATTCTGACATTTTCAATTAACCATTGTCCGTCCTACCCAAATAAGAATATCGGGTCCGCCACTGTGTCGCACAATAAGAGTTCCGACCCTCTGTCCAAGTGGGTCCATCACAGTCTGGGCATCCCCACTGTGCTCTCCATGCTGATTGGGGTTTCCCTCCCTTTGGGAGTTTCTTAATATATTTTATCCTATCTTTCTTCCAAAACTAATAAAAAAAACTCCTAGAAATTCCATTCATGCAAAGAAACAGGTCTTTTAGAATCTTCATTTCTTCGAAAATATCGCAAGGACCCTTTCAGAAAGGGATATTATAAGTATTAACGATGGAAAGCGACTCATAAAAGGAGATGTATTGGTATTGATGTCACATGGGATTTAGGGTTACATCTCGTTGCCATATAAAAAGGGAGTTTAGGTTGGACAATTTGAAAAATAAGCTTATCCAATATTGCTTAGCCAATATGAATAGTTTATCGTTTTTATCTCATCGATGATGTCTTTAATTTCATGAAGTCTATAATAGTCATAAAAAATGAATACTATTCCTCAAGCCTGTAAAAATAGCAATTTTTTTTGGTAGAAGAAAACAAAGCATTTCTTATGAAAAGGAAAAAAAATCTTTATGCAAAAAGAAAATTAAGCAATGAAAATCTTAATATTACACAAACATACCCTTACCATTTATGCCATTAAAGTGCATGCACATGTTTCTTTTCAAGACACCTACTGACCTACCTGACAAGTGATAAGACAGATCACACAATTTTTCAAAAATAGCCTATATAACCATGCCATTGTTAGTGATAGCAGGGGAGATGTTAGGACTAAAAAGTGAGGGGTGAGATGCAAGGAAAACTAAAATGAGTTTGAATATTTGAAGTTTCTTCAACTGTTCGACTTCTATAAATTGGTATCTTTTTTTAAATAAAGAGATGGTTTAATTTCAAGAAAAACGTAGCATCTTGAGTCTTATCATGGATTAAAGCCATAACCTAACAGTGATCTTGCTCTTAGGCCGGCTATGGTCCTGTCCATTTCCCTTTTCTAATATTTTTTCCTCAAATAAAGAGAGATCAAGCATCATCACTTGTCCACGTACACATTTACCTAGATCTCGTTATTTTGTCATCTTCATCATATCTCATAGTGAATACCGTCGGAAGAATTACGACAGATTTGATTTAGAGGGCAAATGGAAATGTTAGATTAAAAAATACTGATGGACTCTACAAGACAAATGGTGGTCACTATGAAATTTTGATGATTGAAGGTTTGTATCTTTTTTTACGTTCAAATCATTTTCCAATTTTGTAGACATCAGATATATGGAAACCTTTCCAACACACTACTCCATGAATTTGATACTCATATAGCCTCCACGGGCGCTAGGGACCCAAACACATGGATACAAAACATCCCATAACCTTTTGATTTACTATGGTTTCACTGATAGGGACCCAAACACATGGATACAAAATTATTGGCTCCTTGTGACCCCCACCCCCCATTAAAGCCTTCCAAGCGAAGTAAGCAAGGAAAATAATTTGTCTTCAAGACAGACAACCAACCCAGCTCACCTCATTTGTCTTAACTACTGTCTTATTACTCCATATATATATTTTTTCCAAGTGTAGAGTTTATTTTAGTATTAGAAATTATTATATAAAGCACTAATTTAGTTTGGGTTGTGCAAACTTTCAGTTGAAAGGAGAGGATAGAGCAGCGGAGAATGGGGTTAAAGAACTCCAAAATGTGTTCAAGATCAGTTAGAAATAGCAATGCAAAACGTCTCCCCTATGTGAAACCAGTGGAAAAACGAATCACCAACCGAGCCCACATTGACAGGAATAGTGTCGCCCATGTCAAATCTTTGTTGGATTCCTTGAGAAACATCACCGCCTTCCGAATCAAGGACACTAATGAGCAAGCTGTCAAAACCATACTCCACACCCTTGAGCGCAAGAAACATATGCGGAAGAACAAAAAACTGTTTGCTCTGGTAAAATACTACTTTTCCAACAGCTTTCTCATGTCAGAGTTGTGCAATGCGCTGGAACAGTGCCTCAAGAGAGCCCGCAACAGGCAGCTGATTCTGTGTGTTGCTCTCCAGCTCTTCAAAGAAACAGAAGAAGAACATGGTCCTTCTGCTGCCATGAACAAAACGGACAAGTATCTGAGTGCATTGGAAGAGCTGAAGAAGTTCAAAGATGCTGAGAACCCATTTGCTATCTTTTTCCAAATACTTGACAATCTTATCAAGAAGCAGAAATCTCTAATTGATAAGCTAAAGCATCGCAACAAGTTAAGGAAAAACCACTTTCTTCTCCACAAGTGGAATACAGTCTCGATCTTGGACACCATCTTGGCGTCGGCTACCTTCACCTTAGTCATCTTTCGCATACTAGTGGAGTTGGCAGGTGAGGCTGTAATGACAGCTTCGTTTGCACAATTAACTTGGGTCTCCTTGTTGCTGTTAGATTTACTACGTAGATCCAAGTGCACTTCCTACATTATTGATGAACTGATATGTGAGGTGGAGTTTATCAGATCCATGAAGGTGCGCACTTTCCTTGAATTAAATGATTTGGCCAAGATTCATGTTGAGGTTGATCAGTTGGAGAAGCAGCTTTTATCTCTTAAGGAAAACTCCAATTTCTCGCTTGAAGGAGAGGAGGCAGCCAAATTAGGGTTTGATGAGGTAGAAAAGAGCATGGACAAGTTTACCATGACAATTGAAGAGTTGGGCCGGTATGCCAACGAGTGCAGCCGGCATCTAAAGGAGGGAAGGTTGATGATACGAGAGAAGATAAGCAAGTACTAAACCACCATTCATACATAAAGCATGCATTAAAAGATGGTTTAGAGCACCTCTGTTCATTGGCTTGTAACGAATATAACAGTTCATGAATGATCTTTTGGTTTTCTTTTAGTTCCTGTTTGATACATGTGAGTTGAAATTAATGCTTGGATCTGGATCTCTATATTTTTCTCCTTCTAAAAAAACGAAAGCGAAATGTTATATAATTCCATTACCTTCATTTTATTGTTGTTTTGAATCTACAGGGCCTGGACTTTTGACAAGTTTGGTAGGTATATTTGAGTATAACTCATGACCTTCATTTCTTCACCTCTGGGATCCGGCCAAATGCAATATGTTTCCACCTCCTTATCTACTAATTGACATTCTCATTTGCATATTCCAATCTTTTAATCGTCTTTAAGCTTTTCTGCAGAGGTCTTTACATGGTACATGGATGGATAAAATATAATAAAACAACTCTCCCCCTTAAATCAGCAACCGCATCTGTAGGATGGCTAGAAGTATCAACCCAAATTGGTCTAACTGCCAATAGAATCTATGTCAAAGCTATTTTTAGTTTATCTATATTATCTAATTGAAATATTATCAAAGTTCTTTATGATTAAACCCAACCCCTAGTCTAAAATTTTTCATATAGAAAATATTATGTAGTTTTTGTTTTCAACTGTGGCATTTGCAACTGTGGTTAGAAGTACTCCAAGCTACATAAAGAACCAGCTACAAGCCAGATCACAGTCTCCCTTCTTTTTGTAATACTACCAGAAAACTCTCTGTATCAGCAATGAGATAAAACCATACAAGATGGGTGCATTTGTGTGACAAAAAGATTTGAGACAAAGGAATTGTCCTCAATTTTGGTGCAGCCCACTCTTTTGTCCTTTGCTGCGACACATTTTCCACATATAAAAGAGGAAAAAAAAAGAAGAATGATTTTGCTCGGTAGACAATTTTGACTTCCTATGGAAGAGATACAAATGTTGGATTCTTCGCTGCTGTGAAAATGGAAGTCCCTATACTTGACCCACCTTGTCACTAGTATGGATCTGGTCAGGTTTGGTAATAAATGGTTTTCTATACATTTCAAAATTAAAAGAAAAAATACTCATGCGGTGATGGGAATTGAACCCATAAAAAAGATTGGTATACATTGCCTACCACCTGTGCTGTGATAATTTTAAATTAAGGTATACACCTGGATCCCGCTCAAGTCAAGCAACCGAAGCTTAGATTCCATCTTGGATCAAAGCCCAGAAACACATACTCAACATTGAATCCAACCAACTCACTAGCAAAACTACCCTTCATATATAGAAAAGTATCATATTTAATTTAAAGGGTAATCAAAAGCTTCATCAAATATCCATATACCTCCAAAAGCATCCTCAAATGCATGTAATGCCCAAAAGTATCATATACACAAGTTTTCATTTTTTTCTAGGCCAAATTGCCCTTCACTTTATCTCTCGCGAGTTCGAGACACGATACTCTCAAGCTCGAGATACGACTAGCGAGTTCAAGACGTATGAATTGAACATTAACATGATTAAGCCGTGATATTGAGAAATAACTTGCGATGTTGAGAAGAAACTTAACAGCTAAATAGTTAAAGTTAATAAAAATATGACACAAGGATGTGCATTTAGATAATTTTTTTTTTTTTTGCTTAAATGGAAAATTATATTGAAAAAAAAGAGAGAGAGAGAGAAAGAAGGAGCTGAAGATCAGCTCCTCAAAATTACAGAAGGAACAGAAAAAAGAGCTCCTCTCAACAGGCTTTAAGAGGAGCCAAAATGAAGAAGAGGAAAGAGGATGACCGTGAAAAGGCCTTTTCAGTTGCTGCCAGGCTGAATTTGGCTGGATCCAAAGAAGCCTTCTAGATACTTGTTGAGAAGGAAGTTTGTTCGAGAATCTAGCTTAATTCCTGATTTTCCAAATGACATAAATAGTGGAGAAGAAAACTAGTGCCATTCCCAATTTGGCAAGCTTATCACAGCCAGAGGATAGAGAAGACCATAAGTAAGGTAGGGTGAAACGAGTTGAATTGCAACCAGCAACCTTGAGAATCCATGACCAAGAGCCCTATAGCATAGAAGCATGAGAAAAAAAAGGTGACCAATAGATTCACCATCCGAGTTTCAAAGAGAGCAAACAGAGGAGAGGTTGACACGAATTTTTTGTGCCCAGTCAGTTGGGATTCTTCTATATAAGACCCTCCAAGAGAAGCAAGAGTCTAGGATTCATTAGGAAATTCCAAATTAGGTGCGCCCAAGTCTTGATATCTGATCTGGAACGGACTATATCTGAAGCACCTCTCGAGGAAAGCTCGGCTGGGGGGGGACCACTTGATAGTATCAGGAATAGAGGCATTAATCTAGATTGTCTTAGCCTTAGAAAGGAAACTTGCTACTTCAGCGGGAAGGTCTTGGAGGAAATTCCAATTGTTTTCAGGGATGATGTGAGAGACTCTAGTCGTAGGAGGGAAGTAGAGGTGAGGAATTCTTCAATAACAATGTCCTCTAACCACCTGTCAGACCACAAATTGATAGAAGATCCATTGCCAATTTTCCACTGATAGTTAAGCTTAAGGAAAGGTCCGATCTTCCTTATGAATTTCCAAATGCAAGAGCCCGACTTTGTAGTATTATAATCCCATAGAGAAGTTTGCTTGAAGTATCTATTGCGGAACCAAGTTGCCCAGATTGATGAATAAGTTGATGCAAGCCATGCTAGCATTAACATACAAGCTTTATTAAATTCAGCCAACCTACGCAGCCCAAGACCTCCTTCCCTTTTGGGCAGGCAAAAAAATTTCCAGCTGACCTTGATTCTCTTCTTGCTTTCACAACCAGCCCAAAGAAAAGCTCTCAATGTGTGCGACCACTTTAGTAGGCAATGGAAAGACCCTCATGAAGTGGAGGGGAATGGAGCTCAGCACATGCTTCATGAGGATAAGCCTAGCAGCAAAAGAAAGCAATCTAGTCTTCTAACTTGCAAGTCTTTTCCTGATGATGTCCATTAAGAAGGAGAAGTGAGCTCTTTTAGGGGCTCCTAGGAAAATAGAAACACCTAGGTACTTACCAAAATTAGATGATAGCTGAATGCCCAGTATAGAAACGAGGAAACTCTTTTTTTTGCTATTACAGCGGCCTGCAAAAATACTACTTTTATCTAAATTGAAGATCTGGCCTGATGTAGCCTGATAAGAATCCATGAGAGGCTTCAGGGATCTTAAGGATTTGGCATTTACTTTCATGAAAACCAGTATGTCATCCATGTAGAGTAGATGGCTGATAACAGGGCAATGTTTGAAATAGTCATAATTTTCCTTTGAGAGACCAGGTAGGCTAAGTTGAGGCTTAAGATTCCTCAGCTAGAATGAAAAGATATGGTGAGAGTGGGTCTCCTTGTCTAAGACCACAACAGCAGCAAAGAAACTACAAGGTATTCTATTGATGAGCACCGAAACAAGTCTTCTTTAGCAGCCTGAATATTAGAATTTAGCCTCCCAAAAACTTCCACATTCCACTTTTTAAGAAGCCTTTTCAAAGCTTTAAGCTTCTGATGCAGGATGAACTGGGGGTTCCTAGACACTGGGACCTGGCAGGCTTGATTAACCACCACCGAAAAGGAAGGATGGTTGAACCACATTGCCTCAAATTTAAAAGGAGCTCTTTTGACTTGGACCGGGGCTCTATGTGAAATAAGGGTAGGGCAGTGATCAGATGAGAGACGACTTAGATGAGGTAAAACGGGATCTCAAAAGGTTTCAAACGATGTCAGATTAACTAGAGCACGATCCAGTCTAGCACACACAAGACAGCCGCCACTCCTACTATTAGACCGGGTAAACTTACTATCTTTGTAACCCACATCAAAAAGGCCGGACCCCAACATCATTTGATTGAATTCATTCATTGAGGAAAGCCTCGTAGAAGAGAGGCTGAATTTTTCTTCAGTAGATGAAATAACATTGAAGTCACCAAGAGCACATCAAGGAAGTTGATAATTATTTGTCAGTCCTCCAGGTATTTCCACAGAACTCTTCTCTGAATGTAGCTAGTAGATCCATAAATGGCACGAACGAGGCAGAGCAGATCATTACCAACCTTGGAAACCTTGATGGTCAAGTGTTGAGAAGAGCAATCTACTAGATCAACTTGGAAGTCAAAGGATTTAGCAATGCACCAAATGGAAGGAATATGGGGAGAGGGGGGGTTGACAAGGAAGATATCATAACCTAGGTGATCCAAGTTCGTTAAACAATGGGAATGGAAGGTGGTCATAGGCTCAGAGAGAAAAATGAGATCCGGGGAGTGAGAGGAGATCAGATGAGTAAGGACATAAATGGTAGGGGAGTTAGAGATGCCCCTGCAGTTCCAATAGAAGAGCTTAATCATTGGATGGAGTGGAAGGGGGGAGACCAGCTTTTTTTCTAGTAACGATGCCTGAGTGGGACACCTTCTATTTTCTTCTGCCTTTTCTATTTATGGGGGTTCGGGGTAGATTGTTGTTATCTTAATGGCTATGGTCCACTTCAAGGACAGCTGAAAGTTCAGAAGGATGGTTAATGAAAACTGAATTGTTGTGAGAGGAGGGATTTGAGGTGGCATCAATGAAGTTGCAATGCTCCAAAATAGAAAATGGGTTTTGGGGGTCAACATTGGGTGCAACTGTCTCCTCTAGGTTCTGGGCAGTGTTATTTCCTTGGGCTACAGGGGTTATAGCTGAGTTTGCTTATTGTAGTGAAGGAATAACCAGAGCTTCATTCTTATGGTATTGGAGAATAGATGCAGGACACTGCAATTCCTTTGTTTCTGGAAGGGAAGGGGCAGGGTCAGCAAATGGCACCCCTTGGTTGCTCGGGTATTTGCCAAGAATTCCTTTTTCGCCTGGGATAGGAGTGACAGGAAGGCATTTGCTAACTGGGTGGCCATTGGAGAAGCAAGATGAGCAGGGGAGATTTCATAATAAACCTCAATCTCCATGACAGAGTCACCTTCGAAGTCAACTAAGATAGCTCTTAGGTTTAGGCTTCTTCAGGTCAAAATTAACCAGAATCCTTGCATGGGCTAGGATTTTTTGAGTAGTCGTGATATCATCCAGTTTTAGTGGGTGACCAATGGAGCTTGCCACGGACATCAAGATGTTGCTACTCCAACAGTGGTATGTAATACCATAGACGAATCCACACCGGGTGAGATGATGGCCGTTCAGGAAGATCCTTACCAGGTGTCCAATGAATGAGATGGAGTTTTCTCTTGTCAACAAATAAAGGTGATTGAAGAATGAGAGAGTCTCTATCCTCTGCTAAGGCGAATCTGAAAATGAAGAAGCCTTTTTCTGTGTGAGAGAGAAGGGGAGCTTTAGAGACGTGCCAGGAGGTCCTGATATGATGCTCCAGCCATTCAACCGAAGGTCGTTTCCAAAGAATCCGCCTGCAGTTGCATAGGAGAAAAAATCTTTGTTGGAATCAATGATAGAGCAGGGGATCTTCAAGGCCGGTTTCCAATCTTTCCATGTAGCAATGGTATATGTTGGGGGTGAAATAGAACCATTAGTGGAGAAGTGGCTAGCAAATGATTTTTTCGAGAGATTGGAAGAAGAAGAAGAATCGTTCAGGACGGAGGTTAAGGATTTGAGAAGGTTCTCCAGTAGTAGACGCTGGCTTGGGTCATCGGAGGAGGCATATATCAGATTTTGCAACTGCGATATGGAGGAGGGGGGATCTGACAGATTGAGCGGCTGCGGGGCAACAGGCGTAGTTGAGGGGGAAAGGTTTTGGGCACTATGATTGGAGTTGGGGTTAGGGTTAGTAGAAGACATTGTTTTGAGGTGCATTTAGATTGACTAACGATTCTGAATCGGAATGAATGATTTCTGTAAATTTAGGAGTTCGGCCGTTCTATTGTGAGTTTCTTCAGTAATGAATGTAGTCACCGCGGGCATTCTCTTACTACAATTTTATGGAGATTTTGCTCCGCTCCATTCCCTATTCGTAACCCTACTTTTTACTACGGTCATGGAGAAGATTACCTTCAAAGTTGATGATGTTTTTCCTCTATGTTTATTTCTATGAAATATGGGTTTAAAATAAATGTTAACTATTTATAATGTCCTGAATAAACTAGCGAGTTCGAGTATTGAAATAAAAATAAAAATTCTCGAAATACTTCAATGCGTGATACAAAACTGCATATGAACAAAAGTCATAACAAAACTGGCAAGAATATCTGTTGCCGACTGGTTGATGGATTTTGTTGTGCACGTGTGTGCAGAAGCGTGAGTATTTGCGATTGACATTCAAGTCAATTGCAAGAAGAGAGACAATCATACACAAGAGATTTACGTGGTTTAAAGATTGAGAAAGATCCAATGAGAGATTAGAGAAGAGGGCATGGGATTTTGTCTTTGATGAAGATCTTTAATAGAATTCACCTATAGATTGCTTGATCTTGCCATAGAAACTTGTAAAGATGAAGGAAGGAGAGAAAAGGGAGAAGAAGAGAGAGTGAGTGAGAGAGAGACAAGGAGGGAAAAGAGAATTATGAGAATGAAGCTATGGATGAGAGGGATGTGGTTGGTTTTGTTGCTATAAATGGAAAGTCAAATAATGACCAAGATACCCTCCAATTAAGTATTGCTCAACGAAGAACATCAAGGTGAATTTTTGGAAACTCAATGGAAACCTCCTTTTCTTCGAGAGAGCTGCTAAATGCACACTAGTTTTTGCTCTCTCCACATGGGTACTCTCAACACTCCCCACACCTACTCCCTACAAACCCTTTTTTGCCCAAAAGAACCTAACATATGCCTTATGCATTCCCTCTACACACCCTCTCTCCCTCTCCCACCGCCCGCCCCCACTCATCTCCCTCTCCCCCTTCCTCGGTCTCTGTCCCTCTCCTTCTCCCTGTCTATCCCTCTCCCTCGCCTTGTCTCTCTCCCTCTCCTCTGCCAGCCCTCCACCCCTTTCTCCCTCTCCCTCTTTCTCTCTCCCCCTCCCCCTCTCCGTCTCTCTCTCTCTCCCTCCCTCTCCTTCCGTCTCCCTCTCTCCCTCCCTATTTGTCTCCCCTTCGCCTTTTGTTCTCTCCCTCCCTAAATGTCTTCCCTCTACCTTCTCCCTCCGGTTGCTCTTCCTCCCCTTCCTCCAATTCTCTCTCTCACTCCCTCCCCCTGCTGCCGGAGGGCACGGTGGTGGCTAGGGTGGGGGTGGTGGTGGGGATGAGGGTGGGTGGGTGTAGAAAGAAGTTGGGAGAGAGAGATGTCCTTTTAGGTAATTTTACACAGGGGGTATATTGGTCATAAAAAAGTACAGTGAGTGGAGAGCAAAAATCATTGTGCATTTAGCAGTTCCTTCTCTTCTAAGGATCCTACGACCGACCCAACTACCACCAACGCCCAACACTCCCGAACTCCTAAATCTCAAATACCCCCTCCCATCTCCCAAAATCACAAATAACCACATAGATTCTCCATCTAAGCCCAAGACCACTAGAAACACCTACAATTAGGCATCTAACCCCACTAAGTACCCACAAAGAATAGAAAATGAACATGATTAATATAAATGTATCTAAGAAAGACTAGGACCTTACACCCTTAACCCAGAGCCCCGGTCCCTGGCCAACCCAATCGACTTAACCCGGAATACAAATCATAAACCCAACAGGTTCCCAATTTCACATTAAAGGAATTCAAGGGCTCTCCTTTGAAAAGCATCATAAATTTTTTGAGGGAATTAGGAAGCTGCAACAAAATAAAAGATTTCATGGCTTCAAGAAAAGGGGGAATTTCTTTGAGTTAATTGTGGTGAAATAAATGGTGTCTATATCTTAACTTGCTAAAGTAGCACAGTTATTGGATAAAGCTTCCTCTATGAGCTGAGGCGACGAAAGAAGACTAGCAGCATTTGAAATGAGGAAGATCCGAGACCAAAGCAGCTGGGTTGCAATGAATTAAATTATGTAAATCAGATTCTTCCTTGGTCGTGCCGTGCAAAGATGAAATCTTGAAGCTAGTTTGATGCTTATCGACTCAGCCCAGGCCTCAGTTAGATTTTTCTGTACATGAAACTGCAAGCAAAAGCTAAGAGGCGAGGCTGGGAAAAATTGTTCCACACCAATTGAGTACACTGTTTTGGAGTTGCGCATGAAGTTATATAATACTAGCTCAGCTTGAGAGAAGCTTGCCATCGATCCAAAACAATGGACTCAGTTGGAATTCTAGGTCAGCTTGGATGTCTGAAGGAAGATATGCAGCGATGCTCCATGAGAAACCAGCAAGCAGAGCAGAGACCTTCTCAGTAGTGGAGAATTGATAATAAGGGAATTGGGGGACAATTGGCTTTCTCAAACCATAGGGGGACTTACCATTGGCAATTTCACAACTGCTGCCTTGAGCAATGAAGGACAGTCTTTGAATGCTCTTCCATATGCAAGAACTATTAAGTTTCTGAAGCTAACCATTCTTGTCAAAACATTAGGGCTGGGCGAGGTATTTCTCTTGAGGGAGAGCACTACCTCTCCAATTTCCTGTTGAGAAGGAAAAGCTGAAAGTGAGAGATTATGGTCTGCTAAAACTTTTGGGCTGTTTATGCTGAAGAGAGTGTTAGCACTGGAGCTGGGATGAGACTTTATGAGATTATGGAAGAATTCAGTAGTACATGACTTAATTTGATCAGGATCCTCGGTTAAATTGCCAATGACTAGAATTCTATTAATCCTGTCAACAGCTCCTCCAGCTTTGGAGACAACGTGGAAGAACTTGATGTTATGATCACCCTCTTGCATCCACTTGAGTTTTTACTTCTGCCTCCAATGGGTTTCATTTGACTTCTTGCAAAGCATCAAGATTGGGGTTATTCATGGGTCGGGTTGGGCTGGGCTTAGCAATATCCAAGCTTTGACCGGTTTATAAACCATTGGCCCAAGCCCGGCCCTAGCCAACTCAAGCCCTAGGTGCTCGGCCTGATCCTGGCCTGCATGGAAAAGGTTAAGCCCGAGATCAGGTTCATGATGGTTTTTATAAATAAAAAGAAAAGGATCTACTAAGTAATCCAAATTTCTCTATCTTATTCAGGCCCGACCATCCTCTACTAGAAAAAGGGGTATTAGCGGCAGCCAAAAGCCGTCGCTAAAAGTGACGTGGCCGGTCGCTAATACTCTTTAGCGACGGTTAAGCGACCGCCAAGTAGCGGCCGCAATAAGTTCTTCGCAAAAGAGTATTAGCGACCGCCATACTCAATCAATAATTATTTTTTTTTGACCTTTTGCGACCGCCATTAGTTTTAATTTTTTCAAAATTAAAAAAAAACAAGATCAGCTATGAAAAGAATGGCTGGGACTAGGTAGCATGCATATTTTATTATCTACAAAGAAGCACATGATCATAACATATGAAGAAGATACAAGATGCCATCAGACTAACCATGTTATTGATTATAATTATTTGTAGAAGATACAAATTATTTGTAGAAGTTGAAAAAGAGGCAAACAGTTCAAAATCAATGGCATGCATGCCAATAGCGGTAGATTTGTTATTAACATCAAAATCAATGGCCATGAACAAAAGTATGAACAATCATGAAAGATACATTAGATATGATTACAATAAGTTTGATGGTATAAGAATCCAGCAAAACATAAGTATAAAGAGCTGGTTGGTTTACAGCATTTGGGAGATATAAAAAAAGCAAATATTAATGTCGGCCTCATGCGTAGAAGCAAGCTGAAGAAGAAGAGCTGACAAGGGCACTTTAAAAGTAATGCCTGCACGATGCACAGAAACAAGCTGAAGGAGAAGAGCTGAAAGGGGCACTTTAACGGTATGGTAGAATAATAATAGGATCACAAAGGACAAAGGCTGCCTTATCTCACTATCCTCTTTCATGCAAAATAGTGTAATAAAAAAAAATGATGGGAACTGGAGAGTGGAAATGAACATAATTTATCGACACTGTTCGCTGATATCCTAAAAATGAATTAATAATTCAATAAGGCTCCAATTCCATTTTCCTTCATTTAATGAGAAGCGCGCTTCCATGAATTCGGCAACACTATATAAGAAACCTATATCATAATAACCTGCTAAAGACCATTACAGATTTGCAATACGTACCAACCTAATCAAAGCAAGAAAAGAACTTCAACCACAATCATTATTCACTTGATGGCCCATGAATTACCAGAATCCATGCTTAAAATAAAACTACTAATAAACAAAATGGCAGAAACTATAAATTGTCAACTAATCATATGCATGAGTGTGTAAGTTAAGACATGGAGTTCAAAACTAGGAATAAGCAAAATGAGAGAAACTATAAATTGTTAACTAATCATAGACATCTATGTCTGCATTTGTAAGTAAGACACGAAGTTCATTGCAACTGATGAAGGATGAGAATTCAAGGCTCACCTTTCTCCATGGCCCTGATTTGGATGAAGCTTGCATCGCCCTAACTGTGCACAACAAGTAATAAAAATTAGAGAGAGAGAGAGAGAGAGAGAGAGAGAGAGAGAATGGAGATGTATAAGACTGACATGTGCAAATCAAGCTGTCAATGTAGAAAAAAATAGGAAGAAGCTCAGAACAAAACACAAGAATTTACATAGTTTGCCACAGGGTTTGACTAAGTTTAAGGAGAAGGCAACTGGAAAGTTTCACCATTTACAGGAAACTAGAACAAAGGGAAAACCCTCCCAAGCACAATTTTACGGGCCTTAAACCCATTCCTAATATCATGTGCTAGAACCCCAACTTAAAACTGAAAGCACATTTAAACAAGTTTGATTGATGGTAGCATTATGTCCGATGATTATGTAATGATTTCATATGCTCATGATTTCAGAAATGTGAAGTGGCAAATAGAGGAGAACATAGTAGTTTAAGATGACAATGATTATGTAATGATTTCATATGACAATTTAAGATTACAAAACTTTGAGTACAGGACTAGAGTCTGATAAAGATGGGAATGTTGTTGTAAGTCTTCATTTGATTTCTGAACTAAAACTAGTGCAAAATGCCTTTTGGAAAATAGAAACTAAAAGCTACATTCAGTAATAAAGCGAGCAGCAGCCTTCGCATCACCACCAGCTGAAAATGCTTTCCCCATTCCCTACAAGTATCAATGAGATCAAACTCCAAATGACATAAGAGCATATAGATTGAGCCAAGTACATATACCAGATTTTAATATACAAGTGAATGCGACATGTTCCAAATTCCTCTCTACTGGACCTTTCAACTTTCAGGGAAATTTAGTCTACATTGTCAATTGTTAGCACCTTAACGATCAGCAACTTTACATTAGAGTCCTCCTCATATTCTTTGAATTTCTTCAGTAATTGAGATATCTGGAATCCAAAATTAATGAACAGTTGTTAGTCCTCTATGGGTGATTCAGTGTTTACAACATCACAAGTACTCGATGTAAATACTAAGTCTAGATCCTTCGGTAAAGGAGGGTCATAAAATGAGCCAGGCCTATAAATTCGTTAGCAGAGCCATAAAATGTAAGATACAAAGCACTCAAAATAAACAACCCAAACCACTATAACCACCCACCACGGGAAAAAAGTTCATTGACTCTTGTCATATGCCACAGATTGGTCCAAGCATTCCTGCAAATAGAAGGTAAAATTGAAATGACATACCATTGTGTATGAGAGGACGTTCAACTTTTGAGGCCTATTTAGTATTAATATCCTCACGAAGGACTCCTCTTCCACCAAAACCTGATAAACAAAATCATTCCCAACATGTCAGGCAAAGATAAAACTGCATCAATAAATTTAAAAAAATGGAAGGAAGATGTCTTCAACAATACCAAAAATCAATCAAAACACAATGCAAGAGAGCTAATGCAGTTGAGGATCGAAGCAAGCGAACTAGACATTTTTCCCTTTCTTTATCAGGCTTAGGGAGTTGGGATACCCCAAATCTGGACTTGCATCATGAAACAAAATCTATTACAAGTAAATATCACTAAACCTAAAAACTAGGAACACTCAAAACAACTTCTTCCAGCAATTCCTCATACCTACCCAAAGTATTACTTCACAAAAGCCTGCCAGCAACATAAAAATTCTACCTTGACGCCCTGTCCGAAACAAAAACCCAAAATCCACAACATAACCAGCTAAAACTTGTAATTGAAGGAGCATTCAACACCCAAAAAGCAATAAAAGTCCATGTAAGCATACATTTGCGCCACATTACCACATACGATTAGCAACATATCACACAAAATCTGAAATTTAATCCAAATTCTCACTACCCCACCAAAAATCAACAACAATAAACCAAATCTCCATACCTGAACAAAGCCCCATATCACCAAAAAAAAAAAAAAAGCTCACCTCAACAAGTGCCGCTCCTAAATCAACCCATTTCCGAAATCTCCTTGAGGCCTTCCTCTCCATCTATCATCAAGTAGAAACAACGACGGCGAAGAACCCCCAAAATCGATCTCCATCAAAACCAGAACGGTTCCTTCATCGACTCCAATTCCTCACAAATCCGCCGATTCCACGGCACTCTTCGAATCTCTCTCGTCCAAGAAATGCAGAAATACCAGAGCAGAAGAAATGTCACGAAACCCAGAAACCGCTCAAGCTTAGAGAATGGAAAAAAATCTGTAAGTATATACATATATAAATCTGGTAAGAGAGAGAGAAATAGAGAGGGAGAGGGAGGGAGATAGAGAGAGGACCGGTTGCGGCTCCGTCGCAGGCGGGCTCCGGCGGTGGCGTGGCTGGTGCGGCGGGACAGTGCAGAGCGCGCGGGAGGGCACAGTGCAGAGAGAAATAGAGAGAGAGGGAGAGAGAGAACCGGTTGCGGCTCCGGCGGGACGACACAGTGCAGGGCGCGGGAATGGGAAGGGGGAAAACACAGCGCGGGATGGGGAAAGAGGGAAGAAAAAAGTAAAAAAAAAAAAAGTCTAAATGGCCTGACGTCGGGCCCGAAAAGTGGCCTGACGCCAGGCCCTGGACCGTTGGATCCCAACCTGTAGCACGTCTAAAAAAAAAAGGCATTTGGCGAAAGTCCTTCCCACACTTTTTTTTTATACCTAAAATATCTAGTTTACCTTTTCTTTAAATCATATCCCATGATTGGTGGGATATCCCATTAATAATTGATAAGTAACATTTAATTGCCCATGATTAATTGAATTTCCAGATTTTCAAATAAATTCTAAAAACATACAAATAAATTTCAAAATAACGAAAATAAATTTTAAAAAATGAAATAATTTCGAAAAAAATAATATATAATCAAATAACGTAAATAAATTTAAAAAGATGCAAATAAGTTTCAAAGTATCTAAATAAATTTTAAAAAATATAAATAAATTTCAAAAAACTCAAATAAATCTCAAAAGATCCAAAGAAAATTTCAAAAAAAAAATGCAAATAAATTTAAAATAGACAAAATAAATTTTAAAAAATGTAATAATTTCAAAAAATTGAATAAATTTGAAAAGACACAAATAAATTTTAAAAGACGCAAAAAAATTTAAAAAACGCATATAGATTTCAAAAAACGTAAATAAATTTGCTAAAAAACTCAAATAAATTTTGAAAAAAGACTTAGATAAATTTACCAAAAACACAAAGAAATATGAAAAAAAATAGATAAATTTGAACAACACTCAGATAAATTTGACAAAAACTCAAATAAATTTGAACAAAACTAAGATAAATTTACCAAAAACTCAAATAAATTTTGAAAAAAAAAACTCAGATAAATTTACCAAAAACACAAAGAAATATGACAAAAAATAGATAAATTTGAACAACACTCAAATAAATATAATAAAAAATAGATAAATTTGATCAAAAATCAGATAAATTTGACAAAAAACAGATAAATTTGATAAAAAATTAGATAAATTTACAGTAAAGCCGCAACTAAGCTCTGTCACCGTCAATCCATTCCTTCTACCTTGTAGATTTCGTCGATAATACGAATCCAATAAAAAAAAACGGAATGCAATTCTGAGTCCGGATGGCTCCAGAAATCCAGAAATAATTCTGGACGTTGAACCCGGTCAAACTGCCACCACCTGGTCTGGGATCTGGGCTGGGCTTCCGTAGCAGGTCAGGTTAGAACTGACCCAGAACTGAACACAAATCATCGTCTTCTTCTTCCTGGGTTCTGTAACAGAACGCTGGGGGAGTCTTCTTCCTCCCCGGCGATGGCACGGCAAGACAGGACGACAGCGGAAGAATCCGGCGACGGCACGACAGCAGCGGGACGGCGGCGGTCAGCGACGATCGGAATGAGTCCGGTGACGAGTGACGGCATTTTTTTTTTTCGATGACAGCCGTGAACAACCCCCCTTTCTCCTCCTCCTCCACCTTCCACCTCTGCAGAAGCGGCGCCTCCTTGTTGCTCAGCGTCGCCAGCAGCCGCTTCGGCGACGCCAGCAGCGGCGAATCCGACGATAATTTCAAACAATGCAGGAGAGACTTTGGCGAGAATCTCGTCGTCGGAGACGGCAGCGCGAACTTCGAATTCCTCTGTCTGTTTCGAACGACGACAGATTCGTCTGTTTCGGGTCTCCTGCTACAGGGACTAGCGGGCGACGATGGGCGCATCAAAAGCTTCTTCTCTGGTGTGACGAATGGTCGCGGGGTAGTCTTTTGCAACAGACTTCGACCTGCAGCCCACGAGTAGCAATCCTTCTCCGATCAGACAGTGGCCCACCTGATTGATCAAAAAATCTTCTAATCTCGTCTTCTTGGTCTGCAACAGTGTGATTCCGACGAAGTCAAGAGATTCAGATGATCTCTTCTCCGGAACCCAATTAGGGTGGCCCAACAGAGATCGGAAAATCCAAACAAATCTAGGCTCGTTGTAGAAGAAGAGGGATAATATAAGATTTGAAATTTTAAATTTCAAAATTTTATGCCTAAAACAGTTGAAAGGGCATATCAGTCCTGAAATATGTGATCATGTGGATGTAGGGACCTATGGCAACAAACAGTCTAGCTGAGTGGACCATATACCTTAAAAAGTTTCTCCTTGGACTGGAGGCTGGATACATTCACTAATAGGGACCTTTCGCTAATTCTGCCAAAAAAAAAGTGGGTTTGGGGGAGGGGGTTATTAGGACCTTTAGCGACCGCTATTGCGGCCACTATAGGCAGTCGCTAATGGTACCTTTTGCGACCACTATAGGCGGCTGCCCGTTTTTTCCCACCCAAAAAAAAGCAAATCTCTAGTAGTGTTGGGCTCTCTATCACTAAATTCAAGCCCAGCCTACATATTAAATGGGCCTAAATTTAAAGTCAAGCTCAGCCCGTGTAACAAAACCGGTACCAAAGGCATGTCCGGCCCAAAGCGGGCTGGGCCCGGGTCAGGCTCCGTCCGGCTTTGGTGAATGAGGACCCCTAATAAAGATGAGCCCTGCTACATGGCTCGAAAATCAGGCCCTTTTTCAGGGCCTGATTTTCGAGCCATCCAGACTTTTTCAATAAAGATTAGCTTCTGAAAAAGAGGCATCACAAGCAATCTGTTTGGAATTTTGATTTTGTGCTACTAATGAGATGTTCTCCTTCACATGAGCGAAAGAGTCTATGTGCCATCACTTTAGTCTTATAGACTTATGACATTTTAAGCTTCTGGTTCCCAAACATATTGGGGCCTGCCCTCAATGCTAGCTTCCCACTCATTTCTTTTTAACTCCATGAAGTCAGTGTGTTGAAGCCATATATCTTAGAAAAAAATTTGAACGGAGAGTTTTTGGTGGAAGGAGGGGAGTTGTGGGAGAGGATTTTAGGGCTATGTTCTGATGAAATTCAGGGTAAATAAAGGAGGGTAGGATCTTTTTGCGAGGCTATCCATGAGTGGTCCAATAGAGCTCTGTCTAGATCGGCTGCCACCATTGTACTACCTTTCCTATTGTTCACCAGGTAAATTTATTACCTGGGAAACCAATAATATTAGAAAGAATGGTGCGTTGCAACATCTATCCAATGGGGTATTTGAAAATCCTATAGTCCTAAAGTTTTTGCTATATAAACTCCTACTTTAGAATATAATCTACACACTTAAAAACTAATTATTTGATTAACTTAGAAATTACCCTACAATATCTAGTTTTCTTGTAAAAACCTTTAGATTAAAATATTCATGTATATGCTATATAAAATGATCTATCTTTAAGAAAATGGCCCAAAACAATTGCAAGAGTTTTTGCACACACGAGTGGAAGTTCATGAGAAATTACTGTCATTGTTTCTATAGAGTTCTACTATGACTCTCAATATTAGATGGGCCATTTAGTGTTAATAAATGTAATATCGGTCCCCTAATCCAATCATAATTAAATAGTTTTTTTGTTGAATAGTAATCTTAGGTGGGCCCTACAAATGTCACTTTAGGTAACATCTGCTATGCTTACCAGTATTAAGCAGGTCCCATACTGCCAACATATTAGATGTGTCTCATAACGATTACCCACATTGGATTGTGTGACTAATCATTAGTTTGCTATCATTAAATGAGTTTCATTGTTTAATGGCCCCCTAGTGATTACTATAACTAGATTGGTTAATATGACTGTCGATATCAAATGGGTCCCACATTGATTTTTCATAGATAGATTCCTCAATGATGTCTACTACTTGGTAGTGCTCTCTATTATAATCATTATATTGGATGCATTACATTATGGTTATTAATATTTGGTGGACCCACATTGATGAAAGGATAGTGCTCGTTGTTTTTAACATTTCGTCCCATCTTCTTTTAATTAAATGGGTACTACCATGGTTACCAATATAAATAACTCTATTGTGATTACTAATTAGTGGGTTCTCACTGGGTCGATCATCACATTTTCTCTCTTCATTTCTTCTTTCGGTGCATCATCTACGGAAAGTTTTATAAATTTCCAAACCCTTCAAAGGTATGTTGAAGTTTTAGAAATTGCCAAACATTACAAGTGGCGCAATATTATAATAAGACACTATTTTATTATGTGATAATGAAATCTTAAAATATACAAATGTGATGATATTATGTTCTTCCTAGTTTTTTCATCCAAACACCCCCTAAAATCGTTTACTGAGGAAGGGTGGACTAGGCAATTACTCTATTTTCTTGAAGCATGTTAGAGTGGCAGTAAAATCTCCAAAAACACACCATGGGCATGTTTCTTTGCATGAGGGGAGGAGTGATGTTAAATAAATGGTCAAATCAAAATAAGAAAAAAGAGGAGGGGTTTGAGAGTAAACGGTAATAAATGACCAAAAAGAGGAGAGCATTTGATGCCTACTCTTGACTATAACAAGAAGAAGGAGTTGGAAGCAACACGAACGGACGTGCCTTATCCACTCTCTACATGCCATAATCGAAGAAGAAGGAAGTGGAAGATGAATAGAAAGAAGCAGGGACTTGCCCATGTTTCTTCCCTACAACTTGCGCATGTTCATCGAGGCAGCTATAAAACATGTATGCTAGGCCCCTGGTACAACTCTCGTGTGCAACCGTGGTGGAGTGATGCTTGAATGCCTTCCTAATCCAATCAATAGGCCATAAAACCATTGTTGTGACATTTCTCAGCACCAATTGGTTTTGGAATATAAGTGGTAGCTCAATGGGGTTTGAGATCATACAAGTGGTATCAAAGCCCGGTAAAGTTGGGGGTTCAAGTCTCCTCTCGGGAGCTACCGATGAGGGGGGGATTGCTAGGTCCCTGGTACAACCCTTGTGTGCACCCGTGGGTTAGTGATGCTCTAATGCCTTCCGAACACTCTAATGCCTTCCGAACACAGCCAACAGACCATAAAATCATTCTTGTGACATTTTCCATCACCAATTGGTTTGAGATCCTACACTATAGAGATAATAAGAGAAAAAACACCTAAATTGCCCTCGTAAAACTAAATCGGATTAGATCCGCGCTCGACCTGCAATTAAGCAGATAGTTTTCATGTTTAAAAAAAAAAAAAAAAAAACAAGAACTACACAAATAAACATCATGCATGCATACATAGATACATATATGCATAAGTAAAATCCCACCTTTCTATTGTTGTCTCTTATTTTGAGATATCAAGCTACCTTTGACCAATTTGATCCCTGTACGCAATTCTAAACTTTAGAGTTAGCATTGATTGTAAATATATGACACTATTCCATCCATTATTCACCATTAGATTTTATTACACTATCACCTCACTATGTCGATCGCATCATTTTGGCTTGTTGAGCTGTTAGACACCTTCAATTGTAGGAAACATCATCTTTCCTATGGCCGGGGGAAACGAGTTTGCCAACTTGATAGGGAAAGGGTATGTGATTTTGGGCCTTCTGCTGGAGAGAGAAACATGGCTTCAGAGTCTTATTTGTGTGTAGTGAGAAGGTAATTTATGAGAACTGAAGAAGGTGATCAGGGAAAAGGTCCACTTCCGTATGGACAACCTTGGAACGTAGGGATATGTGTTAGAATATTAAAGCCAAAAACAGTCAAAAGGGCTGTAGTAGATAAAGTCCAGTCAGTCCCATCATGACAGGACTCTAGAAGACGTTAAAGAGGCGGAGAGACTTAACAAATCGTTGAAGAGCTAGAGAGGTACCTCGCTATAGTGAGGGTGGCGCTGAGTTCAGATGAGATCCGGACTCTAACCAAAAGTTTGAGATTGACTTCTTTTCTAAGAGGATTATAATTAGGAGTCTTAAGCGCGAATTAAGGGCTATAAATTGAGTTTTTCTTACAACCTAAAGAGAAGAGAAAAGACACAGATCATCTCTCAAGTTCTGAATTTGTGATCAAATTGAGAGAAATTTTCTCTAGAGATTTTTGAAGAGTTGTGCTGCCAAGTACTCTAGAGAGCCAAATTCTTTTGCATCCCTTGTAGAAGATCATCTTCTTGCGTAGAAGATTTGAGGAGTCAAGCGTTGGATCTGTTGCAATCAACGGTGTGATGTGGTTGAAGTGTGATGCGACACAAGGTAACTTCAGTCTTTAGATAGGGGATATCTAGGGAATAAATCTAAGTTTCTTGTAATTGCGAGATTCATAGTGTTTGATTAGATCCAGTTCGGATCGGTGGTTTTTTACCCAGTTAGGGTTTTCCACCTTAAATTTGGTGTCCTTGTGGTGTGTGCTTGTGATTTTATTTCCGTTGCGTAGATTTTTCTTTTTTTTGCACACTGGTGGTTTGATTTATTGAGTTGACCAATCTAGAGATCTCGAACCCTAAAACCCTCAATATGAATATTTTTTATCACTGAGTTGGGATTACACAAAATATCAGGGAAATGAAATAATGCTAGTCACTAATTTTATGTGCTTAATTTTTAATGCCCACATATTATACAAAGAGTTCGATCAGCATATCCATTTCACGTATAAGGAATAAAATGCCATAATTTTTTATTTTATTTTTTGTTTGATAACGGTGGGTGTCCAAGCTCTTTAAGTTGGACTAATCACTAAAAACACAGGAAACCAGATAAAACCTCTTGTGGCCAATAAGACGCGGTAATTGAAAACCGTGTTAGAAAGGTATGCTTTGAAGACTTGTCCAACGATTGTTATAAGCAAAAGTCTACAGGCACCCATGGGAGCCGGGCCACAGTTGCAAGTAGCATGGCTCTTGTTATAATTCCACTGTAGAATGGCTTCGGAAGTCTAGTCGTTCGTTCCTCCCTTCTGCATCCTCATTATTTTCAATCAGAAATAGAGTGGAAACTTCAAACTCTACCTACCGCTCCAGATTTGTCGTCAACAGCCTGATGCCGACAAAATCAATAAAATATAAAAAACAAACGGATCATTATGATTATGGGACCAACCTGAGTTGATTCTTAAAGACTGTACGACTGACTTTCTATTAACTCTCGGCTTAATTTCTGTTTGTGGAAGAGAGTTGTTTTGATTGTTTGAATTTTATGCAATGCTATTAAGAGCAGAGAAGCAGCCTCAACTGGAATTAAAAGTGTCCAACAAGAAAGATTGGTTCAAACACTGAATAGAAGTGTCCCTCAGACTTCCTCTTGGTGAGTCAGGATCCTCCAAGGCATCGGAGAAATTCACGAGGCTTCAAAGTTGGCCTAGTGATGAAAATCCACCCCATTCAAAGTAAATCAACCCAGATTGTATACAACCAAGTAAAAAGCACTTGAGCTTTTACAATATTTTTTTCACGTGTTTTTATAGGTGGTCAATCTGATAGAGAGCCTTGGTTCTATTAGGTTTTCTTTTTTTTTTTTTGGGTTTTTTTTTTTTTTTGGGTTGGGGGGGGGGGGGGGGGGGGTTTAAGTCATTTAGACACTCTTAGATAATGAATTTTGTGGGGGGTGGGAGGGGGGTGGTGTTTAAGTCATTTAGACACTCTTAGATAATGAATTTTGTGGGGATAATAAGGGGGGAGGGGGGTTTAAGTCATTTAGACACTCTTAGATAATGAATTTTGTGGGGATAATAAGAGAAAAGTAAAGGAGTAAAATGCCCTTGTAAAACTGAATCGGATTAGATCCGGGCTCGACCCGCAAGCAGATATGGGTTTTCCATGTTTAAATTAGTAAAAAAAAGCAAGAAGTACACAAATAAACATCATGGATGCATGTATAGATACGCATATGCATATGCAAAGTGCCACTTTTCTCTTGCTTTCTCTTGTTTTTTAGATATCAGGTCATCTTTGACCAATCTAATCCCTACACACATGTCTAAATCTTAGAATTAGCACGAGTTGCGATTTGAAACTATTCCATCCATTACATTTTATTACGGTATTACCTCACTAGGTCGCGTCATTTAGGCTTGTTGGGCTATATCAGACGCCTTCATTTATTGGAAAAATAATCTTTCCTACGGGAGAACTGAGATTGCCAACTTGATAGGGAAAGTGAATGTGATTTTGGGCCTTCTGCAGGAGAGAGAAACATGGCTTCATAGTCTTATTTGTGGGTATAGTGAGAAGGTAATTTATGAGAACTGATGAAGGTGATCGGGAAGAAGTCCGGGAATGCTCTACTTAGATTTATGATAACCTTGCAACCCATAGATATGAATATTTTTGTAATTGAATTGGGATTACATAAAATAGCAGGGAAATGAAATAATCCTAGCCATTATTTATAGGTGCTTAAAATTTTGAAGGCCATATATGATACAAACAGTTCAGCATATCCCCTTCATGTACAAGGAATAAAACGAGGCAATTGAAAAACCCTTTTAGAAAGGTATGCTTTGAAGACTTGTCTAAGGATTGTTATGATTCCACTGTGGAATGACAGCAGAAGTGTATCTAATTGAAGTGGGCCTAGGAAATAATCTTTCATTCAGAGCAGAGAACCAGCCTCAACTGGAATTAAAAGTGTCCAACAAGAAAGATTGGGTCAAACACTGATTAGAAATGTCCAACGCGTAGACTTATGTTTCATTGTCCGGGTCTAGCTCTGCATACCTGGAATCTTCCGGTCTCTGTCAGTCTGTCTCCACATGCAAAGAGACTTCGCTTGGTGAGTCAGGATCCTCTTAGGCCTCGGAGAAATTCATGAGGCTCCAAATTAGTGCCTAGGTTTGAAAATCCGCCCCATCCAAAGTAAATGAACCCTGACTGTATAAATCCAGTAAAAAAGCACTTTAGCTTTCACAATATTTTCTTCATGTTTTTCTATAGGTAAGGAATTTGATAGGGAGCATAGATTCTACTAAATTTCATTCCCCAACCATTACTATCTAAATCACGAGGCGTTAGTAGAGGCAGCATACATACTTACGAATACACCCACTCAGGTGCAACAAGGTCAATGCTTAATACACATTTTGCAACATGGGTTCTTTTTAGTATGGAGATGGGATTTGAACCTGTGACTAGTTTCTTCAACTAACAATTTCTATAAAAACTTTAAAATATTAATAAAAACAGCATAAATACTTTTCAATAGTTTGTACGAGGCGTAGGATATTTCATTGACCCATTATCACTCATATAATAGGGGTTACATTTGTATGGTTTGAAATAAGAAGCCACGAGTATTTGTCGTGAGTGAAAGCTCAGGGGCTCTTATCTTTGGCGGCCTTTGGAGAGCATTTGAACTTTCAATATCCGACCCATACTTCTACCAATAAAACCATCCTAACAAATATAAAAGCAGGACCTCTCCAGTGAGTTGCTAGCCAAGAAAGTTCTTCTCTGCTCTACTGCATCTACCGTCTTATGTTCCTCTTCACCTGTCTCTTATAATTTCTCAACTTCATCTGTAACTTTGGGTTCTTATTATTTAGTTTCCTTCCAAATCTCCAAAACAAAGATCCAAAGAAGAGTGGTCCTGAGCTGCCCTTCAAGAGGATCTAATCCCGAACTCTCATTTCTCTCCACATTAAGTCGACTTGCCAAATGGGGTTGCAGAACTCTAAAATGGAGACATCAACATCAGCTACTGCTAGCACGGACATGGGCGAATCATCCTCCTGCACCAAGAGACAAGTCAGCGCCTACATTGAATCCTTCTTGAATGAAACCATGGGAAGCATCATGGAGATGGAAACCGTGGAAAGCATCAAGGAGATTCACAAGGAAGATGACCCACCATGTTATGAAGCAGATGGTTGCGTTGGCATAGCCCATCATGAAATTAAAAGCCTTCTTTGGCCTATAATTCTTAAAGACGGTAATGGTTCCATCAATGAAGAAAATTGGCAAAAGTTGAAATCAAAGATTTCGAAAAGGAAGGTAATAAAAGCGTGGCTGAAGGTGCTGTTTCAAGGTAATCGAGATGACCTAATTACGAAATTCTTCCGTGCACTTCGAAAGCTTAGAAAGGAGTACAAAACGATGGCGAAGAAACTGAAAGATTATGCCAAAGATGGAATGGAAAACAGAGACCGGAAGCAGGCCACTAGACTCATCTTTCTGATCGCTGTGATCGCTGTTTTGACCAGTGCAGTAATAGCATTCTTAGTCTCACCTTCGACAGCACCACTAGGACTGGCTTTGGCTGCTGTTGTACTTACTTTTTTCACAATCCTTCAGGATTGGTATGAAATTCAGTTTAACGAGTACGAAACGAAGAATAAGTGGAAGGAGGATTGTGTTCCAACTGGATTGATTAAGCTGGATGAGAAGAATGGGAATTTTGCACTCTGGGCCGAGAAAGAGTTTCAGAATATCAAAGCTCTTCAAGAACTACGTCAGGTTGCCAACAGCTTCAAGAGGATGCTGAAGGATGGATGGAAAGTCATCGAAGAGAAGATGAAAGAAGTCGAGAACAAGGCCAACTGATAATTTTACTTTCCTACTGTTTGAGAATAATGGTGGTAATTAATGGCATCGTCCATTAAATACCGGGCTTCGATGAAAGCTTTATGTTCTTTTAGATAATTGTATTGTAGTATTTGTAGGCGATCTATCATATATTGGTCCATTTCCTTTTAATGCTTGAGATTGTTTGTTTGTTTTAAGTTGTTAGTGTGTTTGGGATTCAGTTTCTATAGTGTACACATTAGAGAGATTTCATGAACTAGTAAAAGCTAAAGAAGATGTCTGCTCCCCCCGACCCTGATCCCGATCTCCTCAGTCGATCCCCAAAAGCTCCTCTTGCATCGGATCACCATCTCCACCCCCCCTTCCAGGATCCCTCTCCTCCTCCTCCATCCAAACAGCAGAGAAGCTGATCTGCTTTCCCTTGTTTTACCATCTGACCATCTCTCCTTAATCCAAGTTCAGCAGCTTACAGCTCTCCTGAATCAGCGCCCTAATGACTCTTATGTCCATTTCCCTCCGGGTAACTCCTCCACCCCTAATCCCAGATCATATGCCTCTCTCCTCTCCCAACCCCGCTTACCTCTCCCCCAATCTATGCCCCCTACCACTTGAATCGATGGAAAGCCCTCTGTCACTATTCCTAAGGAAATTATTTCCATTAGCCAGGAGTCCTTCTCTTTTGCATTGATTGGCAGGTTCGAAGGGAAGCGACCCTCTTTGGAGTGGGTTGAACAACACACCAACCAAGCTTGGAATCTGCCCATAAGAAGCGTGATCTCTCTAACTGATCAGGGATACTTCCTCTTTAGATTCCACTGCCCCCAGGTAAGGAACTCCATCCTATCTTCTTCCCCTCTCCCCCTAGGTCACAGAACGCTCGACCTTCTACCTTGGTCTCCAGGCATGGACTCTTTCTCCTGGCCTACCCTGGCACCTACCTGGATCAGGCTTAAAGGACTACCCATCCATTATAGGAGTCAACACATTATTTTCTCTATTGCTAACTCAATCAGAAATCCTATTCTGGTCGATGAGATTACAGCTTCCCAAAGATTTCTCTCCTATGCCAGAATCTGCATAAATCTTGACCTCCATAAATCCAAGCCCTCCTCCATAGTAGTTGATCTGACATGGGACTCTAAGGTGGAGGTCGAAGTCTTGTATGAAATTGTCCCATGCTCCCTCTGTCCTGGCTCCGGCCATGGTGAAGGCATGTGTCAATCAACACACTGAACAGATAAGCCCAGATTGAAGCTTCCTCCTCCTCGAACCTCTGCTCCTGGTCTCCTCAAAAATCCCCATGTTCCCCCTTTTCTCCCGCCGCCCAAAACTGTTCCTGAGTCAGCCCCCCATGCAGTTGATCCCTTTCCTGCTACAGTGGAGTCTTCCCTCCAAACTACATCTGCTCCCCCCAAGCCGGTGTCAGATTATGATTTTTACAATGTGTTTTTATTTAATTAATTATGTTTAGTTGCAAATTAAGCATGGTTAGTTGTTAATTAGTGTTGATTAATGTGTTAGATTAATTATATGATAAGATAATATTGATTTATTGGTATCAATGAATTTCTGTGATGGTGTTAAACATTTCTTGTTTTGGAACCATATTGATTTGAAATATCATTTTATGAAAAACAGGGTATTTTTTATATAAAAAAGGACTTATTTGTAATTCTGATTTTATGTAAATTTTCCAATCATAGAATTTTTCAATGATTTCAGTTTCATTAGAAAACGGGTCAAATTATGATCGATTTTCTCTTTTAACTCGAGTTCATTTGAATTCATTTTAGATGTTCTCAGTGAGATTTGATACCTTTAAAAACGGACTTAGAACATTACTGTACAACCAATTTCATTTTCTGTTTCGTTTATCTTCTTTGGTTTAGGTTTTTCTCTTCATTTATCTGAATCAACTTAGCTACAGTTGTCAAGGTGAAGCAGGCAGCTGGTTGTAATTCACCTGGAGTATTTATCTTTGAACTTTACTGTCACTGTAACGCAAATGAAGAGTGAGAAACGAGACTGTAACAGAGAGAATGAAAGAAAAAAAATGAAATAGAGGACTGATGCTTCATCTTCTCTTCTTCCTTTTGATTCTTCTTTATCTCCTTCGTTTGATCATATGGTATCTACTGTGTTTTCTGATTTGTGTGGAATGGATAATGAGAATCATGAGGTTTGAATTTGATTTGAAGTAAGAAAAGAATCCACTGTTGAAAGATGACAGTTTTACTGTTCATCTTCTTCCTCCTTGTTATTCTTCTTCTCCTTATTCTTATCATATACAACTCTTTACTCTCAATAGCATATCTCTTAGAAGCTTTCAAGGCCAGAGTTCTATCTGGTTAATTCAGTTCAGTTAGAGGTAAGTAAACACTGATTTTAACAAGTTTTGTTTCAGTCTATTAATGGAAGATTCTGAAATTTTGTTTTATGGAACTTTGTATATTAAAATAGTGATCTCTTAGATTTAAATGGTTTTAATATTTTTGATGGATGATTTGGAATAAAATAGACATGTCTGGAGTGTTTTATAATCAAAAGAAGTGAAAGAAGTAAAAGAGGAGAGAGAGGAGCTGAATCAGAAACGAACCCAACTGGGATTCGTTTCTGCTGTGTGCTTGGTCGACCGAACACTACCAGTCGGTTGACCGACTGCACAGGGCAGGTTCCAGATGGATTTGGGATAGGGCCCAATTGGATTTGGGGTAGGGCCCAGTTGGACCTGTTAACTGGTACACAATGATTTAAAAATCTCTTTGAAAAATGATGATTTGACTCTACATGATTGACCTGATACATTGAAAAATTCTATAAATTTTCTAAAAAAAGGTGATTTTTAATGTACATGAATAATTAATGATTCTTGAACATAAATTAGGTCTATTTATGGTCATTAATCATGGTTCAATGATATTTAGGATTTTTATCAATATTATGTTTTATTTGGAATAAATCATTGGATGTTTAATACAAATGACTTCTTCAGTCATATTCTGTATTATAATTTTAATTAGAATTTATTTGACAGTCTTAGAATTTCGTTATACATGAATATATTATGAATTGTCACTCCGTGATTTCGTTTAGCATGATTATCTGTATATTAGTATCGTACTTTGGCACCACATAGCTCGGTCCTTCTGAATCAACACGTGGTGAAAGAAGGATTGTTCTGTTCTGTCACTAGCTGCAGTTAGTCCTGTCGGTTGGAGTTTATCACTCCTGATACCACTGTGTTCTGTTTATATTGTGGCCACAGTCTGATATTCATGGTACCCATTGCTTTGTATTCTGAAAATTAGCAAATGTGGTATTGCCTTCAATTATCTTCAGTTATTTTCAGTCAATCAGTATTTCGTTATTTTGATCATGGTATCTCAGATATTACTTGTATTTCAGTTTTGATCATTGATATTTTGTTTAATTAATTTTGTTTACTTACTCAATTATACTGATGTAACGTTTAATGTTACAGAAGATCCAGCTAGCTCACCTGGAACTGAGACGTTTCAAGAGGGTGGTAACACATCAGTAGGTGAGTGGACCCCCGATGAGATCGTATAAATTGACTTGTGTGACTACCATCAAGAGTGTTTTGAAGAGCAATAACTTTTCTGGAAATTAGTAAATGGTGTGATGAGTAGTCAAAAGAATGTTTCAAACTTTTGTAATAATGTATCATATCTGTAAATATTCAAGACTAGATAGATGTAAATGTTCTGAGATACTTATGCTCTGTTAATACCTATTGATAAATAAATGTTATCACTATTTAAATGCTTTCGCAGAAAAGTTTTAAATTATTCAGTTTTCTAACACGTGATATCATGTGGGTTGGTGTGGGATGTTTAACTTTTTATTTAAAATCCTACACTAGTCATATCTTAAAATTGGAACCATCTAGGTTACCAATTTCGGGGCGTGACAGGTTGGTATCAGAGCATTAGTAGTTCTGAAATTAAAAGATGTTAGAACTATAGGGCACGTGGTGAGGTACGTTAGTAACCCTGAATGATTTGTTAACTCTGACGTTATTTGTTATATGAATTGTTATTTTGTAGAATCATGGTTACGACTAGACAAGCATATGCTGAACCTAGCAATGAAGCCGGGGTTAATAATTTTTGTATCAGAATGACAGAGTGATGATAGATTTTAGGCTATATTGCATGCAATGATGGAGCAACAGCGTATCAATGAAGAAAGAAGTGCTAGACAAGATGTTAGAATAGCATAATTATTGGAAAGGCAAGCTCAACCACCTCCTGCACCTCAAGTCATTGTTACTCCAAGGAATGCAGACCCTAATGCTTTATATGAGAAATTCATTAAGATAGGTGCTACATAATTGATGGGAAGCTCAGACCCTATGGTAGCTAATGATGGGTTGTGCATACAGAAAATATATTTGAAGTATTGCAATGTTCTGGTAAACTGAGGGTTGCTTTGGCAGGGTATATGTTTCGTGAAGTGGCTGATACTTGGTGGAAAAGTGTCAAGGAACCTTATCATTTTATGGATGAAAGCCTGTGAGACTTTTCGAGAACAATTTCAGAAAAAGTTTATACCAAAATATATTAGACAGCAAAAGAAGATAGAATTTGAAAAGTTGACTCAAGGTGATTTATCAGTTGCAGATTATATCCATGAGTTTACTAAACTATCTCGGTTTGCTCCAAGGTGAGTTGATACTAAAGAGAAGAAAATTGAAAGGTTTATGGAAGGATTGAAAGCTGAAATTCACAAGGATGTAGCTGCCATTATGAAACCTCTAAATTTTGATGAAGCTGTCACTAGAGCTTACTGGTCTGAGGAAGAGAATGCAAGAATTCAACAGTAGGAGATCAAGAGAAAATTAAGGAGTTGTACCTACACCTAAGAATTTTCCACATACTAGTAAGAATTCCAAATTTTCTGGAAGTTCATCTAAAATAGTGACTTGTGATTTCTGTGGCAAGAGGCATATGGCGGGTCAATGTAGAAAGCAAACAGGTGCATGTTTTCGTTGTGATTCTATGGAACATGTGATCAAGGATTGTCCAAGGCTTTATGGGACATCTCAACAGCATCAATCACAACAAGTTCCAAGGCCATCATTTCAAACTTCTCAGCATAAGTCTTCAGTGCATCAAAGGCCAAATCATCAGCAGCAGCAACAAACTAGATCTCGGATGCAGCCACAAAGGTCTACTCAATCGACTAACATGAACCAGCAAAAGCCACAAGTTAGTAGGAAAGTTTATGCACTCTCCAGAGCTGATGCAGAAGATAAGGGCAATGTAGTGGAAGGTATACTTTTTATTTGTGATCATGATGCCAGAGTTCTATTTGATCCTGGATCTACTCATTCATATATCTCTCCATCTTTTGCTAATGTGATTGAGAAAAGCCCTAATGTCATGCATTTTATTTTAAATATTTTTACTCCTATTGGTAGAAAGGTGGTTTGTGATATTTTTTATCCAGACTGTGAAGTTAGAATTGGAGGATATGAAATGTTAGCTTATTTGATTGTGTTAGATATGTTTGATTTTGATGTGATTCTGGGGATGGATTGGTTGGCTAATTACTATGCTAATATGATTGTTTCGCGAAGACCATTAGTTTCAAAATTAGTGAAGTTGATTATGGATTGATGTTTGAAGGAATTAGACATGGTGATAGTACTCCTCTAATTTCAGCTTTTAAGGCTGAGAGATTGATTAGATGTGGATGTGAGGGATATATTGTTTTTATTTTTGATATAAAGCCATCTTAGAAGTTAGAGGATATTCCAGTAGCTTGTGAATTCCCGGATTTGTTTCCGGAGGAGATTCCTGGTTTGTCACCAGTAAGAGAAGTTGAGTTTACTACTGAATTAATCCCAGGAACTGCACCCATTTCTAGAGATCCATATAGAATGGCACCTACCGAGCTAAGGGAATTGAAAGAACAATTACAGGATTTGTTGAAAAAGGGATTTATTCGTCATAGTATTTCTCCTTGGGGTGCTCCTGTATTATTTGTGAAAAAGAAGGATGGTTCTATGAGAATGTGTATTGATTATCGGCGGTTGAATCAAGTTACTATCAAGAATAAATATCCTTTGCCCGGGATAGATGAATTATTTGATCAATTGCAAGGAGCAGCACATTTCTCAAAGATAGATTTGAGATCGGGATATCATCAGTTGCGGGTCAGATCAAGATATTTTTAAAACAGCATTTCGCACAATTTTTGGTGATGCCATTTGGATTGACATATGCACCTGCTGTTTTTATGACTTTGATGAACAAAATCTTTGCACCTTATCTGGATCAATTTACAGTTGTGCTCATTGATGAAATTTTGGTGTATTCCAAAACTTCGGAGGAACATGTGCAGCATCTTCGAACTTCTTTGCAGTTGTTGAGGGATAACAAATTGTATGCCAAGTTGAACAAATGTGAGTTTTAGTTGGAAAAAGTTGCATTCTTAGGGCATGTGATTTCTAAAGAAGGTTTATCAGTGGATCCTTAAAAATTAAAGCATTTGTTAATTGGGAAAGTCGGAAAAGTGTAGCAGAAATACGGAGTTTTCTGGGTTTAGCGGGTTATTATCGGAGATTTGTGGAGGAATTTCTAAATATATCAGCTCCTTTAACCAAATTGACAAGAAAGAATGTGCCTTTTATTTGGACAGTTGAGTGTGGGCTTAGTTTTCAATTGTTAAAAGAGAAATTGACTTCAGCTCCATTGCTCACTTTACCTTTAGATGGTGGTGGATTTGTAACTTTTACAGATGCCTCAGGAATTGGTTTGGGTTTTATACTTATGTAGAATGGTCAAGTAGTGGCATATGGTTCTAGACAGTTGAGAGAGCATGAAAAGAACTATGCACTACTCATGATTTGGAACTTGCAGCTGTAGTGTTTGCATTGAAAATTTGGAGGCATTATCTGTATGGACAAAAGTTTGAAGTTCATTCAGATCATAGAAGTTTGCAATATCTTCTCTCAGAATGAATTGAATATGAGGCAGAGAAGATGGATGGAGTATATCGAAGATTATGATTTTCCTATCAAGTATCATCCTGGCAAAGGTAATGTGGTAGCTGATGCTCTTAGCAGGAAGTCAGTGATGATAGCCAGCATGCAAGGAGAATGGACTTTGCTAGAACAGTTCAGAGACTTGGATGTGAATCTTTAGATTTATAGTTAGGGGAAGATGTTAGCTGCTATGTCTGTATTTAAACATTTGATTCTTCAGCAGATTAAAGAAAAGCAGCGGCATGATCCAAAATTAATCAAGATTTTTTATCATATATCTGAAAGACAATATTTTCAGGTAATAGATGATGCATTATATTTCCATGATAGATTGTGCGTTCCAGATGTAGAAGAGTTGAAAAATGAAATAATGTCAGAAGCACATCATGCAAAATATGCTATGCATCCTGGAAGTACCAAAATGTATCAAAATTTGAAGAATCATTTTTGGTGGAATAATATGAAGGGGAAAATTGCAGGATTTGTTTCTCGGTGCTTAACTTGTCAGCAAGTCAAGGCAGAATATAAGAAGCCTCCTGGATTATTGCATCAGTTGAAATTACCAAAGTGGAAGTGGGAGCATATTACTATGGATTTCATTTCTGGATTGCCCAGGACACAGAAAGGACATGATGCTATATGGGTCATTGTTGATAGATCGACCAAGGTTGCACATTTTATACCTTTTCAGACAAGTAAGAAGATGGATTATATGGCTGAATTGTATAATTTCCAAATACTAAAATTGCATGGAGTTCCACATTCTATTGTTTCAGACAGAGATAGTAGATTTGTTCCGAGATTTTGGATTACTTTGCAGGAATCCATGGGAACAAGATCGAATTTCAGTACAGCATATCATCCTCAAACAGATGCGCAGACTGAACGGACTAATCAAACATTGGAAGATATGTTGAGAGCTTATGTGCTGGATTTTAAAGGTTCATGGGATAATTATATTTATCTGTGTGAGTATGCATATAATAACAATTATCATTCCAGTTTGGGCATGGCTCCATATGAAGCTTTGTATGGTCAAAGATGTAGACACCTTTTGTGTTGGGAAGAAGTTAGTGTTCGTAATTTCCATGGCCCTTCAATAATCCATGCTACCAGTGAGAAAGTGAAACAAGTGTAAGAAAGATTGAAAATAGCCAGAAGCAGACAAAAAAGTTATGCTTATAATAGAAGAAGAAAATTGGAATTTGATGTGGAAGATATGGTATTTTTTAAAGTTTCATCCATGAGAGGCACATTGTGGTTTGGAAAGAAAGGTAAATAGGTGCAAACCATTTTGTTCTTGTTTTACTTGACCCTGACCCAGGATCTTTCTTGAAATAAAAAAATAAATAAATAAATAAATAAATAAAGGCATGGGTGTGCAACAGTGACTTCGTCAAGAATGTCAAATGGCTTGAACGCATTCACTAGGGCTGAATTAGCAGATATCTCTACCAAAGAGGGGCTACAGGGTATTTGAATTGAGTAGCAGATGACTATTGGCCTTCAGGGTCGCCTACCGCTAGTTCTCCTCTTGACCTGCTGGGTCATCTTCTTCAACTTGGGAGGCAGGGAATTTGCAGGGACAAGAAGATAAGTGGAGGCCAAGAATACTCGGTTAAGTATTTTGTTGGACACTTGGACAGATGGGAGATCTTTTTGGATAAAAAGGCTAAAGAAGACTCTACGCCCTGATGTAAGACAGGCTGATATGGTAGATTTTCACACCCTACAGAAATTGAAATGGGAGTTAGGTACTGCTTTGGATAGATCAAGATCCACACATTTCTGGCAAATGAGAGAAATATTTGTAAGGCTTTGAACTCATCCATATGTAAAGGGGCACCCAATAGGTTAAACCAAGTAGTAGACAACCTATCTATTCATATGTAAAGGGGCACCCTATAGCTTAAACCAAGTAGTAGACAACCTATCTACTCCAAAAATGAAAACGTATGTTTATCAACATAATCCGGAATAGAGTGGTCCTTGGAAAGGGAAGGTCAACAATACTTGGAAGCAATGGCAGGGGAAGGAGAAGAGGACTCTAATCAGATCCTCTTGGCAACTGAATCTCAAGAAAAAGAGTCCTTATCTAAAAGAGAGACAAGGCAGGGGTCATAAGCTTCCAATCTGATTTAATAGAAGCTTTAACCCATCCCAAAGTGAGTATTTTCCCAAAGAATCTTCTAAGACTGACAAAGGAGAAGAAGCTTTTCCGAATATTATTAGCCAGCTCAGTAGAGACCTTGATGGAGATTTTACCATTGGAAATGCGTGGAAGAAGTAGGCAGTCAATGGGGTTATCCTTTGAGTTGGAGAAAAGACTAGCAATAGCGTAGGAGATGCAATTCAAAAAAATGTCTGTTAATGCTAAACAAACTAAAACATGAAATGTAATTCTCCAATTCAACATGGTCCTATAGCACAATCTTGTCCGGTTAACAGAACATTGTGTACTAGTTCTAATGGAAAGTTAATAACCCTACACAACATCGGGATACTCTCTTCAATCGTCACGTTCATTTCCTACAAATTTTCAAGATAAAAAACAAGGAAAGCAATACTAACACAACATCGGCTTGAATGCCCACTTTAACGCCCAGTTAACACCCATATATATCAAAACCAAAACGTTCTACAATCCATCACCCAAGTCCCCAATTTGCATATACTCTAAAGCCTGTTCGAGCCATTCTCGTCCTTTTACCCAAACCCGATTATTTCATTTGCATGAAACTTCTAATGTTCTTTCCATCTTGGGATTTTGATTCACTTGCAATCTACAAATTTCATGCATGAAGACATGTGTATGATATTTTTTCATCAAAGAATGATGGTCGAATGCTCAAACTTTGCAATGTAATGGCTGTCCAGTTTCGGCGATTTATTGAGAATATCTTTGGTTGGTCAAGGTTTTAGCAACCCAAGTAACATAGACTTCTTGAGGGGAAAAAACTTGAAAAAAAAAAAAAAAACATAGTCTTGGACACAATGGCTCCAAAATGTGGGCCCACATGATAGTACACTGTACACCCATATACAAAACTTTATTGTCAATATTCTTCAATGTAAGATTTTGGGTGGTAAAATTTTGCTTACAATTGTACCAATTGACTCATCTTCGAGATTCCATGTTTGTCATTGATACGTACCTCATTTATTGAACAACTTGTCCCATTCGTAGATGAGTGTGGATGATCAGAGCAGTTTTCTTTCTGAAAGCAAAATGCAGGTTGCTTGGGTGAAGGCATTATTGTTTCATTGCCAACCATAGAAACAACCGATGATATGTTTGGCCTGTCATTTGCTTTTTCTTGTACACACAAAAGTCCTACTTGAATGCATGTCAAAACTTCACTTTCAAAAGTGGAGATACTCATTGATGAATCTACCAGCTCGAAAACTCTATTATCTTTCCATAGCTCCCATACCTGATAAGATTAAAAACATGTCTTATTATTGTCAAAATATTTTCTTTTATTTTTAAAAAGAACTACCTTAAAAAAGAAAAAAGTTACTACACTTACATGTCCTATTAAATTCACCGAGCAGCAATCATTACAGTATTTGTTCCTCTTTCCACTTATTATCTCCAATAGTATGAAGCCAAAGCTAAAGACATCTGATTTTACTGAGAAAATCTCATCCATGGCATACTTAGGTGACATGTAACCACTGCATAAGAATTTTAACAATAAAAGTTTAGAGTTATGAATCATATTTTAACCTTTTCAAGTAATCAATGTGCAACTCATTTATATATTTCTATGTGCATTTGCGGATATTACTTACTAGAGGATTTTACCGGTAAAATCCTTAAATACAGTCATTTATCCCAATGGGTCCTGGCCATTTATGCGGCACCAATTTGGTCCGTTAGTACTGTTTGTGTTTTTTTTTTAAAGCCTGGGGTAAGTGACGATAGCGTCACCATAGGCGACGCATGGGCGATGCTAGCGTCGCTCGTCGCTCGTCACACCTTCTTCCCTTCTTTTCTTTTACTTTCTTTCTCTTCTTCCTTCATCTATCTTTTCCTTTCTTTCTTTCTCTTGCAATGATCTGATTTTGTGGTTCTCATAATAAATGTGATTTGGACAATTGGGTCCTGTTCGTTTCATGGAGAGAACTCAAAAGAAAAGTCCCAAAAGCTACCCCCAATTGTTATTGTTCTTTAATTATTTCAACTCACCTGCATTACACATTCTAGAATTCATAATTTAACTTTAAAGGGTTAGGAAATCCATTTGAACTTAGTTCAGGTGTTTACTTTAAGATTCTCCCTGTCAAGCGTAGAATTCAATCAATGAACTTACATTGATATTTTGAATTTCAAGATGTGAGTCTGCTTCATCAAACAGGGCCGCGCAGTAACGGGTACAGTACTCCATCATTACATTGTTTCAATGATAAAGCAGGGGTCAATGTTACATTTTACCATTAAGGGGGAGGATTTTGAGTAATTCTAATGATTCTTGTTTTTTGCTTTTATCCTGGACCATGCATTTCATTGGAGCGGATTAGATGATGCGGAATGACTGATGGATGTAACTATTTTATACTTCTTTAATCACCACTTGTGAAGAACTTCAAGAATGTGCATTCAATGGCAAACTCATCCATCAGCAGTTTTGTTTGTTTGTTTGCAATGGAATGGAACAAGGGAGTGAAATAAAATTCTTGAAAAGGTATTTGTGGAGATTGCAAGAAGATAATGTTTGTGGCGATTAACGCATGCTGCAAGAGAAAGAAAGAAATGAAAAGAAAAGAAAGGAAGAAGGTGTGACGAGGACGCATGGGGTGTGACGAGTGACGCTAGCGTCACCCATGGTGACGCTATCGTCACTCATAAAAAAGTATAAAAAAATTAGCGAAATGACCTAATTAGTACTACACAAATTGCAATGACCTTTCGGGATATATGGCTATATTTCAGGATTTTTTCCGTAAAATCCCCTACTTACTATGTTCCAACCACTCTATTAGTGTTCGCTTGAATTTGATTTCCACCAAATATTATTGCCATGCCAAAATCCGAAACTTTGGGATTCATGTCATCGTCTAGTAGAATATTGCCAACTTTCAAGTCCCGATGAATAATTCTAAATCGGGCGTCTTCATGCATATATAAAATCCCTCGAGCAATACCCACAATGATTTTGAAATGCTTTCTCCAATCCAACATTATGCTCCTCGTTTGATCTGTGCTACATTTCAATCTAGTTATGCAATCTTAATTCCAAATCGTTGTAGTGTACTAATTATAACCTCATCTCTAAAAACTACATACAAGATATGATCATGCTTATTAATCATCCCTTCTGATTTACCATAATCTAACATAGTAACAATTTATCATATAATAGATTCTTTTTGCAATGTAATTATTAACAAGCTTGTATGGCGAAGATGATCATGAGCACTAAACCATGTTTGTCATAGAGACAAAGTATTAAAATTTTCTATTATCCCATTCTCAGGGGTCAATTGTTTTCACCATTTACATGTGTAAAATAGGGGGCGCGCTTTGGGCCCAAAATTTACACATGTGAAAAGATGGTAGACCATTACACATCTTACTATTACTAAGTGGGTGCTACAGTAACATAAGGAAAAGAAAAGTCAGCTCTTGCAAATTTTTTTAATGTTGTGGGCCCCTCAATCAAGATCCAAACGTTCGATGGCTTTGAAAGGCCAATCACGAGCAGTGGATCAAATTTCAGCCCTTGACACAATTCGGATATTGAGATATTTGAAAAAAAAAAAAGTCCATACTCTAAAATCTGTCATTTTGGACTTCTATGTGCCCCATTCTAACAATCCGAACCATACATCTTTTTTAGGAGTCCAAAATAGCTATGGGGCCAAATTCCATACCTCGATTCATCCTGGGCCCTACGGAGTCCAAACCAGATTTCTTGTTGTGTCCAGGGGCCAGAATTTTGCGGAGTGCCTATAGAGCTTAGTTGTTTAAATGGAGGGAAGTAGTATCATCTTAATCTTTTGGATTCACTTTTTGGGGCCTTAGGCCTATTTAGGAAACTTTGTCTATCCTCTTTTGATTCTTTGGATGGTTTTTCTGTTCCCATTGTATCTCTCTTTGCTCTTGAGTATATATATCTTTGGTACTGCTCTGCTTTGATTAATACAATACACCATTAAAAAAAAATTCATCATGGGTCTCTAAAAATTTTCAAATAAAAAAAAAAGGAATCATTGGATATACCTAATGTATTACACTTGTTATTCACGTACATATTGGTCTATTCTGTTTTTTTTTTTTTTTTTTCCTTCAAGTTTTACATTCATACTGGCCCTACATCATTATTTGAGATGTTAATACTCTTTATAATGTCCAAAACGACCATGGTATCAAATTTCAAGTCAATCCATTACAGATTATTAGACATTTGCAAAAAGGTCCAAACCTTATAACTTACCATTCTAGACTTTTGTGGGTCCCACTTCTAAGATATGAATTGTTCATCCTCTTTAGAAGATCCAAAATATCAAATCTCCTACATTAATTCATCATAGATCTCGATAAGTTTGCAAAAAAAACCATGAATCATTGGATATAGCTGTATTACATTTTATTCACATATATATTATCCCCGTCCTTTTTTCATATGGGCCCTAAATCATTTTCTAAACCGTTAATCATATTTACAATCACAAAAGCATCCATGGAATCATATTTCAAGTGCAAACCCATCACATTTTTTTTTATATAAAATAAAGGTCCAGACCATAGAATCAGCCATTTTGGAGTTCTTTGGTCCCCATTTTCACAATCTGAACCATTCAAGCTCTTCGAAAGAAAAAACAGGGGGTCAAATCTCATGTCTTGATTCATCATGAGTTTTGAGAAATTTAAGAAAGACAGTGGAATGTTGGATGTGCTCAGATTCACATGTGAATAGATGTAAAAATTGACAAACAATGGCAAGTGTTTCACATATGATAATGCCAAATGACCCATAAGTTAGCATTAAAGAAGGACACAAAGTTGATAGAAGTTAATAGAAAAACATACCAAAAATTAAGGAGTCCAAGCTTTTGTTTTGCATATATTCAAAGATGAGCATTTTCTCTTGTCTGCTCATACAATAGCCCAAAAGTCTAACAAGATTCTTATGTAGAAGTTAGGCAATCAATATAACCTCATTTTTGAATTGTTCTGTTCCATGTCCGGAATTCCTAGAAAGTCATTTCACTACTATCTCTTGTCCATTTAGTAGTTTTCTCTGAAACATATCCATATTTTAACACTTGATTGTAAACTAAAGCAGAGATTAAAAAATTTAAGAGGAATTGTTGGAGATTGATGCATCAAGTGTAAGAATGGCCGCAGTTTAATTCGGTTCATGGACTTGAAGTAGGTGGTCCAAGAAGAACTTCCAAAATTGAAAGTTTTAGGGGCATCTGACCTTTTGCCCTATAAGTAGATTAAAGTAAGACGAGAAAAAAAAAAGTAGTAGATTGTGACAGGATCTTATTCTAGCAGTTGACTAACCTAACTAGATCAATGAATCATAACTAACCAATCTTAGACCACTGAATCATTATCCAAAAATGCCTCCTTTAAAGGAACGTATGGATCTTTAAAAGTTGATATTCCTTCTTTAAATTAAGTTGTTATGATGGAGGCATACCTTGTAAACAAATCCAAATCCACCCTTTCCTAGCATATTTAATTCAGAGAAATCATTCGTGGCAGCAGCTACAACACCAAAATCGAGTGATAGTAATTGCAAACTGTTGTCATTTTCTTCAATGTCATTGCCATTGGATAAAATATTTGATCTTTCGTTCATCTTATGACCTACAACATAAAACATAAAATTAGGAATATATATAAACACTTGCATATGCTTGTTATTCTATTAAGCTGAAGGAATCATTTTTTTACCTTTGGCCTTCCTCCTCCAAAAATAGCCAAAAAAACAAAATGAAAGCACCAGTAGAATGTAGTGGTCCCTTGGTTTTGAGCAGCCTGTAGCTGTTTTTGATAGCTTCCTTCTCTGTTCAGTGCTGTGCTGGCTCTGTTAGTTTGGTCCAGCTCTAGCTGGGGAGATGAGGGTCCCATCAGTTTGATGATTGAGGATGAAGAGGTTGAATAGGTAGGATGGAAATGTATCTATACTTCCAAAGGGCAAAAATTTTGATTGAGCATCAGATGTGCCATTAATTTCAGTTTACAAGGGGAAAAAGTTCATACCCTCTATTGGTTTACAAGGGGAAGGCATCGTGAGATTCCACCCGCGAAGCCAACAAATTCCAGTTTTTTTGTCAAAACATATACTATTTTATTACGTTTTGGGTACTATTAATTTTCATTAAATTGAAGTTGGTATGTGATTTCAGTCGTAATTAAGGAATATTATTCATGCATCTTAATGTGATATGGCTTTTTTCCCTGTAGTACCTCTGGCCCAAAACCCAACTGCCATGAAAATGATCAGGTCCCTCTTCTTGAACAGCAGGGGAAGTTGTGCTAATTTCCCCACCCAAAGAGCCTAACTCCATTTGATTTCCTCACATACCTCGAACATACTCTCTCTCTTGTGAAACAAGGAGAAATTTGGAAACATATTGTAGGTGCAGAAAATAATGACCCACAATAAGGTGGTGCCTTACAGGACAAATCCGAGAAGATGATGCTGACTGGGAATGGATGATGCTGACTGGGAATGACTGGATGCCGTCCGAAAGCCTGGGGAATGACTGGATGCCGTCCGAAAGCCTGAAAGGGAAGAACACACGGTCAGAGGACCCTGGCCTGGGCGGCGCAAGGCTCTCCGATGCCAAAGTCAGTGTGGGAACTGGAACAATGGAAGGAGAGGGAGAAGAGAGACAGAGTAACGGCTCTGTGTATGAAAAAATGGCGTACCTTTGATGGTGGTTTGATCCTCTATTTATAGGGTTTGGAACGTATCTTTGGGAGATATTGTGGTGTGGGTCCCGTGATTCGACAGGGAAGTCACGATCAGCCCACATTGCATTAATTGCGGTCCAATCCAGCCCACTATGCATTAAAGGCGCGTCGGGTCAGCCCATATCGCATTTAATGCACGTCTTGTTGGGCCAGATCATGTTGGACGCCCTTGGCGGTAGGGGTACCGCCGGATCTGCCCTTGGGCCTTGCCCTGATGTGGCCTTAGCCGCTGGGTGCCGCCCTGTCAAGGATCTGACGAAGATTGTGGGCGGCTGGATGTCACGTCTGTCCCATTAGCTCGTGCCCCTATCCCTCCACGTGCCTGATGACGTGGGGGATGAGGGGCGCAAGTGAAGGTTCTCTTTTGCTTCGGCTTCTGTCCCGGCTTCTTCAGCCGAGGTGGAGTTTTCTGCCGAGATGGCACCCGGGGTGGCTCAGCCGAGGTGGAGCTCCCCGCCGTGATGGCACCCGGGGTGGACCAGTTCGGCGCTAGTGGCCCGGAGATGCTTGAGTCCGGCCGAGGCCTCTGTCTTGGTAGCCTGGGTGAGATTGGTGCCACGTAGATGGCACGCGGACGGCACGTGAGAATGCTTAGCCTCATCTGATGGCTGTGATTAGCTTAATCCTGTGGTTCTGGAAATCTCCCCACACAATTGCCCCCTAGCTTTTGACCTCTGAAGCGTGCCAGCCTTTAGGGGTTGAAAGCTAGAAGAATCCGTCTGGGGATGTGGTGATCATTACCTGGTGTCGCTTCAACTCTTTATGCCTGGTGTCGCTTCAACTCTTTGAAGCAATAAAATGCCTTGTCCTGTTTGGCTTGGGAACCGAGGTGACGGCTACACGCGTAGCTTCTGCGCCGATTGTGTTGTCTCATTGATGGGACTGGCACGGGTTTTGAAGTGTCCCTTCGAATTCGGAGGCGGTACCCAAATGAGAGTTCCCCTTCTACAAATAGGGCCGTCCCCTTCCTTTTCTCGCTTCTGATTTCTTTCGCCTTCGCCTTCACTTTCGATTTCAGCTCTGGTGCCTTAGATCTGCTCGAGGAGGACGACCGTAGAACGCGCCCGGATCTGCTCTTGATCTGCCTCTGTCCCTGTAAGTCGCTTTGTCCTTCTCCCTGGTTCTTCTTGGGGTTTTTTCGGTTTCTAGGGTTTTTCGGTTTCTAGGGTTTTTCTTTGTCGTCACCCCCCTTTCAGACATGGGCACCCCTAGATTCAGGGTAGATTCTGATGAGGGCTTAGCCGAGTTTAGAGCTGCCTTCAATATTCCAGAGGGGGTCCTCCTGAAACCGGCGGACCTTGCCGACGCTGCCCTGTATCGCTGCTACGGCGGCTGGATGCCGTTTCCTCTGATCTCCGTGATCGAGGGTGGGGTCAGGTTTCCACTGCACCCCTTGCTTAGGGCTTGCCTTAGCCTTTGGTCCCTCGCCCCGGGCCAGCTGATGCCCAATGGCTACAAGGTCATCATGGGCACAGCGAAGCTGAACGAGATCTTGGGGACCAATCTAGGCCCTCACGACATCGAGGACACATATGATATCTGCAAGGCTGGGGAGGGAAGGTATTATCTCCGTGTGAAGCCGCAACGAAGGGGCTTTGTCCTAGCCTTGGAGGACTCAAGTAAGAATGCTGAGGAGGATTTCTTCTGTGTCTCGGGGGATTGGGAGTTCGGCCCAGGCGAAAACAGGAGGCTTTCGGTCCCACGTCGCCCTGGGGAAGTCCCAAGTAATCATCACTGCTTTTCTCCTTTTTGCTTTGCTTACCTCATTGATGCCGAACTGACACTCTTCTTCGCCTGTTGAGCAGAGGCGGGTGCAAGGCGACGTCGAGCTGTTAGCGAAGGTTGGAGGAGGAATACCGTCGACATCAACAAGGTGGAACGGTACAAGGGGCACGAAACCAGGTCAGCTTGGAAGTTGCTCGGGTACACGCCGAGGTATCGCGGCCACTACCACAGGACTGGAGTACCTGAGGTGGACGAGACACACCCTGACCGTCCAACCGTATCAGTTGCGGTGTTTAGCGGGGTCCCCTTGACCGATCCCGTTGCCGACCGAACTGCGTCTGGAGCCGAGGCGTCCACTTCCGATCCGGAGCTGCCGGACTTGTCGCAGATAGTGGAAGCTTATCTCTCTGATCGGGAGGACATGGAGGGAAGCTCGAGGGAGCTCGCTGTCAAGGACCTGGCCGCCAAGTTTAGGCAGAGGTCGTCGTCTTCTGGGGCCCCATCGCCTGCGGGTACTTGTGCTGCTTCGGGTCCGGTGGGCGCTGGTGCTCTCTCTGCTCCTGCCCCTGCTCCGAGCGGGGGAGCCCGGCGACGCTCGCCGGAGCGCTCGAAGGAGGGGTCCCCGCCCAGGAAGAAATCCAAAGCTGGGGAGAAGAGCTCGAAGACTGATCTGCAGCCGATGGGCAAGAGTCCTGCACATGCCCCTGGGGCTAAAGCTCCAGCCGAAAAGGGGGGCGAGAAGAGCGCGCCGAAAGAAAAGAGTGCGCCGGCCGAAAAGAGTGCGCCGGTCAGCAAGTTGGTTGTTGGTCCAGCGCGCGAGCCTCTCATCTCGGCGGGGCAAGGGTCCGGATCGGCCTCCGGGCCCCGAACTGCCCCAGCACCGTGGAAGCCGAAAATGGAAACCTCTACCGGTAAACCCCTGAACGCTGAAGACCGATTGCTGGGAAATGCCGAGGTGATTGGGGCTCTCGCCAAGGCCTGTGCTCTGCCAAGAGACATGGAGACGCACGATAGGTTCGAGGATGAGAGCCTGATGGTCTCGGCGATCCAGGATAGTCTTCGGGTAAGTGTTTGCAACGCTTTTCTTCATTCTTCAAGTATCTTGGTCGAACCTGACTCTGTTTCCATTTGTAGAACGTGCAGAGGCTCTTAACCGTGGTGGGAAGGAGGGATAGGAACGCTGCGAGAATGACCCGCTTGGAGTCCGAGCGGGAGAAGCTGAAGAAGGAGCTAGACGAGCAGCGGAAGGGATTGGAAGAGCTCAAGGTGGCCAGCGCTGGAGAATCCGCTCGGTTGGCATCGGCTCTGACTGAGGTCGCCGAACTCTCGTCCCGGGCCAACCACATGAAAGGCGAGCTTTGGACGAAGAACAAGAGGATCTGCGAGTTGGAGTCGGAGTTGGCCAGGTTGAAGTCTGAGTCGACCGCCGAGGTAGCGAGGATGCGAGGGGAGGTCTTGGCTGGTCGCGCCGAGACGGAGAAGCTGGTGAAGGAAAAGGTCTCTCTTCAGGCCGAGGCCCAGTCCGCCTTCCAGGATGGGGTGGATAAGGCCACTGAGCTGTACGAGAAGCAGGTGGAGGAGATCACCGCCATCCTGTTCGAGGAAGGATGCCTGGCTGCACTGAGACGTGCGGGGGTCCCTGAAGACCATCCTGTCTATCAGGACCTGCCGAAGTATTCGGACCTGGATTTCGAGCCAAGCTCCGCACCTGCAGCCGAGAGTGCTCCGGTCGAAGATCCTGCTGCTGAAAGTGCCCCGGTCGAAGCTCCTGTTGCCGACGACGCTCCAGCTAGGCATGTCAAACGGGCCGTGCCGTGCCGGCACGGCCCGCGAAAATCTCGGCCCGCCCGTGCCGTGGGCCGGCCCGGCACGGCCCGCCCCAGCTAACGGGCCGGCACGGCACGGCCCGCCAGGGGAAAACCCCTGGCACGGCCCACAGTGGGGCGGGCTGGAGCGGGCCGTGCCGGGCCGGCCCGCGGGCCAGGCTTTTTTTTTTTTTATAGACTAATATAGATATATAATTACCGTAAGGCGTAACGTAAGCGTAAGTCCGTAACGACATGGATTTGAATTTGATTTTCGATCAATAGTCATTAATTTTTCAATAGTTACTTTTCTAAACATTTAAACTTATACAAACATTTGACAAATGATTGAGTGGTTCAAATTAATTTATAGATATTTACTTACATATTACTTAAGTACTATATATGATTTTTCTTTTTCTTATCAGTATTAAAAAAAAAAATTAGAACACAAGCAAGGAGAATGACAAAGATATTTAAGTGGTTCGGTCAAACTCGACCTACTCCACTGAGAAGAGAGAACCATTTGGATCTTAACTTCTTGAAGGTTTCTAAATAGGATTACCTTCAAAACCTTACAATCTTTTTAGAAAATAAAAAAAAAGAATGAAAAACTTATAAATTACAATGAAGAAAAAAGTAAAAAATCAGATTTGTAGTCCACTAATGTATTCTGCTGGATCAAAATCTTCCATTAATGATGTTAACTCTTGCTTCCTCTTATCTGCCAAGTACCAGTCTCGTAGGCAAACACAACACTCCACCGTTTCTTCAGTGAGATTTGTTCTTCTGTCTTCTACTACACGTCCACCTGCACTAAAAGCCTGTTCTGATGCTACAGAAGACATAGGAATAGTTAATAGATCACGAGCCATGGCTGCCAACACTGGATAAATGCTTTCATGTTGCTTCCACCAGGCTAAAAGGTCAAAAGTGGATGCATCCTGCATCCTAATTACACATACGTCAAGATACGATGATAACTCCATCACAGTGTTGCTACTTGAGCTTGAGCTGGATGCCATGCCCGTGGACAGGGAAGAATACCACACCTCCCACTCAGGAACACCTGTATACTGGACTTCTGTATTGCCCATACTAAGCCCAGCTGTACCCATTTGCTCACAATAAAATTGAAAAAGTGCTTGTAATTGTGCCATTATATTTGAAAAATCATTTGAATCTGTATAATTCATATTTTTATTTATTCCATCAATAAAAAACTGTACACCACTTAATTTTAACCTAGGATCAAATACAGCAGCTAAAGAAAATGTCATTGGAGCCTCTTTCCAATATTTATTAAATTTGACTTCCATGTCTCTAATAGTGCTACCAAGTAAAAAATGATCTCTAAATCTACTGAATTGTAAAGTAATTTTAAAAAGTTTCATTAAAGCTTCATTAGATGTGGGATAATATATCCCGGAAAAAAATAATGTTGAAGTATAAAAAGGTTCTAATAAATCTCTTATATGGGCACATAACTCCCAATGTTCATCACTAATCATTAAATCTTGTGCATGAAAAAGCACAAAATTCATTCAAAACAGTTTTTCTAGAAAGTGCCTTGTTTAACAAATCATACATAGAATTCCATCTATGTTCAACTTCTTTAGGCAGTTTAATAGCTGATACGCCTTGCCTCGCACATATTTGGGCATACAATTGTCTTCTTTGTGCGGAGCAAAAAACAAATCTAGCAATGTCTTTAATAGCATCTGTATAACTTGTAATGTGCTTTAAACCAACTTTTGCAATAAGATTTAAGATGTGACATACACATCTATTTTGAAAGATAGAACTATCTATCAAAGTTGCAAGTGGCATCTGCATTCTCATTAATTCAATAGCCACTGTATTATTACTAGCATTATCTAAAGTTACAGATAAAATTTTTTCCTTAATACTATATTCATCTAGTTTTTCCAAAATAAATGTACTTATCCTAGTTCCATTGTGTGGCCATTCAAGAGTGCTAAAACAAAGTATACGTTTATTCATAATCCATTTTGCATCTATATTATGTGCAGTAATACAAAGATAACTATCACCCCCTCTAGAAGTCCACATATCTGTGGTTATGGATATTCTACCAGGAGATTCCGCAAAATAGTTTTTTATATTTATTTTCTCTTCCTGCCAGAGTCTAATAGCATCATTTCTGGCTGTATTTCTTGAAATACTGTGAAATTGTGGTTGACAGTATTTCTGGACCCATTCTTCAAAAAACTCATTTTCAACAAAAGCAAATGGTAATTCGGACAAAACAATCATTTTAACAAGACCTTGTCTAGCACTTTGTGCATTATAAGAAAAAATACCCAAACTGCTACTACTACTACCACCACCAGTAGTAGAAATTTGGGTTTGTGAACCAGGCCCCCCTGTCCCTGCATTCTCTGGCCTATGCTTTTGTAAACATGTTTTCCTATGTCTTGACAAATGGCCGGTACCCCCTTTTGACTGGGCACTATAAATCTTACCACACAATGTGCATTTTGCCTTTTCAACATTCTTTCCATTTTCAAAAACATCATACCTTGTATATATATCCCAAACTGCTGAAGTTCTACTCCTCTTGTTTGGTTTTTGGGAACTCTGAGGAAAGGGGGGTGGTAAATCACCTACTTGATCTTGTAATTCAATAAAATCTTCTCCTGCCTCTAAATTAACGGATGAAGATTCTGTGGGAAATCTTCTAGCCATATTTCAAAAGAATAAATTTATAAATGATAATAGTAATATGCTAATAGCCTTCTTTTGTGATAATTTATTATAAGAAAGGGGAGAAAATGAGAGTTAATATAATATAATATAAACTTATATATATGGAATCTCAAATCTAAATATTATAAATACCTCTAAATCTTTGAAGGCCCCTTTAATCTTGTCTCTTGATGACTTGATCTTTGGTCCTCCAAAAACTTCTTAGAGATAGTGAAAGAGTTGAATGCTTTGAGAGAGAGTTGTGTAAATTGGTGAGAATGAGAAATGTGTAATTGGTGAGGAATGAGAATGGGAGGGTTAGGATATTTATAGACTTAGTATAATGAAAAATGACACAAAATACCCCTTATATGACCGTTTTATAGCTGTTGGGGGGGGGGGGGTAAAATGGTATTTTTTAAAAAAAATGGCTGTTGGGCGTGCCTGGCGGGCCGTGCTGGCGGGCCGGCCCGTCGGGCCGACCGTTGGGCGTGCCTGGCGGGCTGGCGGGCCGCGGGCTGGCGGGCTGGCGGGCCTATACAGGCGGGCCTGGCGGGCCGTGCCAAACGGGCCAGCGGGCCGTGCACAGCTCGGCCCAGCACGGCCCGCGTCATGGGCCGTGCCCAGTGGGCCGTGCCGTTGACCGGGCCGTGCCGTGCCACGGCCCGTTGACTGGCGGGCCGGGCCGGCACGGCCCACTTGACATCTCTAGCTCCAGCTGCCCCGGTCTTGCGCGATGCCCCGGTCGCCAGCGAGGATTTGGCCGCGCCTCAGGGTGAGACCTCTCCTGTTCCTGGTTCGGCTGAGGTACCAGCCGAAGCCCCCTCTGCCAGCGACGCTCCAAGCGAGGTCCCTATCTCGGCCAAAGCCTCTGGCCCCTTGGAAATGGTGATCGATCTGGTCGAATCGCCGAGACCGGAGTAGCTCTGTCCCTTCTCTTGTCTCTGTCTTTCTTTTGTAACGTTTTTGCTTCTCAGCCTTGTAAACATTTTCTGCAATCAATGAAAGTCGAGCTTCTTCACTTGTGCATTTTCTCTTTGCATTTGTCTCTCTTTCATTTCTAGATGTGCATTGAATGGTATTGAATGCCTTTACTGTGTGGCGTGGCCCTTGAGGTAGAAAGAGTCAAACTGTCAGTGCTGACTTTCCGTATTCTGGAGACCATAAATAGTAATAAACAAGGTGGCACAGCTGGCGAGGGAATCGGGCGGATGTCTCCACGTGGCACCATAGGGATCGCTGGTCAACAGCCGTGCATCCCCAGTAACGCGTGGGAGACTTCGCCCTCATAACTTCTTTCGGAGACCGGGTCCTTCTCCTTCCTATAAATAGGGGTGGCTAGCTCGCCATGGGAGAAGAAAAGAACTTAGCTGTAGGAACCATGTCCGGGAGGTGTCCGAAATTACTTGATCCGGGGGGAACCCTGCGCCGTTGGACGGCTATCCCCGAGGGGGGAAGGCTATCATGGTCTGCGCGCTCTCTGAAGGAACTCCCCGTGGACTACGCGCTCTCTGAACGCGGGTTCATGGCCATCCGTCCCTGGCCAGGCAGAGCGAGGATGCGCTGCGAGGGGACGGTGGCGCATTCTCGTCCGACACGGCCCTGTGCGCCCGTCGTACGGAAGGCGGGATGAGGCCCCGCTACACCCGGGGTTTCTTCAAGCTTGGCTGGCCCCACTGGCCGCCGAGGGTGTTGCAGAGCCCAGCGAGGTCCAGGGCCTCCGAACTGGAGGGGCTGTGCGATGCTTTTGGTCTGGCCGGCCATAGCGTGTTATAGAGCTCTGTGAAATTCAGGATCGCTAAGAGCCTTCAAGCGACGATCCGGCGTCTTCGGCGTCTTCGATCCAGAGACTCCCAGTGACTTTATGTTCTACTTCATTTTCTGTTTTCAGAGGACTGCGATCCTCCTTTCTGTATTTTTCTTTCTGTTCTGTAGCTCTTGTAATAAAGCAGTTTACAATGAATAAAAAGGAGGAATTCTATGATTACCCGAACAGTGTCCAGTGTCTGAGTTCTTTTTCTCTTTCTTTGCACTATTCTGGAATGCTTGCATTTGTGTTTGAGTGCTGGCGCAGCTCTCATCCTCTGGAAAGCTGCCCTTGGCCGGAATGGCTGGCTTTGGCTGAGACGAGCTGCCTTGTGCCGAAGTGGAGTCATCATCCCACTGGTCTCGGCCGTGGAACCGTGAGCTCGGCAATGATCTTTGAGGGGTGTAAAAACCCTGATCTTAGGAATCCGGCCGAGTGTCCGAACTCGAGGCCTTATCCATGGCCCAAGGCCAGGAGCTTTAGGAAACGACCGAGTCTGGACTCGAGGCCTTTTCCAGGGCGGAGGGCCCATCCCGGCTGAGCGTCTGAACTCGAAGCCTTCTCCATGGCCCAAGGCCAGGAGCTTTAGGAATCGACCGAGTCTGGACTCGAGGTCTTTTCCAGGGCGGTGGGCCCATCCCGGCTGAGTGTCTGAACTCGAAGCCTTCTCCATGGCCCAAGGCCAGGAGCTTTAGGAATCGACCGACTCTGGCCTCGAGGTCTTTTCCAGGGCAGTGGGCCCATCCCGGCTGAGTGTCTGAACTCGAAGCCTTCTCCATGGCCCAAGGCCAGGAGCTTTAGGAATCGACCGAGTCTGGACTCGAGGTCTTTTCCAGGGCGGTGGGCCCATCCCGGCTGAGTGTCTGAACTCGAAGCCTTCTCCATGGCCCAAGGCCAGGAGCTTTAGGAATCGACCGAGTCTGGACTCGAGGTCTTTTCCAGGGCGGTGGGCCCATCCCGGCTGAGTGTCTGAACTCGAAACCTTCTCCATGGCCCAAGGCCAGGAGCTTTAGGAATCGACCGAGTCTGGACTCGAGGCCTTTTCCAGGGCGGAGGGCCCATCCCGGCTGAGTGTCTGAACTCGAAGCCTTCTCCATGGCCCAAGGCCAGGAGCTTTAGGAATCGACCGAGTCTGGACTCGAGGTCTTTTCCAGGACGGTGGGCCCATCCCGGCTGAGTGTCTGAACTTGAAGCATTCTCCATGGCCCAAGGCCAGGAGCTTTAGGAATCGACCGAGTCTGGACTCGAGGTCTTTTCCAGGGCGGTGGGCCCATCCCGGCTGAGTGTCTGAACTCGAAGCCTTCTCCATGGCCCAAGGCCAGGAGCTTTAGGAATCGACCGAGTATGGACTCGAGGTCTTTTCCAGGGCGGTGGGCCCATCCCGGCTGAGTGTCTGAACTCGAAGCCTTCTCCATGGCCCAAGGCCAGGAGCTTTAGGAATCGACCGAGTCTGGACTCGAGGTCTTTTCCAGGGCGGTGGGCCCATCCCGGCTGAGTGTCTGAACTCGAAGCCTTCTCCATGGCCCAAGGCCAGGAGCTTTAGGAATCGACCGAGTCTGGACTCGAGGTCTTTTCCAGGGCGGTGGGCCCATCCTGTCGGAATCAGTCAGAGAGAGGTGACAAACTGATGACAAGGCGAAGACTGCTTTTATTGATTCTGAAATTCATTACATCTTTTAGAAATAAAATTTCTTCAGGTGGGATGCATTCCACGGTCTGGGCAATGGCTTGCCTTCCAAGTCTTCGAGCTTGTAGGCTGACTTCCCTGCCAGTGAGACCACTATGAACGGGCCATGCCAGTTCGGGGCAAACTTCCCCTCGTTTGGTTCTTTGTCGGCTGGCAGGGTCTTCTTTAAAACGAGCTCTCCCGCGGTGAACCTTCTTTCTCTGACATTTTGATTGTACGCCCTGGTTAACCGCTGTTGATAGTCGGTCAGTCTCAGGGCTGCTGCTTCTCGTCGCTCGTCCGCCAGCTCCAGCTCCATTGCCAGGTTCGTCTCATTTCGGCCTTGGTCGACCAGCTCTGTCCTCAGGGTAGGAAGGCCGATTTCCAAGAGAATGACCGCCTCCATCCCGTAGGCCAGAGAGAAAGGTGTTGCCGAGGTGGACCTCCTTGGAGTTGTTCTGTATGCCCACAGCACGCTCGGAAGCTCTTCTGTCCATCTGCCCTTTGCCTTGTCCAGTCGCTTCTTCAGGCCGTCCAGGATCACTTTGTTGGAGATTTCTGCCTGGCCATTACTCTGTGGATATGCCGGGGTGGAGTAATAGTTTCTGATGCCGTGCTCTTGGCAGAAGTCTTTGAAGGACTTGGAGTCGAACTGAGTCCCGTTATCCGAAATCAGGGTCCGGGGGATGCCGAACCTCGTAAGGATGTTTTTCCAAACGAAGTTCCTGGAGTCCCTGTCCGTGATGGAAGACAACGGTTCAGCCTCTATCCATTTTGTGAAGTAGTCCGTAGCTACTATCAACCATCTCTTGTTCCCTGGAGCTCGGTGAAGAGGCCCCACAATGTCCAGGCCCCATTGAGCGAAGGGCCATGGGCTGGAGAGGGGACTCAGATCCTGTGCTGGCTGATGGAGGGAATGGGAGAACTTCTGGCATTTCTCACATTTTCTGGCGTAGACCTGGGCGTCCTTCTGCATGTAGGGCCACCAGTAGCCCTGGCTGATTGCTCTGTAGGCCAACGACCGACCTCCTATATGGCTGCCGCAGATTCCTTCGTGGATCTCATACAGGAAGTCGTCCACCTTGGTCGGGTGGACGCATTGGAGGTATGGACCTGTGAAGGATTTCCTGTAGAGTTTGCCTTCGGGAGAGAGCCAAAACCGAGCCGCCTTGAGCCTGATCTTGTGGGCTTCAGTCTTATCCTCAGGGAGCTGATCGTCCTTTAAGTAGGCGACGATTGGATCCATCCAACTGGGGCCGAGATCAGCACAGAGGACAAGCCGAGATGAATGGAGTTCTAGACTTGACCTTGATACTGATCCGACCTCGATGGTCCTCTTCTTTCCTGCTTCAACGGCGGAGGCCAGGTTTGCAAGCGCATCTGCATGCGTGTTGGTATCTCGGGATATTTGCCTGACTTCGGCTTTCTGAAAATGGGAGAGCGGTTTTTTCGCGAGGGCTAAGTAGGCCGCCATCCTGTCGTCCCTGGCCTGATAGTCTCCAGCGAGCTGGCTAGTTACCAGTTGAGAGTCGCTGAAAATCACCAGGTGTCGGGCTCCGAGGATTTGGGCGCTGTTCAACCCTGCAATCAGTGCTTCGTACTCTGCCTCATTATTTGTGGCTTTGAAGTCCAGGGTGAAGGCCTGTTCTATGACCAGTCCCTCTGGCGATTGGAGAACTATGCCGGTGCCAGCTCTCTTGGAGGTGGACGATCCGTCGACAAAGATCTTCCATGCCGAGGTGGGACACTGTTCGGTCTCAGACTCTTCGTGCCCTGTGCCCCCCAGTGCCGTGCCGAGCTGGGTTGGAGCTGGGTTGGGGGAGACGAATTCCACTATGAAGTCTGCCAGAATCTGGGCTTTGATCGCAGTTCGGGGATGGTACTGTATATCATACTGCCCCAGTTCAACTGCCCACTTTGACATGCGCCCTGAAAAGTCAGCTTTCTTGAACACTGAACGGAGGGGGTGCTCCGTGATTACCACAATGGTGTGGGATTGAAAATAATGGGAGAGCTTGCGGGAGGCTGTGACGAGAGCCAACGCAAGCTTCTCCAATAGGAGGTACCTGGTCTCGGCATCGAGCAGGGTCTTGCTCGTGTAATAGATTGGCTTTTGAACTCCTTTGTCCTCCCTGATGAGGACGGAGCTCACTGCGTGATCCGAGACCGCAAGGTACAAATACAGAGTCTCCCCCCGAGTTGGGGTGGAGAGTAATGGTGGTGACATTAAATAAGTTTTGAGTGCGGCCAATGCCTGGTCGCACTCAGGGGTCCATTGGAATTTCAGATTTTTCTTTAGAAGCTGAAAGAAAGGCCTGCACTTATCTGATGAGCGGCTGATGAAGCGGTTGAGTGCTGCGGCCATTCCTGTGAGCTTCTGAACTACCTTCATGGTAGAGGGACTCTGGATGCCCTGGATGGCAGTGATCTGGTCCGGATTGGCCTCTATCCCCCTCCGCGTTACCAAGCTGCCGAGGAACTTGCCAGAGGCTACGCCGAAGGCGCATTTGGAAGCGTTTAGTTTGAGCTTGTACGCGCGAAGGATGTCGAAGACTTGGCCGAGATCCGCCAGGTGGTCGCTGGAGCGCACAGATTTGACGACCATGTCGTCGATGTACACCTCTACCGATCGGCCGAGCTGGGCCTGGAACATTTTTGTGACGAGGCGCTGATAGGTTGCCCCCGCGTTCTTCAGCCCGAAGGGCATCACCTTATAGCAGTAAGTGCCGCGGGGGGTGATGAACGACGTTTTCTCCTCGTCTGGCTCATAGAGCGGGATCTGATGATAGCCTCGGTAGGCGTCAAGGAAGCTCATTCGGTCGTGACCAGCGGTGGCGTCGATCAGTTGGTCAATCTTCGGGAGGGGGAAGCTGTCCTTAGGGCAAGCCCTGTTCAAGTCGGTGAAGTCCACGCACACCCTCCACTTCCCAGTTTTGTTCTTGACCACCACCGTGTTGGCCAGCCATACCGGGTACTGGACTTCCCGGATGGCTCCTGCTTTTAGCAGGTTGTCGATCTCTTCGACGACCGCATCTGTCTGCTGCAGCCCGGTCCTTCGGGCCCTCTGCACTACCGGCTTGTGGTCGGGGTCGACGTTGAGCTTGTGGCACATAACCTCAGGGTCGACCCCAGGCATTTCGCTCGGGCTCCAAGCGAAGACGTCCACGTTCTGCACCAAGAACCGAGAGAGTTCAGTCCTTTCTTCATCTGGCAGCTGGGTGCCAATCAGGAAGAACCTGTCTGGGTCTGCCGGGTCTAGCCTGACCTCGGCCAGGTCTTCGATGCTCTTCTTTTCAGGGTCCCGGCCGATCTCATCGAGGCCTTTCTCGAACTCGGCCAGGTTGACGCGCTCTGGCTCCTTCACTGCTGGGACTGCGGCCAGCATGCACTGCCTGGCCTGCTGCTGGTCTCCCTCCACTGTGATTACTTTCATCTTGCCCTCCTCGTTCTCAAGGACGAACTTCAGTTTTTGGTGGAGGGAAGAAGGAACTGCGTCTAGCTTGTGGAGCCACGTTCTGCCAAGAATGACATTGTAGGGGGAAGGGGCGTCCACAACCAGGAAGTCGGCCAGCACGGAGGCTCCGCCAACTCGGGTTTCCAAGGTGATCCTACCCTTGGGATAGACTGGCGTGGCGGATAACCCTAGCAAGGGTGCTCGGACCTCCGTGAGGTCTGCTTCGGAGAGTTTCATCCTTTTGAAGCAGTCGTAGTAGAGGACCTCGGAGGAGCTGCCGGAGTCGACGAGGATCCTCTTCACGGTGAAGTCTCTCAGCTTCATGGTGAGGAGCAAGGGGTCGCTGTGAGGGACCTGGATTCCCTCTAGATCTCGATCCGAGAACGAGATGGCGGGTCGGTCGCGGCGGGCTTTCTTGGATGCCGGAGCGAGTTCGGCTTTCATTACTTCTTTCTCGTGCGAAGCCCGCCTGGCTTCGGCACGGGCCTGAGAGCTTCCCCGGGATGAGGAAGCGGGAGCTGAGGACGCCAGATGGATCACGTTGATGATCTTCTCTGAGTCCTCGCTGTCTGGAGCCTGGGCTGCGCTCTGGTGGATCCGGCCCTCGCTGCCGCCGGCATCACCTTCCTTGATGAACTCTGGGATGTGGCCCTCTTTGGCCAGCTTCTCCAGATACCACTGCAGAGTCTTGCATTCTTCGGTCTTGTGCCCGTTGCCCTTATGGAAGGAGCAGTAGAGCTTGCTTCGGGGGCCTTCGGTGGGTTCATTCCTCATGGCCTGAGGATACTTGAAGAACGGCTTGGACCTGATCTTGGCCAGGATGCGGTAGATCGGCTCCTTGAAGACGACGCTAACGCTCTGACTGGCGCTGGAGGGAGGTCTGGGCTTCCAGGTGCCCCCAGACCTGGACGACGAAGGTTTCGCCGAACTGGAGACCCAGGCCCGTTTGGGCTCCTGCCTCTGGGAGGGCCTCCCGCCCCTCTGCCGAGGCTGGCCACTCCTCTGCTCGGGCTCCGGATGCCCGTCCTGATCCTTAGCTCGGATCTCGTCTTCCTCCTGGGCGATGAAGCGCTTCACCCGGGACATCAACTCTGGCATGGATTCTGGGGAGTTCCCGGCCAAGTCCTTCCGCAAGTCGTGGCCGGGGATCAGGGCATGCTGGAAGGCGTAGATCGCTATCCCTTCCCTCGAGCCCTCGATCTGGCTGTGGACCGCCCAGAATCGCTGGGCGAACTTGGCGAGGGTCTCGCCCTGCTTCATTTTCAGGGCAAGGAGGTCCCCTTCCTTCTTGGGGACGACGGTGTAGGCTTGGAACTTCTTCAGGAAGGAGAGCTGGAGCTCCTTCCAACTGGAAACCGACCGCTCCGGGAGAGAGCAGAACCACTTCAGGGGGAGGTCACCCAAACTGGAGGAGAAGATTTTGCAGTTTAGGTGACCCTCGTTCCCCCAGATGGACATCTTCTGGGAGAAGTGTCGGAGGTGGGCGGATGGGTCGGACAGTCCGTCATAGGGGACGAACCGCGGGACGGAGAACTTTCTGGGCAAGGGGGTGCGCTCGATCTCTTTTGTGAAGGGCGAGCCCCCCAGATCAGTGTGACCGCAGATCTGCTTCTGGTCCCGCATGTCCAAGTTGTGCTGGAGAGCCAATCTGACACGTTTGTCAAACCGCTCTTGCTCATCGTCCTTCTCTGGAGTTTGAGCTCTGGGCTTTCGCTTGGGACGGCTCGAGCCACGACGGCTATGAGTTCGGCCGTCGCGGCTATGGTGACTTCGGCTGTTGCTCGAGCCTTGGTCACGGATCTGGCTCCGTTTCTGGTCCAGATGATGTCTGAGGTCCCCGCGGGGAGGCTGGGCTGCCCTGCTGGGGGCGTCCCCCTTCCTCCCTTGAGGCTCAGATACCTGCCTCAAGGAGGCAGTTCGGGTTGCCCTGAGCTGCTGCTGGAGCTCGCGAATCATTTGCTCTTGCTTCTGGAGGAGAGCAGCTTCGGCTTCAAGAACCTCTCCGGTGGCAGGAGGTCGAGCGTGGCGCGTCTCTCCTACGGCCACGGCTTTGTCCTTCCGAGGACGTTCGCGCCGATGCTCGTCGCGTCGGGGTGGCACGGTTTCGTCCGCAGAGAGCGAGGCCTCGACTCCCTCTTGGAATGGGATCTCGACAAAGAGTTGGGAGCCCAGGCGCCCCTCGCCTACGGGTGTGTCTTGGACTGTTCGGGACCGTCCCTGAGGAGGGACGTCCATCGACGGTGGTAGCTGCTCGAGAACTGGTCTTGAGGATTCTCCGCCCTTCTTAGCTTTCGGTGGCATTGCTTCTGAGAGATTGAGGTTTGGGAAGGTTGTTTGGAAAAATTTGGAGAAGGTTGGGAAGGCTGGGATATTGCTTTCCCACAGACGGCGCCAATTGTAGGTGCAGAAAATAATGACCCACAATAAGGTGGTGCCTTACAGGACTTATCCGAGAAGATGATGCTGACTGGGAATGGATGATGCTGACTGGGAATGACTGGATGCCGTCCGAAAGCCTGGGGAATGACTGGATGCCGTCCGAAAGCCTGAAAGGGATGAACAAACGGTCAGAGGACCCTGGCCTGGGCGGCGCAAGGCTCTCCGATGCCAAAGTCAGTGTGGGAACTGGAACAATGGAAGGAGAGGGAGAAGAGAGACAGAGTAACGGCTCTGTGTATGAAAAAATGGCGTACCTTTGATGGTGGTTTGATCCTCTATTTATAGGGTTTGGAACGTATCTTTGGGAGATATTGTGGTGTGGGTCCCGTGATTCGACAGGGAAGTCACGATCAGCCCACATTGCATTAATTGCGGTCCAATCCAGCCCACTATGCATTAAAGGCGCGTCGGGTCAGCCCATATCGCATTTAATGCACGTCTTGTTGGGCCAGATCATGTTGGACGCCCTTGGCGGTAGGGGTACCGCCGGATCTGCCCTTGGGCCTTGCCCTGATGTGGCCTTAGCCGCTAAATGCCGCCCTGTCAAGGATCTGACGAAGATTGTGGGCGGCTGGATGTCACGTCTGTCCCATTAGCTCGTGCCCCTATCCCTCCACGTGCCTGATGACGTGGGGGATGAGGGGCGCAAGTAAAGGTTCTCTTTTGCTTCGGCTTCTGTCCCGGCTTCTTCAGCCGAGGTGGAGTTTTCTGCCGAGATGGCACCCGGGGTGGCTCAGCCGAGGTGGAGCTCCCCGCCGTGATGGCACCCGGGGTGTACCAGTTCGGCGCTAGTGGCCCGGAGATGCTTGAGTCCGGCCGAGGCCTCTGTCTTGGTAGCCTAGGTGAGATTGGTGCCACATGGATGGCACGCGGACGGCACGTGAGAATGCTTAGCCTCATCTGATGGCTGTGATTAGCTTAATCCTGTGGTTCTGGAAATCTCCCCACACACATATTAAGAGACACTAGATAACCATAACTTACTAAAGTAGATAGAAATTAGTTTAAAGTAAGGAGTGTCTCGTCTTTCCCAACTCAGAAGCAGCCAGACGTATGTATATATCCTGCCCTCCATCTGAATACACCCTAAGATCGACCAAATTTACAAACCAAATCAGACAACCACTTCCCTCTCCACTGATGTTAACACGGGAATAGGCTGTGCAGGAGCAGTTCTTTAAACACTCCTCACAAGCTTCGAGGCTCAAAGTAGGCTCTACTCGACAATTTGATGTATCAGGCACCTTCGCACGAGCAAATTTCAGGAACCCATCTCTCTTCCCTCCGCAATCCAACGGCCTACTTCGCTTGCATCCATCCGACCACTCTCCTGCTGTCTTTGGCTCGAACCCTTTCAAACAACCGCACTCAGCCTCACGGCTAGAGTCAGAGCTTCCATATGGCCCACAATGCGCATATTGATCGCACATGTTTTGGTTGGCCACCCACAGCAGACTCCATCTATGTCTCGATTCACTCCACATGAACCACTGGAAAGCACCCGAGGCATCGAATAATGACCTTGCAAGCACCGAATGGTTGGTGGCATGGTATGTGAAGTACAGCTCATTGTCATATCTAACAAAATTATGATTGAATAGAGAATCGTGATTCGGTCCTGGAATACCACTAAACCTCAGACCATTCCATGGCCCACTTCGCCAAGTTGTATCTAGGCCCTTCTTTAAGAAGAACTGTGGCATGCCTCGAGGGTCGAGCCCGAGTGAGAATTCTCCAGGGCCAGGGCCATCTTCAGATTTCCATGATGTAAGAACCCGGCTCAGATTGGTTCTCCGGTCCAACCCATATTTCATATGGGGAAGTAATGTATTTGTAGGATGATCAAAGCTTTCCCACACTACCCATTGATGGTCATCTGTTAACACAAGATTACCTGAGTCCGTGAGCGTGGCACTTGAGTAATTTGCAGTGGTTGACACATTAGTGGACCAGAGAGTGCTGCTGTTGTTGCTATGTAGTCCTCCATCAAATAAAACTAGATTCCCACCCTTGATTTTAAGAACCCTAGAAGAATTTGGAACAGGGTTTTCTCTGTTGGCTGTCCAAACAATGGTTTGATCTGGAATTCTGTTGAGCCATATTCCAACATAGCGATTCTTGGAATTGCCAGGGCTGAAGAAGCCTAGGGCGAAATTTTCGTCGGGTGAAAGAAGGGTTTCACCATCTCTGATTGATTGAATTGGAGTTATCGTGTGTATTGAGCTGCTGATTGGGAAGGAGATCAAAGCACCAAGCAGTAGGAGCTGAAAAAGTTTGTGATAGACCATGTCCTTTCAGTTTCACTTCAACTGCAAGCCTCTCGTTTTATGATAGTCTCCTAAACACGTTTTATCCGCTACTAATTGGGGAACGTTCATATGCATCTTTCCCTCATTATGGGGTGAAGGAAAATTCCCTTTTTGAAAATTTCCAATTACAAAATATACTTTTTAGATACATAGGGTGATGTATAAAATGTACTTTTCATGTGAAAAAGGGCGAGTGTCCCTCATCCTTTGGTGAGGGAAAGATGCATATGAACATTCCCCCTACTTGGGAATCATTTTTATCAACAACTACTTGGAAACCGCAAAAAGACTTTTAAGGGTATATTTTGTAACACTTTTCCACGGAAAAGTGGATGATTTTCCACGGAAAATCTATTTTTCAGGCGTTTGGTGCGGAACAATTTCGCGGAAATGCTTTCCTGCCTCGTCAGTATTTTCCTTGATAATTGTGGAAATGAGTTTCCTATGGTGGTGGGGGGAGGGGGGGGGGTATGGGAAATGAATTTCCTCGAAAAACTTCTCCTTCTTTTCCTCACTCTTGTACATTTCAACCAAAAACTCTATAACTCTTTCATTTTTTATTTGTTTTAATAAATTATTATTTAATGTTGAATAAATAATATACACGTTATATGTTATTTTTTTTCAAAAAATTGTTTCACCAAATAAGAAAATTTCATTTTCTATAAAGAATCCATAGCCGCACCAAACAGCATTAGCACCAATTCAACGAGGAAATTTTTTTTATACCAAACATAAATTTCTAAATTCTACGGAAATCATTTTTCAAGGTTTCCATTTCTATGGAATTTGCTGACGTGACAATTCCCCTTTCCGCGGAAAAGGTGTGTACACAAACGTGCCCCTATGCTTTTGCCACAGTTTTCCACGGTGTGTTATTGAAATGTCCAAATAAAAGGAACCCAATTTTTTACAAAAATTCTCTCTATTTTTACATCAGTGAAACAGATGTCTAGAAATTTACATGGGGCCCACATCTGTCCCATCAGGGCTCCTTTTTATTAAATGTGAGTCAAATCGGGGCCCTGTGCTGGAGACTTTGGGAGTTGTGGATGACGCCATATCAGGGACTTATAGGCGGTGTCTTTTGTCTTATCCCACGTTCTGGAACTTGTCAGGACGGACAGTCGTCTGTGTCAGTCTCGGCCAGCAGTCTGATACTATTACCAAGATGCGTGACCGAGACTGAGACGGAGGCGTTGAGGTATGTAACGACCGAGATCAATAACGACGGAGACCGAACTCGGGGAATGACCTTAGTTTCTTCTGGCGCTCTGGTTCTGTTACCGATGTGCGTTTTGTCCGAGACTGAGAATTTGATTAGTTGGTATTTTTACCGAAACTAATGCAATCCCAGAATCTTGAGAAAATATCCCCACACAGTCCCAATTGCAGGTTTGGGACACAGATTTGGTTAAGGCATGGTTCGGTGTTTCTTAGAGAGGTTCTCACCCGTGGGAGAAGAGGAGCTTTGCTCGTCGCTGGTTGTCGAAGAAGAACAATTCTGGAATCGAACTTAGAGAGGATTCAAACTTTGGTTCAGACTTTAACGAGAATAGGTTCTCGAATTAGCCGGTCCCTTTGTCGGACTCATCTGCAGCAGCAGCTACAGAGCACTCACGCCAGTAGGTGATGTCAGTCATGATCCAGGAGACGATGCAACCGATGGTACAGGTGTGATGCACGGCTGAAGTAAGCACGGGCCCAGTCAAAGATTCAGGCAATAAGTTTGGCTAGCGATATCTCGCTCATCCGTACTCCAATCTATGAGTTGTTTGTTTATGTAGATTCATAGCGACCAGCACTATGCACTTGCAATAGATCTGCAATCAAGCGTCGGAAATTTTTTGGGCTGCGATCACAACATTGAGGCATCAGTATGTTGCTGACAGTAGAATTACGCAGAGCGACCTACACTAGCGGTTGGCGTGGCTGAGGGAAGCACGAGAAGTGACTGACACAGGCAGGCAGGGGCTTCCTTGGATGTCGAAACTTTCAGATCTTGACATCAAAGTTATGTAGGTTCCAATTGACGAGCCTTTTGCATTTGTAGATCTGTACAGAGGCAGTCGGAGATTGACGATGGAATGGCTAAGGTTTTTTTGGTCAATAATTTTGATCAATAGTATTTTGGCTTTTCCTTTTATTTATGTGTTGGATATGTGTTATAGTATTTCTACTCTATATGACCTCGCCAAGAGCGATATTTTCAACGAATAAAACCAACCCATGTGAAGATATCAGATGGGTGCCTGACAATTTGATTTGTAAGTTAATTTCAGCACAACAAAAAGCACCATTGGTGACTAATTTCAGTACAGCAAAAAGCACCATTGGTGACTAATTTCAGTACAGCAAAAAGCACCATTGGTGATACCCTTTGGTGACAAAAAATCAATGTTGACACGGAACGCACACGAAGGTGACAAAAATTTTTTTGCTTGCCACGGAAAACTTCAACCTATGTGCCAAATAAAGAGGAGATTCGGTGACAAAAAACTTTGTCACCGAAAGATCTATTTTTTCCCCCTCCCGCCTCCACAGTCCCCCTCTTCCCTCTTCAAGCTTTTTTTCCCCTATTCTCTCTTATCCCCAACTCATTTCTTTCTTTCCCTCCACCTGAATCTCATCGATCTCCTCTCATCTCCATCGTCGTCCCCTCATCTCTGGAAAAAAACCATCCAGAACCCATCTCCCCTCATTCCTTTCTATCTCTCCCTCGCTCTCCAGACCTCTCCCAGGCACACGCTTCATCTTGTATTGCCTCCAAAAATACCTTGTATCCATAGAAAACAAGGTATATTGTGAGGATGCTAAGGTGAGTTGTTAGTAATTATTCCAAGCCAATTAAAATATTTAACAAAAAGTAAGAACTAACCCTATTGCATGGATTACAAATCTAATATTAAGAGATACACAAATCAAGAACACAAATTAAAAGAAAAAACTTTATTTACTAGCACGAAAATTCTTTACAAGGAATATAACACTGAAAAACAAGAACACATACTAGGATGTTGGGAATCCCTGTTTCTAGTTGAAACCACAAGGTTGGTGGTATGACATTTGGAAAGAACCTCCTTGGTGAATTAAGATGGAAGGGCAAGAAAGGGAGAGATGATATGCAAATCTCTAGAGTGAGAGGTGAGCAATTCTATAGCATGCCTTGGGTCTCCCATAGGGCTGTTTATATAGAGTTTGGGCTCCCTTTGTTTCTTATTTTGGTTCCTCTTTTCTTGCTTGAAATCTTCATTATTTGGAAACAATCTTCTTTTTTGGCAACCAAGTTTACAAGAAATTAGCAGCTTGTCAATAAAAAAAGAGATAATTAGCGAAAGGTCCCTCATAGAGGTCTTGTAACTTGTAAGGCCTCCAGTCCATCAACTTTTCCTCTGAGGCTTGTAGTCCATACAACTTGGATATATTTCGGCGAGAGGTCTTTAGATATGCCACCTCATGGAGAGAGGTCCCTAGATACGCCAACTCTTACATTTTCATGACTAATTTGCCCTTTCAACGGATTAAGCATAAAATTTTAAAATTTTAAATTTTAAATCTTCCATTCTCCCCTTTCTTTCTTATCTCGATTTTTGCACGATTTCTTGATAAAACCGAACCAGCCACCCATCTTTTCATTTCATAGGCTTTCTGGCAAGCCATTCTCTTCAACATGTGGGGAAAAAAAGGATAAACTACTTTTTCTCTTAATGGCACTGAGAGACAAAAATCACTTGTTCGTACCCCCAGAAGCCAAACGAAGAACTTCGGTTCTTTTTCTTCTCTTGTTCGTGCAACATGTCTTCGTTGTTTTCTATGGTTTCTGTTACAGAACCGAGGAATAGAACGAAGAAGAAGAAGGTTGGGTTCAGTTCCGGGTTTGGGTCAAGTCTAGGTCAACCTGAGCCGCACACCCGAAGCCCAGCCCATAGCCCAGGTTAGGCCAAGTTCAAATTCAAATTCGGTTTGGGTCAGCTCCGCCTGACCCATCATCTTCTTTTGGACGAATTCGGCATCTCTTCTCAATTGGTCTGCCTTTGGTTGCATTGGTTTTGATTTCTTGGTTTTCCTCTTTTAGGGAGGGTGGTGTTCTGGACCTACGCGGTTTGCTAGCGCTGTCAAAGTAAAATTTATCTGAGTTTTTTATTTTTTGTTAAATTTATTTGAGTTTTACACAAATTTATCTGAGTTTTGAAATAAATTTATCTGAGTTCTAGACAAATATATCTGAATTTTAGGCTATTTATCTGAGTTCTGCAACAAATTTATCCGAGTTTTGGTAATTTATTTGAGTTTTAAGAGAATATAGGTGAGTTTTTGACAAATTTATCTCCATTTTAAAATTTTTAACTGAGTTTTTGAACGAATCTTTCTGAAATTTTGGCAAATTCGTTTGTATTTTCTTAGATCTATTTGTGTTTTTGAATTTTCTTTGTGTCTTTTGAAATTTATTTGTATTTTTTAAAATAAATTTAACTGAGTTTTTGACAAAAATACTTGAGCTTTTGCCAGATTTCTCGCTAATTTGGAAAATTGGGTTATCATAATTTTGGCAAATGTATTTGCGTTTTTTTAAATTTATTTACGTTTTTAATTTTATTTACATATTTTGAAATTTATTTGGATCTTTTAAAATTTATTTGCGTCTTTTTAAGTTTATTTCTTTTTTTTTTATAAAATTTATTGTTTTTTTAATTTATTATTTTTTTTGAAATTATTTTATTTTTAAAATTTATTTATGTTATTTTGAAATTTATTTGTGTGTTTTTAGAATTTATTTGAAAATCTCATTAATGAGATTCCACTGATCATGGCCAATTAAATGGTAGTTGATCATTATTAATTGGATATCCTACCAATCATGGAATATGATTTAAAGAAAGGTTGAAATAGACATATCAGGTATTAGAATTGTTAGATGACCTTTGGTTGCATAACTTTTTTTTATTGACCGTTTGCAACAAAGTCATGCTTTGAGGGACCTCCGGCCAAAGCCCCCATCAAAAGAATTATCTTGCCAATCACACTTTCCAACTTTGGAATCCAAGTAAATCAATCCTTGATTGAGGCCACACATTGTTTTTAAAAATCCAAATCTGAAAATCAGATTTATTTTCTTCACTTGGAACAATAGTGGGTCCCACGAGGAGCATGTGAATATTTAAATCTAATGCATGGACGTGTGGGTCTTCTTGTGCATTTCCCCATACTTAAGCCATCAAGTCTCTAATTCAAGTATTTTCTTGCAAATTTGGAGTCTTAATGTGGGCCCACATGAGGTGGGTGCAACTTGAATGGCATGGACGTCCATGTGCAAGTTTTGAGAAAAATCCTTAGTTGCTTCACTTTCTTCTTTTGATTTCTTGGCAAAGAAGGGTCCTTGCATTCTTTCCTTCTTTGTTTCTCTTGCTTTACAATTATTTTGATCTTCTTTCCTTTCTTACTTTTTGAATTTTGAATCTTTGAGATTTAAAAAATATCTTCAACAATTTAAAAGAAATTCTAAACTCTTTTAAGCCATCAATGGACCCCACCTTGGCCGCCCCCACATGTGTGACCTACACATTTGCATGTGTGGGACCGCACCTGACGATTAGTTAATTTTATGAGAAAAACACATTTGAAAATCTTTCTAAAAATAAAATAAAAAATGGCAGGTTTCATGATTTGATGCAAAAATGATGATTTTTTAGTAAATTATGCATAAATGTACTACGATGTATAAAAATACATAAAATTATAATATGACACTAAATGAGGTTCTCGGTACTCTTGGCTTGATAAGTTCTTAAACTTGTACAAAAAATAGTCATCATTTTTAAGTACTTATCACGCTTCCGCCAGCCTTGATCTCTCTCAGCACCTCTTTCTCCTGCGATCGTTCCCTTTGCCACGATTCCTCGCCGCCCATTCGTTTCTCCATCCATCCCATGCTCTCCCTCCCACACCTCTCTCTTCGCGACCGCAGGACAGGTGATCACCTCTCTCCTTCCCTCTCTTGTACTCTCCCTCATCCTTCCTCTCTCTCACTCTCCCTTCCCCTTCCTCTCTCTGCTTTTTTTACTTGGTTATTTAGATGGATAGAAAGATATTTTTCACATTCTACTTTTCTTATATTTTTTTTTTTTTTTTTGGGAGTGTGGGGTTTAGGGGTTTTCGGTTCTTTTCTTCTCGATGCAATGGGAAAGTGGAAGGTGGAAAAAAACCCTTTTTGAAGTGGGTTTTGGTTGTTGGGGTCTTTTGGCTTTGTGGGATTTGTGGGTGTTTTCATATGAAAACCTTTTGTTGGTATTACTCGTATGCAATCGAGTTGGGGTTTTTCATATGCAACCAATTTTTGAGACAAGTTGAGTTTTCTGCAAAGTAGAGATTAGTTCTGACATAATGTCGTCTTTTGAGCTTTAATTACTCTGATCTGACAATCTGAACCATTCATTCTCAAGATTTAATAAGAAGGAAGCAAATGGATGACTGAGATTGTGATAAACTATTTCTATGCAAGCAATTTTTTTTAGGCATGTTGAATTTTATGCAAAATGGAGATTAGTTCTGACATAATATCGTCTTTTGAGCTTTAATTACTCTGATCTGACAATATAAACCATTGATTCTCAAGATGTCACATCCCGGACCCAAGAATCCCTTGATTAGGGTGGTTCCCAAGGTGTAACACGCGTACTCCCGTGAACTCGCACTTACTCCGGACCAAATCCGAATTCACGAAGGAGAAAATTTCACATTCAGTCAACATTTAATTTTGGAAGCATATATGACATTTAACATCAAAGCCATGAGCAGTCCATTGACTATTCCATTATGTTACAATTTATAATTAACAAAGCTGATAATTTAAATCTCATAAATGTTAAGTACATAAGTACTCTGATGAATGTCAACTAGATGTTGATCTCAATTGAACATAATCCTAATACAATGCAAATCTACAATTCATGCAATGCCTTAAGCTAAGTGAGATACAAAATGCTTAGACTTAACTCAAGATTACTATTCGAAACGTACTCCGGCTATCATATCTAACCGAAGAAACTTACCCATAAATCTTTAATTCTGTTTGGTTACTAATTGATCTCTTCGATGTCCTGGATCCCTGTGACACCAAGAGTAGTACCTCAAATACGACGATTTGGCAAGTATAGGCAATAAAAGGAATATACATAATGTTTTCAAAATGAAATAGTTGACAATTAAATGAGAAATATCAATATAAAGAATTAACCAAATGTTGGTTCAATAAATGATAAATCCATGATTTCGAAATCAAATCAATAACATATCCATGGTTCGAAGTTCAAATCAATAATCTATATATAGATACAAATATGGCATCTACGTGAGCTCATCCTCTCAATGAGAGCAAATCTAGTTGGGATGTCACCAGCGGCCCGGCCAAAGGCTAACTGGCTACCCGGGTTCCAGAGTTCCGGTTACTCCAGATGACATACTGCAGTAGTCTCTATAACTAAACCAAGTTTAATCCCCGTCGGGCATCACAAGGTCGAAGCTAAGTAGTGCCGATACAAATCAAATCAATAACAAATCGAATCTGAGTATCTTTATGTACTCGTTTACAAATCAAATCAAATAACAAATCGAATCTGAGTATCTTTATGTACTCGTTCACAAATCAAATCAAATAGTAATCTCAATGATTGAGTACTTACTCAACTTAAATCTTTCATCAAATATCAAATACTTATATGACAATTGGATAACAAATTGGGAGTAAATGATTGAATCAAATAATATGACGACTATATCAATTAAAATCGATAATAATGAAATTCCGATTTAAAGGCACAATGCAATTTATTTAAAGAAAATCAAAACATTTATTACCCAATTTAATTGTTCACATAGACTATTACTATCCAATCCAAGATAGATTAAGAGAGTCAACGTATTACTACCACTTGGTGTCACTTATTATAAAAAGTACGTTGAGCCTCTAAATTAATCTTCATGGCTTAATAATTAGACTACTAATGCATAAAACTTAGGAGATATTTAATTTAAATTAAACCTTCCAAAAAAATGTAATTTCCATTAGTAAATGGTTAAAGGTTCCATTCTAGAGTCATATAAGTCATTTAAAATCTGTCATCACCTATTAGTTTAGGGTTACACCATATTTCTCATTAGGGAGAATTATGAGGGGTCATCATAGAGTAAGAGTACAATCATACTCCTCTAGTGTGGCCAATCGGGCCGGAAAGCCCAAATAAATGGTTTCAGATTCATTACCATTGGTCCGTTAATTTCATTAAAGGTGCCATTTTCTAGGGTCCCACAAGTACTTCGGAGTTCACAATCCTAATTGGTTTAGTAAATACATAAAATAAGGGTATTCATCAACTTTTAGTGGCCTAAGGAGTAATTTTGGTCAAAACCCCGGGCCCACGGCAGAACCCACTCTCGCTATAGCGAGCTTGTGGCTCGCTATAGCGAGCTCACAGAAAGTGGTCTCGCTATAGCGAGGTCCATCCTCGCTATAGCGAGGTCACATTCTGCGATTGCTCCGTTTCCTCATTTTTTCTCTGTTTCCAATTCATACCCTATCCCACCTGAACTTAATCATTGAAGCCCCCCACTTGTACTACCTACATACACAATTCCACATGTTTTCAAGGGTATAATGCACATAGTTTAATCCATTCTACACTCATGTGTAGCAAATTAGTACACATGTAAATTTTGTGTTTATTTCAACACAATACTTCACCATCAATTTAATCTTCTCTTTACCTTTTAAAATTTAAGACTACTAACACCCAAGGAAATCAACCCATACTATAATCATTCTCAAATTATAATCAAAGAGGCTAATCACCATAAAGAGGGAAATAATAAACTTTAATAATCCAATCAAGGAATTAAGCACTATGTAATCTCAATTAATGCATATACTTGCCTCTATACCAAGTTCTCCAAGCTTTTTCACTAATCTCTTGCTCAAATAATGAAAACCCCCAAATAATAAACCCTAATCAAAGAGAATCCATGGAAAAATGATGAGAATGCAATGCATGTGGGATTAGGAGTCTTCTTGACTCAAATATAACTCAAAATCATAAAAATAAAGGGTTGTTACCTATCTCTAAACCATAAATCCGAATTTGAGAGGGAATAGAGAAAGTTGGGGAGAGAATCTCTTGTCCACAATGGAAGATGAGATGGAAGAAGATGATGAGCATCCCAAATCCATGCTTTTCAAGCTTTCTTAAGCCCTCCCTTCACCACTTGGTATAAAGAACCCCAAAACCCCCAAATCACAAACCCTAATCACAAATACACAATAAAATGCTAATGAATGTGCATTTATGACTACAATAGAGCTCCTAGACTCTATTTCAACTCAAAAACACAAAGAAAGGTGGGTTTGATTCATACCTCTACAAGAAATCCGAAAATGAGTTGTAGGATTTGGTTCTTGTCCACAAGAGTGAAAAGGAAAATGAGGAAGATGAAGAGGCTCTAAGCTTCACTCCAAAAAGTCCATGCCATAATCTCTACCTCCTAGATGATTGAAGGAGGAAGGAGGAGGAAGAGAGGAGAAGAAGGAAAGTAGTAGAAAGAAGGAAATGAAAGGAGATGAAAGGGGTTGGTTGCTTATAAAGGGATAAGGTTGTGCATTTTGCACAAAAGTCCACCCATTGGACATAATTTGGATAAGGGGCTTCTTAGGTAGGAATGGGCTTGGGTTTGCAAATGGGTTGAGTTGGACCTAATGAGTTGGGTTTCATTATGGATAATGATGAAGGGAAGGTGTTTGATGAAACAAACGGTCTACATGCACCGAAAAACAAGCCTGAAAAAGGCCCTGAAACCCTCCTCTACCCTAGGATCTCATTTCAAAAAGGAGATCCTAGGGTAGAGTAGGGTTTCAGGGCCTTTTTCAGGCTCTTTTTTCGGTGCATGCAGACTTTTTGTTGATGAAATGCTCATGAGGGTCCACAACATTTAATACACACAAATCATCATAATTAACAACTAAGTGTAATTAATTTAGTTTAAATATTATTAATTAGTACTTAACAAGTTTAACTTGGGTCGGGGTGTAACACAAGATCTAATAAGAAGGAAGCAAATGGATGACTAAGATTGTGATAAACTGTTACTATGCAAGCAATTTTTTAGTCATGTTGAGTTTTATGAAAACTGGAGAATAGTTCTAACATAATGTCGTCTTTTGAGCTTTAATTACTCTGATCTGACAATCTGAACCATTGATTCTCAAGATTTAATATGATGGAAGCAAATGGATGACTGAGATTGTATAAACTATTAATTGATCAGTGTCGATTAGAATCTGGTGGGCTTTTGTTTTAATCAGATGTTTAAAATGAGTGAATATCACATTTGTCTGATTTAATGATATGAAATACAGGAATTCTGGCTCTTCACTGTCCTCACATCTGACGTCCACCTGACCTAAGGTTTGTAGGTCGCTAATGCAAACAAGAAATGTTCTCACACCATATATAGATTCTAGAAACAATGGCCAAATGCCACACGTTTAGTGGCCAAATGCTTATCGACTACTTCTACCACATGCCCAAATTGTGCCAACCTAACAGTGGATCTGGTCTGATGGTTTTAAATTGAGATAGTTGTTTGATGATCAAAGTTATTTTTGGTTTGGGGCTATCAAAGTTATTTATTTTTTGGGATAATAACAGGATACCTATATGTATTTTGCTCAAAATACAGACCGCCCTGCATTTTGTTATTTTGTACTAAACCTACTAAATAGAGATGTGTGTGACGAAAAATATGGAATGACGAATTAACCCCTCCATATATATATAAAATGTGTCTTTTGACGTTTTTGATCATTTTGCTCTCTTTCGCTTGGGGCTAGGGTTTTCTTCACCCGAAAGTCCCACTTCATCGGAATCCAATTCCAAAACCTTATTTCCCAAATGCCCAATCCAAGATTCCAACTTTCCTCTCCTCCTCCCTCATCTTCCTCCTCCTATTCGGGTTTCTCAATGTCGCCCTCTTCTCCACTTTTATTTGATTTCAGTTTCAATTTAAACAATTTTCCATAGTGAAATGTGCTTCCATCTCTTGTATAACTCGTTGTAAAATGATCCCCGACACATTGTAATAGCTTTCCATGGAATTCTATTCTTGCATTGATTTCAATTTCTATAGGAAATGGGAACCGAAACTCCATTAACATTGGGTAGTATCAGTTTATGGGTGAGAGAAGGCTTCCACTTCAGGTTGCTGATTTAATGTTCACCGATGAAAATGTGTATGAGCTTGACTTCAACAGGAAACCCATTGCCAAACCCCTCAATCAGTTAGTATGTTGTATTTTGTTCAATGAAACATCAGAAATGCATCTCATCTTGCAACAACCCTTTTTCATACCAGAGATCCTGCAACACGAAATCCACGATCCAAGGGTATGATTTTTGTTCATTGAGTCATTAGAAAGGGGCAACTTATCCTCCAACAACTCTTTCTCAAAGGATAGATCCTGCAATAAGGAACACATACGAGAGATCCTGCCACAAGGAACTCACGATCCAACATGCATGGGCTTCTCATCCTCCAACAACCCTTTCTCATAACAGAGATCCTGCAACATGGACCCACTCTGCATTTTGGAACCCATACGAGAGATCTCGCAACAGGGAACCCTTGATCTAACATGGGTATGATTTTTTGTTCTCTTTGCTTCTTGTCCTGCAAACAACCTTTATCATACCAGAGATCCTTTATTTAACAAATCATTAAGAAGGGTTGTTGCAATCGGACATTAAAGATAGAAATAGAGGTGCAAAAAGGGAGGAATACAAGAGATGCTGCACGTCAGAGCATTTGGCGAGGATGAAGAATACAGTACGAATTTGGGCATGAATTATCTCGACTTAAGAACGCGTCAAGAGACTTGGAGATGCAATCTTGCCAGCGGGTTGTTACAGAAAAAAAAAAAAGAAAATTTATCGTTTTGGGTTTCTTACTCTGACGGGACTGATTTTTAGGGATCATTCTAGAGGATTCAATATGCTGAACGGCATTTCATACTTGCCAAACACGTTCTATATGCCCTTATATTAGGGTTGTAAACGGGTCGGTTCCGGTCCGGGTTCAGAGTGGAACCGAAATCGGAACCGTTTTTTAAGAAGGGGAACCGAAATCAGAACCGGAACCGTTAAGAATAATGGGAACCAGAACCGGAACCGGAACCGTTTGTGAGGCGGGTCTGGTTCCGGTTCCGGGTCTAGACTAATACCTGTATTTTTCTTTAAAAAAATTATGCTTTTTTCACATTTCAATTGGATCACGTACCTACAAATACTAATGTGATATTTTGTCTATCAATAACAGACACTTTTAACCAAAAACTCAAAAATCACATCCAAACAGGCAATGAGATGTAGAAAAGTAGAAAACCCTAATGTAGAAAAGTAGAAAAGTAAAAAGGGTTCTGTTCTCACATAATAAAGTAACCTTATGTTAGTATATATTTGGTCGGGTCTCGGGTCCACGGGTCTGAGCCACTGTGGATCCGGAACCGGAACCGTTTAAGTATCGGTTCCAAAAAAAGGATCCGGAACCGGAACCATTTTCTTATCGGGACCAGAATAAAGACCCAGACCCGGATCCTAACGGGTCGGAACCTTCGGGTAATCAGAGAATCGGGTATCCATTTACAACCCTACCTTATATATCTCGCTGGAACACGGAAACACTAATAGAATCCGTTCATTTTGCACGATAATTAGAACTACAGGTAGATATAAAATACCAAAGTCTAGGGGGGTAATATGCATTTTTAGCAAAGTACATGTACGTATTTTGCTATTATCCTTTCATTTTTCGTTGTGATGAATTTGTTTGCAAGGACAAAGAGGTCGAGTTCATTTGGATGGATGAAATTGCGGAAGAATACATACCGACAAGAGGGGGATGGAGAGAAGGCTCACATGCCATGCAGTTGGGGTTAGGGCGTTGGCGGGTGGCATCGGGGCTTGGCGTGCGGTCATGGGAGAGAGGGAGGTGCAGGAGAGGGAGCTTGGGATGGAGGGAGGGAGGGTCGTGCCATGCGGTTGGGGTTGGGGCTTGACGGACGATCGCGGGAGAAAGCAAGGGGTAGAGGGAGAGAGAGCTTGGGATGGAAGCCATCAAAATGATTTGGTAGGTTTTCTATTTCCTTAGGACATTTTCTAGCTCCAAAATCTCACAAGCACACACACGTGTTTGAGCGGACCTTCTCCTCAGCATGAGCCGAGGTGAGGCCCTCCCTACACACACAATGTGTGTACATATGTATATGCATATACATGTATATACATATGTACATATTGTAAGCTCATGGATCTTAATTGTGTCGTTAGCCTAATTAATTACCACATTAGTAATTAAGTGGGTTTAGTGCTTCAGCGAGTTTATTTTATCATTTTAAGACCTTGACCCCTAATTCTTGGTTTAATACTAATTAAGTGTGTGATGAGTTCACTAAGTGGGTTTAGAGGATAATTGTCTTGCTTTGAGGGTTACAATAGATTTTAATATTTTGAAAAGTTTTGAGAGCATTTGAACTTACTTTGAAACTTTTAGGGGCATATCACTAGTTTTCGGGAGGGGGGGGGGGGGGGGTATTTGCAAATTCTAATAAATTAAGTTCTTGAGCCTGCTTGATAGAGAATAACATTCCCAACCACTTTTGTGTTCATTTTGTACCCATTGGAACTTGGAAGTCCTAAAAACCCTTTCTTCATACCCTTGGGGCAAAATATTCTTTTCACCTTAAAATATGAGCTCAAATTTCGATGTCACGAAACCATGGAAAATATATACTTCTTAAAAACTAAATTTAATTTGGAGCACATCTCTCTTCTCGGTCGCCTTTATCCAAAGCCCGGAAAGAAAAGTTTTAGAGCCAAGAAGATGTTTAAGTCGTGGCCCCACTTTCTTCCGTTATAAGGCACCCACCTATTTCATTCTCCTTTTATTCCCTTCCGCCTCATGACCGAAACTCATCCTAGAACTGTAGTAGTGTTATCTTCTTCTCTTCCTCGTCCATTTCTCTTGCTCTAAGCTTGCTTTCAAGCTACCAAATCGAAGAAGGACTTCTAGCAAACTCTTCTGGGGACTGCGGGGAGCACCCAGCAAAATCTCTGAGGTTTTAAGGAAATCAAGAGGTTTATGTGTTTGGAATAAAATTAGTTAGAAATTTTATGGGTTTTGGCTTCTTTTTCGAAATCGAAGTCACGATTTAGACTTTGTAGGTGCAGAAAATAATGACCCACAATAACTGGGGAGCCTTAGAGGACTTATCCGAAGATGGTGATGACTGGGTGCCGTCCGAAAGCCTGAAAGGGAAGAACACACGGTCAGAAGACCCTGGCCTGGGCGGCGCAAGGCTCTCCGATGCCAAAGTCAGTGAAGGAACTGGAACAATGGAAGGAGAGGAAGAAGAGAAGCAGAGTAACGGCTCTGTGTATGAAATTGTGCGTACCTTTGATGGTGGTTTGAGCCTCTATTTATAGAGTTTGGGACGTATCTTTGGGAGATATCGTGGTGTAGGTCCGTGATTTGACTGGGAAGTCACGATCAGCCCACATTGCATTAATTGCAGTCCAATCCAGCCCACTATGCATTAAATGCGCGTCGGATCAGCCCACGTTGCATTCAATGCGCGTCTTGTTGGGCCAGATCGTGTTGGGCGCCTTTGGCGGTAGGGGTACCATCGGATCTGCCCTCGGGCCTTGCCCTGATGTGGCCTGAGCCGCTGGATGCCGCCCTGTCAGGGATCTGGCGGGGATTGTGAGCGGCTGGATGTCGCATCTGTCCCACTATTTCTCCACGTGCCTGATGACGTGGGGGATGAGGGGCTTTATGCCGAGATGGCACCCGGGTTCTCTCTTGCTTCGGCTTCCGTCCCGGCTTCTTCAGCCGAGGTGGAGCTTTATGCCGAGATGGCACCCGGGGTGGGCCAGTTCGGCGCTAGTGGCCCGGAGCTGCCTCACTTCGGCCGACAACCCCCTGCCCTGGTAGCCGGGGTGAGCTTGGTGCCACGTGGATGGCACGCGGACGGCACGTGAGAGTGTTTAGTCTCCTCTGATGGCTGTGATTAGCGTAATCCTGTGGTTCTGGAAATCTCCCCACACAATTGCCCCCTAGCTTTTGACCTCATAAGCGCCTTAGCTTTTAGGGGTGGAAAGCTAGAAGAATCCGTATGGGGGGGCGGCGATCATTGCCTGGTGTCGCTTCAACTGTCCTGAAGTAATAAACGCTCTGACCTGTCTGCGCTGGGAAGCGAGTCGTCGGTTACACGCGTCGCCTTTTCACTGATTGTGCTGTCTTATTGATGGAACGGGCGCGGATCGCGAAATCCGTCCTTTCGGATTTCGAAAACAGCGCGCGGCGAGGGTTTCTTCTCCATAAATAGGGTCGTCTTCTTCTCTTCTTGTTTCTGATTTCTTTTCGCCTTCGCCCTCGTCTCCGATTTATGCTCTGCTGCTCAAGATCTTTCTAGCGAGGACGACCACAGGGCGTGTCTGGATCTGTACTCGAGTCGCCCCTTTTCGTCTCTGTAAGTTGCTTCACGCCTCTGTGTAGCTTTTCTTTAGGGTTTTCTCTTTTGCTGTTCCCTTCTTTTAGACATGGGCACCCCTAGGTTTAGGGTAGATACCGACGAGGGTTTGGCCAGGTTTAGAGCTGCTTTCAGCATTCCGGAGGGGGTCCTCCTCAAACCGGCGGACCTTGCCGACAGTGCCCTGTTTCGCTGTCACGGCGGCTGGATGCCGTTCCCTCTGATCTCCGTGATCGAGGGCGGGGTCAGATTTCCTCTGCACCCCCTGCTTAGGGCCTGCCTCAGCCTCTGGTCCCTTGCCCCGGGTCAGCTGATACCCAATGGCTATAAGGTCATCATGGGCACAGCGAAGTTGAACGAAATCTTGGGGACCAACCTAGGTCCTCATGACATCGAGGATACATATGATATCTGCAAGGCTGGGGAGGGAAGATATTATCTCCGGGTGAAGCCGCAGCGAAGAGGCTTCGTCCTGGCCTTGGAAGATTCAAGCAAGAATGCCGAAGAAGCCTTCTTCTGTGTTTCGGGGGACTGGGAGTTCGGCGCTGGCGAAAGTAGAAGGCTAGCGGTCCCGCGCCGCCCCGGAACAGTCCCAAGTAAACACCGCTCCTTTTCATCCATCTTCTTTGCTCAATTTTGATGATGCCGAGCTGACTCCTCTATTATTTGTTATGCAGAGGCAGGTGCGAGACGACGCCGAGCTGCGAGTGAGGGCTGGAGGAGAAACTCGGACGACATCAACAAGGTTGAGAGGTACAAGGGGCACGAGACCAGGTCGGCTTGGAAGCTGCTCGGATACAAGCCGAGATACCGCGGCCACTACCAGAGGACCGGGGTACCCGAGGTGGACGAAGTGCATCCTGACCGTCCAACCGTCTCCCTTGCTATACCTACCGGGATCCCTTTGAGCGATCCTGCCGCTAGCCGAGCCGCGTCTGGATCCGAGGCGTCCACTTCCAGTTCGGAGCCGCCGGACCTGAGGCAGATAGTGGACGCTTACTCTTCTGATCAGGAGGAAGATATGGCGGGAAGATCGAGGGAGCCCGCTGTCAAGGACCTAGCGGCCAAGTTCAGGCGGGGGTCCTCTTCCTCTGCGATGCCATCTCCTGCCAGCACCCGAGCAGCTTCGAGCTCGGGAGGTGCTGGCGACACTTCTGCTCCCGCTCCTGCTCCTGCTCCTGCTTCGAGTGAAGGAGTTCGGCGACGTTCGCCGGAGCGCCCGAGGGAGGGGTCCCCGCCCAGGAAGAAGTCCAAGGCGGGGGAGAAGGACCAGGGGGCCGAACAGCCTCCGAAGGGCAAAACCCCTGCGCGGGTCCCCGGAGTCAAGGCTCCGACTGAAAAGAGTGCACCGGCTGAGAGGAGTGCACCAGCTGAGAAAGGCACGCCGGCAGGAAGGCCATCCGGCGGGACGACTCACGAGCACGGCGCCTCGGCGGGGCAAGGATCCGGTTCGTCCTCCGGACCCCGAACTGCCCCAGTGCCATGGAGGCCGAGGATGGAAACGCAGCCCGGCAAGCCTCTGAACGTCGAGAATCGGCTGCTGGGGAATGCCGACGTCATCGGGGCTCTCGCCAAGGCCTGTGCTCTGCCACGGGATATGGAGACGCACGAGAAGTTCGATAATGAGAGCCTGATAGTCTCGGCGATTCAGGCTAACCTTCTGGTAAGTGTTTTCGGCGCTTTTCCTCAAATAACTTTAGCTTGACTGCCCCGGTCTGACCCACTTTGTCCTTTTGCAGAACGTGCAAAGGCTCCTAACCGTGGTGGGAAGGACCGACAGGAACGCGACGAGGGTCGCTCAGCTGGAGTCCGAGAGGGACAAGCTGAAGAAATAGCTGGAGGAGCTGCAGGCGGGAATAGAGCGGATGAAGAAGGCCAGCGCTGAGGAAGCTGCGCGGCTGGCGTCGGCTCTAGCCGGCGTCGCGGAACTTACGGCGAAGACCGACCAGCTGAAGGGTGAGGTCTAGGCAAAGAACAGGAAGACCGCCGAGCTGGAGTCGGAGCTGGCCAGGTTAAGGGCTGAATTGACAGCTGAAGGGACGAGGCTGCGCGGGGAAGTGCTGGCTGGGCGAGCCGAAACGGCAAAATTGAAGACGGCGAACGCCGAGCTGGAGAAAGAGAAGGCCTCTCTTCTGTCCGAAGCCCAGTCTGCTTTCCAGGATGGGGTGGATCATGCCTCCGAGCTATATGAGAAGCAGGTGGAGGAGATCACCGCCATCCTGTTCGAGGAAGGATGCCTGGCCGCACTGAGACGTGCGGGGGTCCCTGAAGATCACCCTATCTATCGGGACCTGCCGAAGTACTCGGACTCGGCTCCTGAGTCGAGCTCCGCTCCTGCAGCTGAAAGTGCCCCGGTCGAAGCTCCTCTGGCCGCTCCTGCTCCGGAAGACGCTCCAGCTGCCCCGGTCTTGAGCGATGCCCCAGTCGCCAGCGATGCTTTGGCCGTGCCTCTGAGTGAGACCTCTTCTGCCCCTGGTTCGGGTGAGGTACCGGTCGAAGCCTCTGCTAGCGACGCTCCAAGCAAGATCGTGGTTTCGGCCGAAGCTGCTGGTTCGGCAGATACGGTGATCGACCTGGTCGAGTCGCCGAAACCACAGTAGCCGGGCTCCTCTATATTTCTGTCCTCTTTGTGTAATGTCTTTGCCTCTTAGCCTTGTAATATTCTCTGTGAATTCAATGAAAGTCGGGCTTCTTTACTTGTGCATTTTTCTCTGCGTTTGCCTCTCTTTCGTTCCTGGATGTGGCATTGAATGGTACTTGAATGCCTTTAATATAACGCGTGACTCTTGAGGTAGAAGGAGTCAAATGGTCCTCATAGCTGTCTGTGCCGATTCTCCGTATTCTGGAGGCCATAAATAGCAATAAACATAGTGGCACGGCCTATGAGGGAAACGGACGGATGTCTCCACTTGGCGTCATAGGGATCGCTGGTCAACAGTCGCGCATCCCAAGTAACGCGTGGGAGACTTCGCCCCCATAACCTCCTTCGGAGACTGAGCCCTTCTTCTTCCTATAAGTAGGGGCGACAGGCTTGCCATGGGCGATGAAAAGAACAGAACGTGGGATAGTTTGAACCACGCAGACATAGGAACCATGGCTGGTGGACAATCTGCAGTCTTCGATCCAGGGGGGATCCTTGCGCCTGCGGATGGCTTTCTCCAACGGGGGAAGCCCATCGTAGTCTGCGCGCTCTCTGAAGGAATTCCCCGTGGACTGCGCGCTCTCTGAACGCGGGTTCACGGCCGGCCGCCCCTGGTCGAAATCGGATGGGTCGGGTTTCGTTGATGGAGAGAAGAAGAGGAAGAGGGGCGGTGGCGCATTCTCGTCCGACACGGTCTTGCGAGACCGCCGGACGGAAGGTGGGATTGAGGCCCTGCTGGACCTGGGGGTTCTTCAAACCCTGGCTGGTTTTACTGGCCGGAGGGTGTTGAAGAGCTCGGCGAGGTCCTATGCCTCCAAACTGGAGGGGCTCTGCAATTGCTTTGGTCTGACCAGCCACAGCGTATTGTAGAGCTTAATGAAGTTCAGGATCACTGAGGACCTCCAGGCAACGATCCCGCGTCTTCGAGCCTGCAGCCTGAAGAGTCGGTGAAGATCAGAGTCTCCCAGTTTCTTACTTTATTTTCTGTTTCTAGAGGACTGCGATCCTCCTTTCTGTATTTTTCTTTTCCGTTCTGTAACGCTTATAATAAAGTAGTTTTCAATGAATAAAGAGGACGAACTTGGTGATCATTCACGCTATGTGCAGTGCCTTTGCGTTCTTTTTTACTTTTCATGTACTGTTTTGGAACACAAGTGTTTTTGTGTGTTTGAGTGTTGGCACAGCTCTCCCTCTGAAAAGCTGACCTTGGCCGAAATGAATGGCTTTGGCCGAGACGAGCCACCTTGTGCCGAAGTGGGGCCATCATTCCGTTAATCTCGGCTGTGGAAGCGTGAGCTCGGCAATGCCTCTGAGGGGTGTAAAAAACCCTGATTTTAGAAATCCGGCCGAGTGTCCGAACTCGAGGCCTTCTCCAGGGCCCAGGACCCGGAGCTTTAGGAAACGACCGAGTCTGGACTCGAGGCCATTTCCAGGGCGGCAGACCCGTGGGTTCTAAACCCGAGGACTTTAGGAATTCGGCCGAGTGTAAGAACTCAAGGCTGTATCCAGGGCGTAGACCCATGGGTTCCAAACCCGAGGACTTTAGGAATTCGGCCGAGTGTAAGAACTCAAGGTTGTATCCAGGGCGTAGACCCATGGGTTCCAAACCCGAGGACTTTAGGAATTTGGCCGAGTGTAAGAACTCAAGGCTGTATCCAGGGCGTAGACCCATGGGTTCCAAACCCGAGGACTTTAGGAATTCGGCCCAGTGTAAGAACTCGAGGCTGTATCCAGGGCGTAGACCCATTGTTGCCGGAATCAGTCAGAGAGAGACGACACATTGATGATAAGGCGAAAGCTGCTTTTATTGATTCTGAGATTCAATACATCCTTAGAAATAAAATTTCTTCAAGTGGGATGCATTCCCTAGTCTCGGCAGTGGCTTGCCTTCCAAGTCTTCGAGCTTGTAGGCTGACTTTCCTGCTAGTGAGACTATTCTGAACGGGCCATGCCAGTTCGGGGCCAGCTTCCCTTCGTTTGGCTCTCTGTCAGCCGGCAGGGTTTTCTTGAGGACCAGCTCTCCCGCGGAGAACTTTCTTTCTCTGACATTCTGATTGTATGCCCTGGCTAACCGTTGCGGATAGTCGGTCAGTCGCAGGGCTGCTGCTTCTCGTCGCTCGTCTGCCAGCTCCAGCTCCATCGCCAGGTTTGTCTCATTTCGGCCTTGGTCGACCAGCTCTGTCCTCAGGGTCGGAAGGCCGATTTCCAAAGGAATGACTGCCTCCATCCTGTAGGCCAAAGAGAAAGGTGTTGCCGAGGTGGACCTCCTTGGAGTTGTCCTGTATGCCCACAGCACGCTCGGAAGCTCCTCTGTCCATCTGCCCTTTGCCTTGTCCAGTCGCTTCTTCAGGCCGTCCAGGATCACTTTGTTGGAGATTTCTGCCTGGCCATTACTCTGTGGATATGCCGGAGTGGAGTAATGATTTCTGATGCCGTGCTCTTGGCAGAAGTCTTTGAAGGACTTGGAGTCGAACTGAGTCCCGTTATCCGAAATCAGGGTCCGGGGGATGCCAAACCTCGTAAGGATGTTTTTCCAAACGAAGTTCCTGGAGTCCCTGTCCGTGATTGAAGATAACGGTTCAGCTTCTATCCATTTTGTGAAGTAGTCCGTAGCCACTATCAGCCATCTCTTGTTTCCTGGAGCTCGGTGAAGAGGCCCCACAATGTCCAGGCCCCACTGAGCGAAGGGCCATGGGCTAGAGAGGGGACTCAGATCTTGTGCTGGCTGATGGAGGGAGTGGGAGAACTTCTGGCACTTCTCGCATTTCCTGGCGTAGACCTGCGCGTCTTTCTGCATGTAGGGCCACCAGTAGCCCTGGCTTATCGCCCTGTAAGCCAAGGATCGACCTCCTATGTGACTGCCGCAGATACCTTCGTGGATCTCATACAGGAAGTCGTCCACCTTGCTTGGATGGACGCATTGGAGGTATGGACCTGTGAAGGACTTCCTGTAGAGTTTGCCTTCGGGAGAGAGCCAGAATCGCGCTGCCTTGAGCCTGGTCCTGTGGGCTTCAGCCTTGTCCTCGGGGTGCTGGTCGTCCTTCAAGTAGGCGACAATAGGATCCATCCAGCTTGGGCCGAGGTCAGCACAGAGGACAAGCCGAGATGAATGGAGTTCTAAGCTTGACCTTGATACTGACCCAACCTCGATGGTCCTTTTCTTCCCTGCTTCGACAGCGGAGGCCAGGTTTGCAAGCGCATCTGCATGCGTGTTGGTATCTCGGGATATTTGCCTGACCTTGGCTTTCTGAAAATGGGAGAGCAGTTTTTTCGCAAGGGCCAAGTAGGCCGCCATCCTGTCGTCCCTGGCCTGGTAGTCTCCAGCGAGCTGGCTAGTTACCAGTTGAGAGTCGCTGAAGATCACTAGGTGCTGGGCTCCGAGGATTTGGGCGCTGTTCAACCCTGCAATCAGTGCTTCGTACTCTGCCTCATTGTTCGTTGCTTTGAAATCCAGGGTGAAGGCCTGCTCTATGACCAGACCCTCTGGTGACTGGAGGACTATTCCTGCGCCAGCTCTCTTAGAGGTGGAGGATCCGTTGACAAAGATTTTCCACGCCGAGGTGGGAGACGAATCAACATCAGTAGATGGCTCGTGCCCTGTGCCCCCCAGTGCCGTGCCGAGCTGGGTCGGAGCCGGGTTGGGGGAGACGAATTCGACAATAAAGTCTGCCAGAATCTGGGCTTTGATCGCAGTTCGGGGACGGTACTGTATATCATATTGCCCCAGTTCAACTGCCCACTTTGATATGCGCCCTGAAAAGTCAGCTTTCTTGAACACTGAACGGAGTGGGTGCTCCGTGATCACCACAATGGTGTGGGATTGAAAATAATGGGAGAGCTTGCGGGAGGCGCTGACGAGAGCCAACGCAAGCTTCTCCAATAGAAGGTACCTGGTCTCGGCATCGAGTAGGGTCTTGCTCGTATAATAAATTGGCTTTTGAATTCCCTCGTCCTCCCTGATGAGGACGGAGCTGACTGCGTGATCCGAGACCGCAATGTACAAATACAGAATCTCCCCCAAAGTTGGGGTGGAGAGTAAGGGTGGCGACATTAAATAGGTTTTGAGTGCGGCCAATGCCTGGTCGCACTCGGGGGTCCACTGAAATTTCAGATTTTTCCTTAGAAGCTGAAAGAAAGGCCTGCACTTATCTGATGACCGGCTGATGAAGCGATTGAGCGCTGCAGCCATTCCTGTGAGCTTCTGAACTTCCTTCGTGGTAGAGGGGCTTTGGATGCCCTGAATGGCAGTGATCTGGCGGGGATTGTGAGCGGCTGGATGTCGCATCTGTCCCACTATTTCTCCACGTGCCTGATGACGTGGGGGATGAGGGGCGCAAGTGGAGGTTCTCTCTTGCTTCGGCTTCCGTCCCGGCTTCTTCAGCCGAGGTGGAGCTTTATGCCGAGATGGCACCCGGGGTGGGCCAGTTCGGCGCTAGTGGCCCGGAGCTGCCTCACTTCGGCCGACAACCCCCTGCCCTGGTAGCCGGGGTGAGCTTGGCGCCACGTGGATGGCACGCGGACGGCACGTGAGAGTGCTTAGTTTCCTCTGATGGCTGTGATTAGCGTAATCCTGTGGTTCTGGAAATCTCCCCACACAGACTTCATTTGGCAAAGATGAAATGATGTATAAGAACTGTTTCAATTAATACAATGGGTGAAATTTTGAGGAAAAGAACCACTTATTGGGTACTGCTTTTTTTAAAATGCAATTTCCTATCCCTCATACCTAGGATATAAGTATGTATGTTAGTTTTTAATGTCACATTACAACCGTCATTGTTATCGTTCTATCCAACTGGAGTTGGCTTAAATGAGTTTTGTTTGTCCATTCAACCTGATTTTCAACCACATTTTCATTAGCTAGATTTCTCTCAAATCTAATTTAAGATCATTAATAGTGTCTTCCATCTTGTAGTTTCATGCCACAATATTATAAAATTAACTTATTTTATTTAATCATAAATAATAGTTTTATAAGACGACAAAGTGTTTTGTTTTGTACATTAATAGCATAAAAGATTGAATTTTATGTTGCACCAATCCTTACCTCGGACAAAGGACACTTAGGCACTTAGCATCAACTGCAAAGTTGGTCGTGGTATAGAAGAATTTATATTCTATATTAACATATATTAAAAAGATCATTTCATTTGGTCATGGCTCTGGGTCAGGGCTATAATACTCAAGTGTGTGGGCACTCTCATCAAAATTTAACCTGGGCTTTCTCGTAAAATTTCAAGTCCCTGTCATCAATTAGTGTTTAGTGGGATTCTATATAATTTTTTTGTAGAAGTCCCTAAAAATTAAAAAGAGAAGGTGCATCAAGTACCTATTGTCGGGGATGTGCAACCAAAGTTCCACATCGGCTAGAATTGGGAAAGATCATGGGCATATAAGTTGGACTAAGTACTCTATTGGTACGAGGCCTTTTGGGTAGAACCCAAGAACAAATCCATGAGGGCTTAGGCCCAAAGTGGACAATATCATATCAATGTGGAGTTTGTGGTGGTCCACTTACTAACAGCTATGCCCTATGATTATAATTTATGCAGCTATACTGCACATTGCCTGTTTGTGTGTGCGCTCATTTAACATACAGCCCTACACTCGACATGTACAAATGTGCTTGGGCTAAATTTTGGGTCTCATGAAATGAGGCATTTGGTTTGAGTCTTTACGTTAAATTGGGACATGGGTAAAAGTCAACAACCTGGACCAGGTTCAGTACTTTGGATGCAGGTCTAACCAAACCACAGCCAATTTTTATTCCTTATTACTATGAGATTGGAGAAATATAAATCTTGTAACCAAACCAATATAGTTGGAAGGTTTTGATGATGAATCGATGATGATGATTACTAGCAACGAGTCATTTAATTTGCAAGTCAAGTTTTTTAAAGGCTCCTAAGCCTACCCTATAAACCCGTCTGTCCGAGCAACATTTGAACTTCAAACTACTCCATGTTGGTGTAGTTTTGGACCTCGTTCTACCATTACAAAAGGAAAAGGAAAAATAGACCTTCAATCCAATAAGGGATTGTTAACCTTTATGCATGGGATAGGAAAATGGGTTTTACATATGTAAAGATTAAGAACAAATGTTATACATGTGAAAGACATTATCATGGTAAAAAAATCACCATTTTCACATGAGTGAATGAATACATCCAATGGTTTTAGATATATTTGGATCTTTTGGACTTCTTCATTAATACCTCAAATCTCATAAAGATTTAAGATGTGAAACTAAATGCCATGATGCTCATCATTAGTACAAGAATACTAACCGGTTCGGTCATTAATTGAGAAAGTGGAGCTAGATTTATAGCTTTTGATTTTTTCACAAGTCACTCAAAATCGATCAAGATTTAAGATAATCAGCTTCAAGGTATCGAGATCTATGAGTTTGATAAACAAATTGGATGCTTTGGATTAAAATATGGGACCCATAGGAATAAAAAATAAAGATGGTTGATGGGACCCACAAGAATGCAATCACAGTGTGAGAGATTGTAGTAGTGTTTTTTAGGAGAAGGTAAGCAACTGAGATTCTGGTGTGCAAATAGTCTTATTTACACTCCATTTTCATACTTTATTTATATTTTACATGTGCAAATGAGAACAAACAAACGTGATGATACACAAACAATAGCAAGTGAATTATTTACGTATGTAAATAACCACAAACAAATAACCTTTAAAACATTACTTTTGAACCACGTGTGGCTATGTTTTCAACTCTTCCTACGGTGTAAGCATCTCTTATAAGTAAAATATAAATGGATAATATTCAGGTGGGAACTGTTCTCACATATTATGTGAGAACTTTTTTGTGGGGCCCAATTGTGGGCCCCATTTGGGGATGAGAGTATGGGACTAGGTGGGATGGAAAGATCTATGTGAGACCACCATAAGTATCAAATTTGAGCCCAAACACATGCCCCTAAACCCTTCATCCGTGGCCCACAAATTTAATGGCTTCATATTCAGAAAAAATAATCATCCCTTGATCCAACGGTTCAGTTCATTTGGATGTATGCAAATCCTTGGAATTAGTGACTATCATAGGGTCCCCTATTGGTTGCTAGATTTGGATGAGTTGCTAGTTGGGCTCCGCAAAAAAGTTCTCATATAATAGGTGAGAACTAGTTTTCACTTGAATATTTTCCAAATATAAATTAAGGATTTACATATGCTATTGGGGCTAAATTTTTTACAACAGGTGTTAGCGTCAGTCTTTGCGGCAGTAAACCAACAACTGGTTGGTGTGGTCATGGGCTGGGTTGGGCAGGGCACAAAGGTATATCCAGGTTCAGCCCGATCTCTAAAATATATGTCCAAAATCAGCCCATGCCCAAATCATTAGGCGTTAATTGGCTAGCCCAAGCCTGTGCCGAGCTTGCTTCATAAAAATAAAAATGGGCTTGTATGTAAAATTCCAAATTGTAGTTTAAGAGGTGACAAGACTTATGTGTGTGTAAGATGGAAGGTTTTTTAGTCCCCTCTCGAACACTCTGTGCTAATATTTCTTATATTTGGGTCAGGCTGAACTTCAGGCTCTCTACCACTTAACCTAGGTACAGTCCATCTATTAAATGGGCCTAAATAAAATGCCCGAATCCAGCATGAGTACAAAACCTACAGCCCGAGACTAGCCCAAAGTGGGGGTAAGCTTATGTTGGACAAAAACACCCCATTCCAAACACAGTCGGGATTAATTGTCATATAAATACAATAAGGATGAATTGGTGCACACCACGCACATGGTTGGTGCACACCATGCACATGGTGCACCCCTGATTGTGGGGCCCACTTTTGGTCCATCTGAATGGGGCTTTACACCCTTTTGAATTAATTGGTGGGCCCATAAAAAATCAGCTGCATGTCCATCCAAATGGACTGTAAAACATTTGATATTTTTGGGCCACAAACTTTGTAGGTAGATAGGGCCCACCCAGATCTTTAAATTCCCCACATCCCAGCCCTAGGTGGAACCCCATGTGGACCTCATAGTTTGGCCAGGTGATAAAGTGCACACCTGGCGCACTTGATCCTTCCTCCATGTAGATTGAATGAATACTTTTTTTTGGTTTCATTCACAGATACTACATATCCTTGTAGGTGAACTTTTAATAGTTTTATAAACGTGAGGAGGAAAGATGTTGCCGGCTATTGCCAGCATTTCCAGTTGGTGCTGTTCTCACTGGAAGCATCCCTTGGATGTTTCTTGTAGAAGGAAAAAGATTGCAAATATTGCCGTTTCTGAATATGATTCTTTCATTGGGACTCGCTCCCTTTATCTTCTTTAGAAGATATATAGGTCGGTGTTTAGACCCATTCATCTTCTTAGTCATTTAACAAATCCTCCAGGAAATTTCTTTCCAAGTCCCTTAAAAAACTTTCATTAATTTAAACAAGGGCAGTGTTGGGTAGTCTAGGAAGAGTATCTGAATTACAATTGTACCCTCAGAACATATAACACATACAGTAAATCTTAGAAATGTCACTATTGTTTATAGAGGAGATGTATGGACAGATAATCACAAATTGTGAAGCACCACCAGATATATAGATCTAATTAATATAATTATGGCAGATTTGAATTCAATAAGTTCCATAACCCCTTTTTACATGTTCATGAAATATCATTAATTGAGATACAAGCAATTAGAGTCAGAAGTGAAAACATGTAAATCTCATGTCTTGCCCTGATATGGATATTCAAGAGAAAATCACATGTCGATCTCTGTCTGAGTCAATTCTGAATTTGAGCTTGGGTCTTGAATTGGTAATTTTGCAAATTATAACTGGACCTTACAATCCCTAGCAACATGCATCAATCTTACTTCTCCCTTTTGAAGATCCGGTAATCATCTAACCGAAACAAAACCCTAAAATGTGCATCAAGTGATTTCACTCGAGTTAAGAATGTCCCTCCCTTCATTCATAAGGTTTTTTTTTTCTTCTATCTTTTATCAAAATTTCGAACTCAATTTTCTTGTGACCAATATATGCCTTCTGTCCTGGGGTAAGTGAAAACCAATTTTCTTCTTGTTGTACTTGACCGAGGATTTTTCTTGAAATACAAAATGCAGGCATGGGTGTTTTTGGTCTTTTTAAGGGGTTTACTAGGATTAGTCCATGGACTAACTCATTGAGTTAGTCCATGTACCATAACTGTTTCAGTAACTCAATCAGAAAATGCTGGTCAGTCCACATGGAAATAAAGGGAAGAAACACGACCCCAATTTTACTTTTTCGCTATTATACCCATTCTACCCTTTGCAACTTCTGCGAAGCAGACCAAAGTACCAAGAATCTGCTGTATCTTGGTTGGCAACAATGGCCTCTACTTCGTGGAATCCCTTCCCCTCCCTCTTATATATAATCCCATACCCATCTCATCCTTCCCACTCAATCTCCTTCTCTCCTCCAATTTTCAAAAACCCATCACTTATAATTGTCCCAAATGGCTGGAAAAGCAGTTGATTTCGAAGATTTCTTGCCCACAATGGCAGATAAGTTGGGTGAGGAAGGGTTTATGGGAGAGCTCTGTAATGGGTTTTCTCTGTTGATGGACAGGGACAAGAAGGTGATCACTTTTGAGAGCTTGAAGAGGAATTCAGCCCTGTTGGGGTTGCAGGGGTTGAAGGATGATGAGCTTTGGAGTATGTTGAAAGAAGGGGATTTGGATGGTGATGGTTGCTTGAATCAGATGGAGTTTTGCATTCTGATGTTTAGATTGAGCCCTGATTTGATGGAAGAGTCCAAGAGATGGCTGGAAGAGGCTGTAGAGCAAGAATTGAGGGATTTCATGAGTTAATTAATGTTTCCTTCTTTCTTTTTTGTTTGCTTTATGTAACACTGCCTATTAATGGCTGATTTGAAGTTGTATACAGTGATTTCTTCATAATACAAAAGATAAAAAAAATATAAAACCCCACTTCCTTTTATTTGTATCTTTTGATTAAGAGCAATGAGGCTTGATCATGTGTCTTCCAATCTTTTCAATTATTCTGTTCTTCAAACAATAAATTTAGTAAACAAATTATGCAAATCTTTTATAGAATTGAAAACAACTACCGGTCTACTGATTTGATTATCATTAGAAGAACAGCGCTTATTAAATTAAAGTATCTAATCATAATTAAACATTTTTACAAATTCGAGATTTTCTGAGTCCAGTCCACCCTTCCAAGCCTCCTGTGAGGATTTCGACTATTTCAAAGTATCTTTGGAATAATTTCTCTTAATTTATGATAGAAGACAAAAAAAAAAGTAGTCACGTCAAAAAGCAAAAAGTTCATGTAAACCTTCTAAAAGGTGGGCCTCTAGTGGCAATTAGGAGTCCAGTCTGTTAGGATGGATTGAACTTATAATAATAATAATAATTATTATTATTATTATTATTTTTATTATTGTTGTTGTTGTTGTTGATAAAGAAGAAGATGCACTACCAATACTTGAACCCATGACCAAATACGTGCTCCTAGTCAACCATAGAGATCTAAGAAAAATTGGCCGAGCTCATTAATTATAAATACATCAATGAGGCCTATTTTTGAAATTCAAACCACTAATAGACTCAGGGTATTTTATCCTCTTGTAAGGCAGTTTAGTGATTCATAAAAGTTGGGACCCATTTGATATGCCGGTTGTGAGCCGACTACTCTATATTTTTTCTTATGCTCTATTTAATGTAATTTTTTTTTCATGATTTTTGAAATATTTTGTTCTCATGGAACAAATAATGTTCTTGTTTTATGCCCCTGTTCACTAGTCCTGCCTGTTGAGGTCAACATCCACCCTCGCTCCTGAGCGGTTATAATTGTGGTTTAGCCCTCGCCCTCATCATAAAAGTTTTGTTGTGCCGTTTCCCATGACCAATTGATTTTGGGATAAGTGGCAGCTCAATGGTGGTAGGTCGGGTGTTCGAGTTACCTCGCTCCTAAACGATCATAATTGTGGTCGAGCCATCGCCCTCACCATAAAACTATTGTTGTGAATGGACTTTAAGAATATGAGAAAGGTTTGAGAGATGGACCATTTAGGTTCTGGTGTTTGTACTCATGGGTTTGACTTGGTCCACTTTCTGGGCTAGTTTATACGGACAAAAAATGAGCCGTAACGAGCATATAAAGGAATGATACGGTTAAAGTACTGTTTAAAACAGTCTTCAGGGCCTGCACTACACCTTTAATGGTGCTTCGTTCAGACTATTTTATGGACCAGAATTTGAAATAGTTAGGACTACAAGTTATGCCAAATGATGGCTCATTCTGGGCTAGTAATTTCGGACCTATTAAGGGTCTGAATTGTAGCCATCATTGAGGAAGATTGCATGAGACTTAACCCAACTTTATTTGTCACTAAAAATTGGGCATTAACTGCAGTTATTTCAATGGGCCCTCGCACAGCTGGGCCTGTTCTCAATTAGTTTTTTTGCCCCAAAAGCAACCAATTTGGACCTGATATTGAACTTGTCGCGTGGGTCACACCTTGTGCCCGAATTGTAGTGGGATAAGGCCACTATCAAGGTTAATTTGGTCATCTTGTGGCATATTATTGGGCCTGATTTAAACCACATGTGATTTAAACCATATGTTGGGCACTAAATCAAATAGGCACAAACTGGACTTATACTTCTTCAGCAGGCACAAACTGTAGCGGTCACCCTTTCGGTAGAGCCATGCTTCTGCAGCGTGTAAAGCTTACACAAATTGGATAAGACGAGCTGCAAAATTGAGAGGAAGCTTCTTTTCATTGAAAACACAATCATTCCTCCCTCTCCAGTTGGTGCGAAAACAAGTGACAAAGACAACAGTAAGGCCAACCTGGGCATTCTTCGATGAATTAGAGAAAAGAGAATGCCATAAGGAAAAGAAACTCACAAAATTAAGGGAGGGGCATTCACCGTAAGACACGGTGAGAGTTACTCTCACAGGAGCGTTATTCCTATAAGTGTGTGTTTTCTTTTCAAATGCTAAGAGAAAACCAATTATACAGAAATCAAATGGAAGGAAAACTAGAATAACACAACATCAATCAATTACAACTCACATCTGCGCCTCTAATGCCCACTCTTAAAGCCATCTCATTCCTCGTATCAAACCCAAGCTTTACCTCATGTATGAGGTCACATATGGGTGATTTTTTTTCATCAGTGTCATGAATCAAATACTCAAAAAGTTTCCAATGAAATGGCTCTTCAGATCTGACAATGAGTTGAGAATATCTTGAGTAACTGAAGCTTTTTATGACACTTACAACATAGCGTAGACACTGTGGCAAGGAAAATTGGGCTTGCATGTGAGCACACCCTTCTTCAAAACATTGTTTGCCAATAGTCTTCAATGATATAGGACTTGGGCAGTCAAATTTTTCTTACAAATGTTTGGGGCATTTGATTCAATATCGAGCTTCTTACTCTGTGATTGTTATCTCATTTCTTGAAACAACCATCTATCCAATTGGTAGATGAGTGTGGATGATCTGAACAATATCCTTTCCAAAAGCAAAATGCAGGTTGCTTAGGTAAAGGCATTGCTCTTTCATCACAAGCATATAAATAACAGATGACATGTTTGGCCTGTCTATTGCTTTTTCTTGCACACATAATAATCCTACTTGAATGCATCTCAAAATTTCACTGGTAGAAGTGGAGATACTCATTGATGAATCTATGAGTTCCAAAATTCTATCCTCTTTCCAAAGCGCCATACCTGAAAAGATTTAAAACATATATATAGCACAAATTGCTTTCATGATTTGTTTATATTTAAATAACAATCAATTCTAAAATTTCAGTATAATAAATGGTTTCAAAAACGAAAATTCTCAAACACAGCCTTAAGTCTTCGACTTTTTAAAAAAACACAAAACTATAAAATCTTCAAATTAGGGTCTAAATTTTTCAAAGAAAATCTAATTAAGGATAACTAACTCTCCAGTTAAAGTGATTCACGGCCGCTTTTCGCCCATTTCTTCTGTAAGTGATGAAAGTGCCCTTCTACCTTTTATTTCACCCTTTGCCTCCATCTCTCACGTCTCTGCAGCTGGAGAGCAGCAATTGGAAGTGAGAGCATCATCATTTGCGTGATTGCATCGTCTACTTCCCTCATCATTTTCTTAAGCCTATTTGCATATCACCTTCGGCATACGACGCTACAGCAACAAGCCTAACCGATATCCTCCCCCCCCCCCCCCCCCGGTCTTCCATTCCAAAGCATAGACTACGCACTCTTATCACATAAACTCACATACAAGGTCACTCACAACCACTCTCCATCTTCCCAGCACACCTTCTCACCAACTCATCTCCTCTTTCTTTTCACAATCACCCATGGGTTGTGCGGGTTGTTTTCTAGTAAGCTATAGCTGAAATGTCTCCTAGGAGAAGGGCATCAATATCACATGATGTCGCTGAAAGAATTGCTGGTCCCAAATGGGTGTCAGAACAGAACTTGTCGAGAACTTGGCCTTCATGCTTTCGGTGTGAGATAGATCATGTGAACTCGTTGTAAATGCTTTCAGATCTATTGGATGATTAAGTAAAGGTTCTCATCTCCCTTATATAGAGCAATTCATAGGAGTCACGACTACTATGGATACTACCCCTCTTGAAATCCCACATCTCCTAATCAGCTTGGAAATTCTGCCAAGCCGGGAGTTTGAACCTAATCCAAACTCTAACGCCAAAAGTTTGATCCTTATCGGACTCTACCAAATCAAGACATGCATGTTGGGAGCTCATTCGTGGCACACATCCGGGATCGATATGGGTTGGGCTCCATGGCAGTCGGGCCACACATTTTTTCAACTGTCACCATTGATATGACAAAGGTATCAAAATTAGACAAAAATTATATCCATGTTGGCACTTATAACATCGGTACTTATATTTTCTTACTTACAGCTCAAGGGTCTCCCATTTTTGAAGATTAGTATCTTTGTAAGCCATAGTTATATAATTTGTTGTGAGTCAAAGCTGAGTCAATTACTATTAAGAAGAAAAAACAAGGTGAGTCACCACCACCTCCTCCGTGACACTTGGACTTGACACTTGTTGCGCTGCGTTACCCTCTAGAGTCTCCCCTCTGAATATCATAGAAGAATACTCAAACACATCTTTTTCCACCTAATTTCCTATTGGGAGAAGCTTGAGGGGGTTTTGGACAGCTTTTACAACTGATAGTAGAGTGGATGAGTTGACGTAGGAAATGGATTAGTGCTCCTATAATGTATATGTGGGGGTGTGGTTGTGTGAGTTGATTAAGTGTGTGGGCTGGGTGGTTAATTAGTGTGGTGATGTTTGCGAGGGAAAAAGAAACAATGATGTTTTGTAGAGATGGTGACAAGAATGGTGCTTGTTTGGGAGGTTTAGAGAAATAGATAGAAGAAGAAGAGATGGGGGCTGATGTTTAGGTCGGAGGATGAAGAAGAAGATGGAAGAAAAAGAAAGAGAAGGAGAGAAAGAAAAGAAAGGGACAGAGGTGGAAAAGAGAGGAAGGGAAAGAGAATTTGTGACAAAAGTGGAGAAGTAATGGTCAAAAGAGTGGTGTCTGCACTTCTAGGCCAAACATTGTGGTTGCCATTGCTTGCCGATGTAAAAGTGAGAGATAGAAGCAAGTGGCGAAGAAGAGGGAGAATGACAGTTGTTAGGACTCTCAGAACCAAACGGTTGGCAAAGAGCACTCTCACTATAGCAAGAATGCTGCTCGCTATAGCGAGCGTGGCAGAAACCTAGTTCGGTCCGAACTCTATGAAAGTGTTTGAAAAGAACTTCTATTCTAAGTGGATTATTCTTAGAAGTCTCTTGGACGAAGTTGGGGGCTATATATTGGGTGATTCTCTCAACCCAAAGTCACAAGACAAGAAGTTAATTATCTCTCTTGATATGAGGTTAGAATACCCTAAGCGAGATTTCATTGTTTCTCTAGAGCCATTGAGAGATTATTCCTTGAAGGGCAGCTTTAGAAGGTTTTACTGCTTATACTCTCTTGTAGAAGATTGATTATCTTGGTTGACAAGGTGCGAGAAGATCAAGTAATGAGAACGGTGCATGGTGGAAGTCGTGTTAGTAAAAGTTGTGTAAGAACAACTCCAATCCTTAGGTCGAGGTACAAACTGAGGTAAATGAGTTATGAGTATATCTTGTAACTGTTCGTGAAATCTTGGTTCTTAGATCATAGTTTTTCTCCCTATAAAGGGTTTCCACGTTAAATTTGTGTATGCCTTCTTGTGGTGATTGCTTGGCAGTTTTATTTGCCAGTTCTATCTTGTTTGATTGGTTACATCGGCTGCATTGATTTGATTAAATAGACTAGCATCCATTCTAGTGGGTCCTGCAAAACCCTTCAATTGATATCCGAGCAAGTTACAATATTTTATTTTGTTGATCTAAATATTGGCAGAATGGATATCTACCGCGAATGCACTTCTACCAAAATCCCTAAATTTGTTGGAAGACTGAAAAATCTTCTAAAGGGATTCAGTGTTATGAGTGTCATGCATATGGACACATTATTAGTGATTGTGGTAATAGGAAACCATAGAAAGGGTTTTTTAATTTGAAAATGTCTGAATTTGGAAAGCCTTGCCACTATCAAAGAGAACTCATGGCTTTTCTGGCAACTACAATGTTCTGCTACTCCGCAAGTTTATGTGATGATGGGGCTGATCACAATGATAGTGAGTAAGAGGTAGAATGGGCCTTGAAAACTGAATATCAAACGCTGTTTGAGAAGAGCATGAAGATACTAAAGATGAATAAAAAAGTGGCCAAAAAAGTGGAAAGCATCTTAATAGCAGAATTTCTGCCTTAAAGTTGAACTTATAGAAGCATTTGCAAAAGTACACAAATTGGAGGATGAAATTAACAAGTTAACTGACAAATTGACTGCAGAATCATAAAAGTGTGACTTACTGGATTATAATATGAAGACTTTGAAAGCAGAGAATACTCTTCTGATTGGAAGACTCAAGATGGTTCTATTCGAGTGAAATACTGCTAAAGTTTCATTGAATAGGATGAAAACTAGATCGTGAAAACTAGATGACATCCTGTGCAGTCAAAAGGCACACACTGAGAAGCATGACATTGGCTACGTTGACGGAGTATCCACTTTAATGCCAAAGGTATAAACTATTTTATCAAAATTTCAGTTGTTACTAATCATTTTGTTAGTGTTGCAAAGAAAGCTCCAAAGAAGCAGATTGGGTCACGACCTGAAAGAATTCCCACTTGTCATCATTGTGGAATTAAAGGACACATTCGACCCCATTACAATAAGCTGCGAAGTTTACCGAATCAAAATCAATGGAAAACACAAAAGGCTGAGCTGAAAAAGAAGAATACCAAAGCTATTTGCGTCAAGAAAGAAGATCTAGCTACCTTCTGTATTGGTACACACTTTGCTGAAATATTTAAATTTGTAAGTGAATGCGCCTAAGCTTCATCACCCTTGACCTGTAAGATCAAGCTCCCACCCCAGTGCTGATATGAGGATCATATTGGGGGGGAGTCAATATTGAGGGGGAAGCTACTGGATCCAGATGGACAGAAGTTGCATGATGATATTTGTTTGTCAATTATGGACAATGTAGTGGGGAAGAATGCAGTTAGGGGGAGCTTACAAGCCAAGGCAATTTAAGACTTATATGTTCAAGCAAAGGCAATGCAAAATCTACGATGCTATTTTTTTTTTAAAATTCAATGTATTTTGGGTAGATCATATTGTAATGTTCTAAGGGTTTTGTCCACGAACTGCCAAAAGGAGGAGATTGGTAGGAATTGTCAGAACCAAACAGTTGGCAAAGAGCACTCTCAATATAGCGATAATTTTGCTCGCTATAGCGAGCATGGCGGTAGACATCGAGTTCGGTCCGAACTCTATGAAAGTGCTTGAAAAGAACTTCTATTCTAAGTGGATTATTTCAGAAGTCTCTTGGACAAACTTGGGGCTATATATTGGGTGATTCTCTCAACCTAAAGACACAAGACAAGAGGTTAATTTTCTCTCTTGTATGAGGTTAGAACACCGTAAGAGAGATTTCCTTGTTTTCTCTAGAGCCATTGAGAGATTGTTTTTAAGGATTGCTCTAGAATGTCTTGTTGCTTCCACTCTCTTGTAGAAGATTGATCATCTAAGTTGACAAGGTACGAGGAGATCAAGTAAGGAGAACGGTGCACGATGAAAGTCATGTCAGTGGAAGTTGTGCAAGAACAACTATAGTCCTCAGGTCGAGTACAGACTGAGATAAATGAGCTGTGAGTATATCTTGTAACTGTTCGTGAAATCTTGATTTCTAGATCGTGGTTTTTCTCCCTGGAAAGGGTTTCCACGTTAAACTTATGTCTGCCTTCTTGTGGCGATTGCTTGGTAGATTTATTTCATAGTTCTATCTTATTTGATTGGTTACATTCGCTGCATTGATTTGATTAAATAGACTAGCATCCATTCTAGTGGGTCCTGCAAAACCCTTCAGCAATTTCATCATTTACAAAAATAGGGGAGAAAAGTGGGCGGAAAGCACTTTAACAAGCCATCTTTCCTTAATTTAAAACTTGGAAAACTCAAAAAGTTAGACCCTAATTTGAACGTGATTGATTTTTGTTTCTTTTTTATGGAAAGAAGCCAAAAACTTAAGGCCTTATTAGAAAATCTTCCTTTAAGAGACTACTTTTAAAAGAAAAGAGTTTATTTACTTACATGTCCTATTAAATTCTTGAGCGACCGTCACTGTAATAGTTATTTCTCCTCCCACTGATAATCTCTATTAGTATGACTCCAAAGCTAAAGACATCTGATTTAATTGAGAAAAGCCCATCCATGGCATACTCGGGTGACATATAACCACTGCATAGTAGCAAATAGTATAAAATGTTAAAATGATGATGCATATTTTGACCTTTCCTAGCATTGAACATGGAATTCCTTTAGAAGTACAAGAAACGTGTGTGCGTTTGAGTATGTTACTTACTAAGTTCCGACCACTCTATTAGTGTTTGCTTGAGTTTGATTTCCACCAAATATTCTTGCCATACCAAAATCTGAGATTTTAGGGTTCATGTCATCGTCTAAAAGAATATTACTAGCTTTAAGATCCCGATGAATAATTCTTAGCCTGGAATCTTCGTGTAGATATAAAATTCCTCGAGCTATGCCAACAATGATGTTGAACCGCTTTCTCCAATCCAATATTGTGCACCCTTTTTGATCTGTGACACATTTCAATCTGTTTATATAACTGTAATTGCATATTTTTACACATAAAATTGTTCTATAGTAGGAACTTTGTAATCATATGAGCAGTGTTATTGCGTAAAAACCAAAACACGATCTTCACAAACTCCATACAAGATATGCTCGTGTTTATCAATAATTCCTTTTCCTTCAGCATATTCTAAATAATATCGTTTGATCATTTAATAGAGTGGTTTTGCGATGTAAGAAAACAAGAAGTTTCCGCAATAACTATTGACAAAGACGTTCTAAGTACAAAACCATATTTAGCCGGTTAGACATATATTAAAATTTCTTATTCCTTTATGCTAGTATAAAAGTATACTTAGAAGATGATAAGAGTTGTAAGAGGAACAATACGTACCAAAAGACAAGGAGTCCAAGCTCTTGTTACGCATAGATTCATAGATCAATATCTTTTCTTCTCCACTAATGCAACAACCCAAGAGTCTAACAAGATTCTTATGTTGAAGTTTGGCAATCAATTTAACCTCATTTTTGAATTCGTCTATTCCTTGTCCAGAACTCTTAGAAAGTCTTTTCAGCGCTAACTCTTGTCCATTCGGTAGTTGTCCCTAAAATCAAGTCATGCTTTACAAACATTGTCAGAGCAAAATGTATGTAAAATTTTCCACTTAAAGAGGCAATATCAGCAATTGGTTCATTCCAGCGAATAAATTATCTTAAACCATCCTTGTTTAGACAAGCTATGCTTTAATTTGCTTAATGGGCTCAAACTGGATGATCTAGAAATTTACAAATTTGTAAGTCCTAGGCATCTGATCTTTGGCCATTAAGCAGATTAAAAGGAAGCAATAGAACAAACAAGTAGTGGATATTGAGAATCTCCCATTGTGGAATATGTTGTGATGCATCAAATAACCTATCCAAATAATTGGAATCATTACCAAAAAATGTCCCCTTTAAAGGAAGTCTACTTTTTGGTCTATAAAAGTTTATACTTTCTGCTTGAATTAAGTTATAAATGAAATGGAGTCATACCTTGTAAACAAGTCCAAACCCACCCTTTCCGATCATATTTGATTCGGAGAAGTTTTTTGTGATAGCTACTATAACATTGAAACTAAATAGTTGTAATTCTGAGCCTCTGTCGTTATCTTCTGTCTCATTGTCATTAAATACATCTCCATATCTTTCATACATCTTACGTCCTACAAAAAGAACATAAAGTTGCTACTTAAAAAATTTATATCTTCTTGTTCCTATATTAGGCAAATCAATAATCAATACCTTTTTTTCTTCTTCCACCAATAATATCCACGAAAACAAAGTAAAAGCACCACTGAGATGACAGATAATATGGCTGCAAGGAGCTTCTTCTTGCCTTTGAGATGTCCTGAATGTCCATACGATTCTTATAAATAGAAAATCTTAATCAATATTTAAAATGAAGTTGTTTTGTATTTTTTTTTTATTTTCATAGCACATAATACACATCATATGATTTATAAAGGATATTTACAGAAAAAATTATTTTTAAAAGTAGAAGATGCTTCATTCAAATAGTGTTTCAATACATACTCATGTGTATATATAGCTACTCTTGTGAAGGCCATAACGCCAGAACTATACTTACAAGCCTGAATGCCTGTGAGACATCATCCTATTGTGGTTTTGTCAAAATCTTTCGGTGATCTGGTCATACCCGCTAGGAGAGACTTCCTGTATATATGCAAGGACTTGACCCTGGGTTTTATTTGCATTCATAATACTGGACGCCATCATAGCATATTGTGACTTATTATTGATAATCTCGATTCTTTAAATGAATTGATCATGCATATTGATTAACAACATGGACCCATTTCATGTAATTTTTTCCAACCGAATAGTGCCATGGAAAATTGAAATAATTTCATTTATTCTTGAATGAAGAATATAGAAAAACTAGTGATTTGGATTTTTGTGCATTAAATGGTAAGTTAATTTTTTATGTATGCATCCATGGAACAACCCCATTTTTTGTATGACCCATGTAATTGCATTAGTGTTTTAAATAATTAATTTGCATGATTTTGTAGAATGCGCTAGTATGTGCATGCATTAATGACATTGTTGGAGTCATGGTTACTCCCAAATATTGTATACTAGAAATTTCCCGTGCCTGAAGGCACGGCGTACGACGTTAATTTAAAATAAGATTATATACTTTATATATTCTAGGAATGCAATAACTAAATCAAATATGACCAAATTGAAAATAGAATCAAAAGAAGTAAACAAAAAGACCCACAATCAAACAATTAGAATAACAAAGAAAATCCAGGAATGCAATAAGTTAATTAGGCATTTAGATCATCAAATACTAACCACCAAAAACCCCCAATTAAATTAAAATATACCAAAAAAGAAAGAAAACCCAGGAATCAGTCTCCAAAGAAGAATAATGTAAAGAAAAATAAATCTCCAGCCTTAACCCAATAATCAAATGCACTAAAAACAACTAACTTTCATCGAAGTTACTGCACCTTTATTTTCAAATAATTACCAAGATCTCACGGAAGTTACCACCCCTTTGTTACTGGCCCTTTGTTTTCAAATAATTATAAAAATTACTAAGATCTCACGGAAGTTACTGCCCCTTCGTTTTTAAATAATTACAAAATCAACCAAGATCTCACGGAAGTTACTGCCCATTTGTTTTAAATAATTATAAAATTACCAAGATCTCAAGGAAGTTACTGCCCCTTTGTTTTCAAATAATTACAAAATTACCAAGACCTTGAAATCCCTTCTCAGCCCTAGGATTTATGTACATAAAATATGTACACAAATCCAAGGGTGGGGAAAGAGTCCAGGAATTCAAAAACTGTCCCCCCCCCCCCCCCCCCCCCCCCCCTTATTATATAGATGATTTTAGTGCCGGTCATTGGTGGCCAATATGAGTTCAAGCATTAATGCATTTTAGTGTTTTTTAGTAGGGCCCACTAGGAGCCCCAAGGGGATGGCGTGCAGTGGCGGGCCTAGGATTTTTGTATGAGGGGGGCTGACGATGGTCAATTGAACGGGTCGAATATTGACCTACTAAACCTATGAACCTAAAGCATGATTAGCACATCGAATCCTAAGTTTTTATCGTGTTTAAACACCTTTGAACGTGAGAAGCACTACATGGTTCCCAAATTGATTTTCTATTACCATAAATAAATACCGTCTAACTTAATTGAGAACCTGACTCAACATTAAAAGCATATATTCTGCAGAATAGAAATAAAATTATTACAACGAACATGCTTTTACTAACCCAATTGAGGTTAAAGATGACATTAAATGCATTCAATAAGCAAAGGTCATACAATTGATAATTAATTATTAGCATGACACAGGAGTAAAAAAGGGTCTCTAATCACAACTTTAATAGAATTAGAAATTGGACAGTGGTCATTGTGCAAGGATTGAAATCGTCCACTACATGCAATCCTACGAGCCCGGCCATTGCAACCAGCCCATATGATTCCGCTCCTAATGGCGTGTCCATGCATGGGTTAATATATATTGTAGTCTAAATTAGCAAGGACACCCACTTTATTGTTTCTCTCCGACTTAGCAATAATAGGAGTGTATTTTTCTAATTTCTTCTCTTCAACACTAGTTTATCTTCGAGGGTGATGGCTTTCCTCTTAACTTCTTCTCATTTCCTCATGAAAATTATCTTGTTTTAAAAAAAAAAAACTATTATTAATTGGCAGTTCTTGTCTATTTCTTTGTAGATCCGAGAGATGATAATCGTCATTAGAATATATTGTGTTCACGAAAAATGGGCCGTCCCATTTTGGATCGAATTTTCCTTGTGACCGATGGGTCATCTTCATTGGAACTCACATATTGGCCTTCAACCTGTCCAAAATAGAGCCCTACTCTTTCAGATATGTCCTAGGAGTGCCCACTCTCGCTCGAGCATATCCAACTGGCAAGCGAACCTACTTAGCCAATAGAGCCCAATCAAGAATCCACGAATGAGTTGAAAGATTGACATGCTGGCCGGCTGAATACTCCGAAGTCATACGTGATTAGACTTATCCAATTGGCAATGGCCCCCAAGGCAATGATCCACTTCTCGGCAATCACACTATTGGACATCCTTCTAACCGAGTAGGGGAGGAGTCCTACATATCAAATATTTTCTGGAAAACCAAAACGCCGATCACACCCATTCAAATGTGATCTTACGCGGATAGGCGATGTGATGCAAAAGGAAACCAAGAATCACATAAATGTATCACTACCCTGTAAGTGTCGAGCACTTCTTTTGTGAAATCAGTAATAGTGGTAGAAAAACCAAGCGTAAAAATAATGATCAGCATAACAACCATGAGATTGAATGCCCCAGGAGACGTTAAAAGCATTATCGCAGCAATCATGGTTGGTGGGCCCTCTTTTGTCCTAATCCCCTATGTTGGGTTACCAAAAAATAAAACCTCTAACGGCTTGATCCTAACCTCATATATTAATCACTCTATTCTTTACTATAAGGCATTCTTCATTTCTAGGAGTCGATAAGAAAGTTGGAATATATAGCACATAATCTATGTTCTAATTTTAGAGGGTGATTGAACATTGGAAGCATAATAAATCAATTAAATTATCAAATCGCATATGAAAATGACTAAAGAAGAGGTTAGAAACAGAAACAAGAAGTTATATCATCGAATCCAGTTTCAAAAGATTCTATTGTGTCATAAGGTAGTGATACTGTCGTAAGTCAAGAGCTTAAATCCACACAAGGAGAATGCTTGAAGCCCCACCCTCTTCCTTACCTCTTTCTCCCAACACACCAACATCATCACAACCATCCAAGTAGCCTTTCCATCTCTTTAAGTCTCCACATCTTCCACCATTGTCTCAGCCCTCCTCTGCCTTTCGCCACCTCATCTTCTCTGTTCCATTAATTTCTCCTTGGCAACCTACATCTCATCTACCTTCCAAACACCTCATAGCTACCGAAACCACATGCATCCCATCCGTTTTCCAAACACCACATAGCCACCGAGCCCACTTCTTTCCCATTCATCTTCCAAACACCCTTTCCATCACCAATGGACCATCTTCATAATCCACCGCGGGCCCCAGCACCTCTTTTCTCATCTCTATCTCTCAATCTATTCCCCTTTTCCACGACCACACTGCTCAACCTCATTTCCACATCGAGAAGAAATGCATTAAGATATTGTGGTTTGCAAAAGTTCCATCACCAGGTGGAACAAGACGCAGTAGAAGATGGTTTTTAGCAATGGATGTTGATGATTTCGTCAATAGGGGTAATTTCATAAAAAAAATGCACGAATAAGTTTTCCATCATTTTATTATTTTTCTTCATAAAACCATTCAATTAAGATTTAAGCTTAGTTGTTTTGTTGAAATCCCTAAATTATTCAGATTAAGATCATACCTGAGTTGAAATAAGACACATTTTGGTTTTTTCATCACATAAAATGATTCGAAAACAATATTGCTATCCAAAAGAAATTTTGATAAATATTTTTTTAGATTTTTAAAGGTCAAGATGTTATAGAATTGATGCAAACCTTAGGCCCTTTTCTGAATAAAGAAACTTGTACTAAAGCGAATAGTTTGTGTGGAAGCCAACTTTAAAAAGAGGGAGACCAAGTAAATGATCCTAAAAGAGAGGGAAGGTGAAAAGCTTTTCCCTTGACCCACATACTACAAGAAAAGAATTAAAAAGAATAGGAATTATTATATAAAAATTAGGGGCATTCGGCGATAGGTCCCTAAACATTTCACTTTATGGCCTTAGATCCACAAAAAAAAGTCATAGAGCCAAAGGTCCCTCCCACACTTTCTCATACCAGAAATGTCTAGTTTACCCTTTCTTTAAATCATAACCCATGATTGGTGGGATATCCCATTAATAATGGACAACTAACATTTAATTGCTCACGATTAATGGAATCCTCGGATTTTCAAATAAATTCTAAAAACACACAAATAAATTTCAAAATAACGAAAATAAATTTTAAAAAATAAAATAATTTCGAAAAATACAATAAGTTTTTTAAAAAAAGCAATATATAATCAAATAACGCAAATAAATTTAAAAATATGCAAATAAGTTTTAAAATATCCAAATAAATTTCAGAAAATATAAATAATTTTCAAAAGACTCAAATAAATCTCAAAAGATCCAAATAAAGTTTTACAAAATGCAAATAAATTTAAAATAACGAAAATAAATTTTAAAAAATGCAATAGTTTCAAAAAACGCAATAAATTTGAAAAGATACAAATAAATTTTAAAAGACGCAAATAAATTTAAAAAAACGCATATAGATTTCAAAAAACGTAAATAAATTTGCTAAAAAACTTAGATAAATTTTGAAAAAAACTCAGATAAATTTACCAAAAACACAAAGAAATATAACAGAAAACAGATAAATTTGATCAACACTCAGATAAAATTAACAAAAACTCAGATAAATTTGAACAAAATTCAGATAAATTTACCAAAAACTCAGATAAGTTTTGAAAGAAACTTAGATAAATCTACCAAAAACACAAAGAAATATGATAGAAAATAGATAAATTTGAACAACACTCAGCTAAATTTAACAAAAACACAAAGAAATATGACAGAAAATAGATAAATTTGAACAAAACTCAGATAAAGTTGACAACAATTCAGATAAATTTGACAAAAACTCAAATAAGTTTGATAAAAACTCAGATAACTTTGACAAAAACTCAAATAAATTCTCTTCCTGGTCGATTCTTCTTTTACCCGAACCAACCTGGAAGAAGAAGCCAAGGGAGCTCATTTGGCATAGATCTGTTGCGGATCGGAGTTGTAGGCAGAAGATGAAGAGGGTATCCGGACTGCTACAGAATTGTAATAAGGGACTATGTCATCAGGACACCTATTGAAGTTTTTAGACAAAGACATATGAGCATTGTACGTTGCCCGTGTCCGAAGCTATCAGATTCGGTGAATAGTCATAGTTTGAAGCACAAGCATATTGACTTGTCACCATGACTGTATCAAGGACCAGTTTTGAATGTGGGACACGTTCGATCTGTTGCAGAGGTTGGGCCACGTTCGATCTGTTGTAGAGGTTCGGCAGTAGAGGCTCTCGGTTGAAAAAGAGGATTGGATGATGATATTGATCTCTGATTTAAAGATCAGCAGTAGGCCCTGATTTGATCGAGGACCTGGACGCTCCTAGAGAAGAAGAGACGATATGGTCTCTGGTGTTTCAGTTGCAGAGGATCTGGATTTTGAGGTTGGATCTGCCGATTTGCAGAAGAAGTCTCTCGGCGGCAAGATCAGCGGTAGGCCCTGATTTGATGGAGGACTTGGACGCTCCCAGAGAAGAAGAGACGATATGGTCTCTGGTGTTTCAGTTGCAGAGGATCTGTATTTTGAGGTTGGATCTGCCGATTTGCAGAAGAAGTCTCTCGGCGGCAAGATCAGCGGTAGGCCCTGATTTGATGGAGGACTTGGACGCTCCCAGAGAAGAAGAGACGATATGGTCTCTGGTGTTTCAGTTGCAGAGGATCTGTATTTTGAGGTTGGATCTGCCGATTTGCAGAAGAAGTCTCTCGAACTGAGTCATGCTGGCTGTTGAAGAACTCCGATGTTGGGTTTAGTTGTAGAACCTACTCGAGAGGAGAAGAGGAGAAGAAGGGGGCAGCACCTGATAATAACTGGATTTTTTTCGCAGAAGGAGACCATCCCGTCTCTGTTTGTAGGTCAGACCGAGTGGCTACAGAACTCACCAGGGAAAACAACGACCAGACCAGGATTTCGAGCGTGGCCCACCTGATTGATCAGAACTCCTTTAATGGTTTTTTCCCTGCTTCCGGCGATGATGGATCCTAACAATAGCAAGTCCGGATCCTCGTGCTTCTTCTTCTTCTCCGGCAACTATCAGTCCAGGCGATCAAACCTGAAACAGAGAAAACCAATAGAAATATTCTTTGTTTTCTCTGCAACGTGAACAGGGCGCTGCCCTTCTCCTTTTTGTGGCCCATCGAGATCAGAACCGATCTCCTTCTGGAACTACAGATGGTGCAGCACATATGCGAGGATCGACTTCTTTCGAAGGGGGTTCTCCGGGATAAAGAATGGGAGAGAAGAACGACGAGGGATAATGGAGGATTTGAAAATTTAAAATTTAAAAATTATGCCTCTTAAAAAACCCTGTATGGAGGTTCGAACATAAAATACCATTTTGCCCTTAGTTTGTGCGCTATTAGATTCTTCCTCTTCAAAAAGCTATGAAAAAGCGCTGTGGAAATGTAAGAAGTTTTTCTATTGCAAGCCTTCTTCTTGCATTCCCCTTTAACTGCCCTTTGTGTTACATAAATAGAAGGATGAAAAAAAAATATGAAAACACAACCTGCTGTGAGAGTTCACAAGAGGTCAAAATGGAAAAGTTTCCACTATTCTGACTTGTAGAAACCTCTCTGAAGGGACTTTTCAGTTCTAAAGAAACCTGTGTAGTGAAAATCCCTTCAAACAATAAGACAATCTGAAAGAGCGACGAGATGGTGAGCGACGACTTAATCAACTCGAATGTCTCATTCATTCGGCAAGTGGAAGAACGGCAAGCGGCCAAAGACCCGCTGAACTTGGACGCGTAATATGTACCTTAATTGTCAAAGTAGTCGGCTTCTGATATCCACTCATTTAAGACTTGTAGGACATTTGAAATTAGAGACCACTGATTCTTCCCGTCTCTGCACAGTAAATCTACACAGCGTAGTGGTCCGATGTCAGGAATTGACCGACTGGTAGTAGTTTTCTGCAATTGGTGAAGGCAAAAATATATTTTGCTACACTCTCATTTTTCCCCTTTTCAACTGTTAGGACAGTGGACCACCACAAATATGGATTTGTTCTTTGGTACTAGCCTCTGGAAGGAAAATCGAGCTGCAAGAAGAGGAGTTAGGGATTGATCCCTAGGTAGTAGGGTAAGGAATACCCAAAAGGCCTCATACCAATGGAGTACTTAGTCCAACATATATGTCCATGATCTTTCCCAACTAGCCGATGTGGGACTTTGGTTGCACATCCCCAACATCAACTCTGCAAAGGAAGTTGGGACCCACGAGGGACCCATCATGGGGAGAGAACCTCCACAATCTGGGAGGAAAATGGAGCTGCAAGAAGAGGAGTTAGGGATTGATCCCTAGGTAGTAGGGTGAGGAATACCCAAATCAGTACGGAGAAAAGAGGCCATCATTGTATTGAATCGTGATGACCAATGTTTGATTCGTGGGAATCAGCAAAACATAGTTCCTATAAATGAAAATGAGGAAGGATGTTCCAACAGAAAGGTAAGAAAAGCACATGGCTACTCGCATCTATCCTTTTTTTTTTTTTTTCCTTCATTCTTGGATGGGTAAGCTGAATCAAAACTAGCCTAATTTTGAAGCTGTGAAAGGTCCATCCAATGAGTCGACTCGTCAATCCAGCCATTTAGTCTGGCTCGAACTTGTTGCTTGATCGAGTCATGATTCAGTCAATCCATGGTTACATATGTTCATGTAACTACGGGCTGTTTGGCACTAGATCCCAAGAGTTCTATCAATAGTTCTAAGAAGGAAGAAAAGAAATATTCTATGATGAAAATGCATACCAAGTTCTGAAGCTGGAACTCTTATGTAAAGATCTTGCCCACCATATGAAAACTGTTTAAGATCAATCAGATCACCAGCCCATCTGATACATCCACTTCCTTTCGCGACATCAGCACTTGCATAAGCCACACAAGAACAGCTGTTCAAACACTCAATTCTGCATTCCTCCAGGCTCATACTACTGTTCACAAAGGCTTGCAGTGAGTTGGGCAATTTCATCTCTGTCAGGCTCAAAAACCCGTCTCCACTACACTCCAATTGTGCCTTACGAACGCACCCAGCGGCCGTGACTCCCAGAGACCACTCTTCGGGTGTCTTGGGCTCGAATCCTTTCACACAGCCGCAAACTGATGAACTGTTGACATTGCATATTCCGTAAGGACCGCACTTGGAGTATTCATCACATGGGTCTTTCGGCGCCCACCAGTAGAGTTTCCAATTGCTGTCATTGGACTCTAGATCCCATGTATAGCGCTCCATATGGCCTGTTCGATTTAACACCAACCTTGAAATCAGAGAGCTATTGAGCAACTCATACGTGTAAAAAACCTCATCGGGGGTACTCCCACAATAAAAACCGTAGATGGGATTGGGTTGCATTTCAGGCACTCCGCTGAATCGAACACCATTCCATGGTCCAGTTCGATACTTAAGGCGAGATTGGAACCGTACGAGACACTGTGCCAATCCATTTTGATCCATTTTGTAATTATAGTCCCCTGAAGAAGGGTCATCATCATTCTTCCATGACGTTAGAGACCGGTTTAGACCCACCTTCGAGTTCCACCCGAGCCTCATGCCCGGCAACAATGTGTCCGAGGGATGATCAAAGCTCTGCCATAGCCATCTGCCCGAATTGTTGTTTCCATCCTCTCTAAGAACAAGATTCCCTGTGTCCAAGAGCTGTGCAATCGGTTGCGCCGCTCCTGTTTTCGATATGTTTGTCGACCATACAACCGTGGTCAATCCTTCGACGACAAGGATGAGATTCCCACCATCTATCCTTAAATTTCCTGTTGATTTGGAAAGTGGGGTGTCTCTGTTTGCAACCCATACAACAGTCTGAATTGAGACTCTCTTGTACCATATTCCTACATATGTCAAATTGCTGCGGGTGAAGAAGCCAAGCACGAAAGTTGAGCCGGCGGAAGTGAGGTTGTCGTTGGCGGAGAGTGATGTAGAGGATGTGATGGTGTCTTGTGCTGCAATGGAGATTTTGGAGGAGAAATGGGAGAAGCCGAGGTAGAAAATGAAGAAAAGCCATGGATTAGTTATTTTCATTCTTCTTTGGGAAAGAGAACAAACAGTTGAGTTGTTGAAATGGAACTACTTCCTCCAAATGTCATGGAAAACTGTTTTTGACAAGCAGATGAGAGAGGGTAGCAAATAATAGTCGTTGACGGCTTCACCCGGCCCGGTCGGTGTTGAAAGGAAAGAATGCCATTTATTTTATTTATTTGTTTATTTTATCGTTTTCTTTGGGATAAAGGCGTTATTATATTAGAAAAGGACAAGAATTACAAATGAGTCAAGAGGCCAATATATACAACTTTCATCCAAAAGCCACTGCCAAAACAACCACGAAGGTTACTTGTAATACCAAAAATATTGGAAAGCAAACCAAAAATACATGTTTTTTCTTCTTCTACTTGTTTTCGGTCGGCAACAAAAAGATTATATTAAAATGAAGAAATTACAACCAAATTTAGTCTCAAAATAGAAAAATAATACACCTCGATGAATGCTGCTAAATGCACATTGAAAATTGATTTCTATGTACTGATTATTATTATTTTTTATTTTACCAAAGTACCAATGTAGGAAATTTCCTAAAATGACATCTCTCCCTCCCAATGTTTTTCTACACCCACAAAGCCCCACTCCCATCCCAGCCATCGTTGTCCCCTCTAGCTGCACCGTCGGAGGAGGAGATGAAGAAAGGGAGGGGGAGGGAGAGAGACTAGGAGTGCAAGAAGGGGAGAGCTCAGGAGGGAGAGAAAAAGAGGGAGAGGGAGAGAGGGTCGGAGGTAGACACGAAGAGGGAGATAGAGAGTGGGAGACCATGAGGGAGAGGAAGAGTGAGAGAGAGAGAGAGATGGGGAGAGGGAGAGTGGGTGAAAATGGGAAGGAGAGGGAGTAGAGAGAGAGAGAGAGAGATGGAGGGAAAGGGAGAGAGACGGGGAGGAGAGGGAGACTTAATGTGGGTGGGGAGAGGGAGAGAAGAAGAGAGAAGAAGTGTAGAGAGAACTTGAGAGAATAGATGTTAGGGTATTTTGGGCAAAATGGGTGCGTATAGAGTAAGTGTAGTGAGTGTAGAGAGAAACAGTATGGAGAGAGCAAATAGTGTGTGTTTTGCCTCTCTCCTACATGATATAAACACTTAAATAAATCTCTTGATTGACCCCTTTGCTTTGCCAAATAGTTCGTCATTCCATTTGTTGGTCTACTAATATGCTGAAATGAGGCGCGAGTGATGGACATTAAATGATGAATCTAATTGGAAAGGATTTTCATCTTCCATGACCACAAGAATCTGCACTTTTGGCGACGAAAATTTTCGTCGCCAAAAGTCACATTTTCGTCGGCAAAGACTTTTACCGACGCAAATTGTTTCGTCGGCCGGTCGTCGGTAAGATGTAGTCAGCAAAACCTTTTTTCGACGAAAGTTTTTTTGTCGGCAAAATTTTAATTTTTACCGACGATTTATTTGACTATTACCGACGAAAAAACACGTCGGCAAAAGGTTTTCATTTTTTTTAATTTTTCTTTTTACTTTTGCCGACGAAAAATAAAACGTCGGCAAAAGTATTTTATTTTTTTAATTTACTTTTGCCGACGAAAAAAAAACGTGGGCAAAAGTGTTTTATTTTTTTTAAAAATTTTTTACTTTTTCCGACGAAAAAAAAACGTGGGCAAAAGGTATTTTGTTTTTTTAATTTTTCTTTTTACTTTTGACGACGAAAAAAAACGTGGCCAAAAGTATTTTATTTTTTAATTTACTTTTCCCGACGAAAAAAAAACGTGGGCAAAAGTATTTTATTTTTTTTTAATTTTTTACTTTTTCCGACGAAAAAAAAACGTGGGCAAAAGGTATTTTGTTTTTTTTAATTTTTCTTTTTACTTTTGACGACGAAAAAAACGTCGGCATAAGTTTTTTTAATTTTTACTTTTTTACTTTTGCCGACGAAAAAAAACGTGGGCAAAAATCTTTTATTTTTTTTAATATTATATTTATTTTTTCAATATAATTTCCCTGTAAACCTGTTTATATACTTATATTCAATATAAAAAATACATACCACCTATACATCTACTGAAGCATGAAAAATAAGAGCAAATATTCTGCAATGACAACACACAATTGGCCATCAAAACATACGATAATAATATGACTGAATGTGTTATTGAACACCAAGTATATTTACAGAAGTCACCAAAATCGAAGCACATACAATGACATTGCATTTGAGTGAAACAAACTAAAAATTACAACATATATTAAATCAGATCAGAGGCTGGAAATGTGATCAAACTTCTGAAAACATTTTGGAGCTCTCAAAGTGGAAATCACGAATGATTCTGCCAACTCAACAACATCTTCAACTCGAAGACGGGTTCCTGCTATGCATCGTTTATATGGCTGTTGAGGCTTAAATATGGTTGCATGTGGCAACTTTTACTTCTTCCAGTATTCTTCTGAAGGCGAGCCACACAGCTTGAAAATCTTTTGCAACTGCTCCACCTAATAAACAAACAAAATACAGAGATTAAATTAAAATATAATGGCAAGGAAATTTCAGATTAACTAGCTGAGTCATTGTGAACATTAACTCCTGCCACTAAAGAGACCCTTCTTATTTGGGCTGGGTAAGTCTGGCAAAGTTGATTCAGTTCCTACACCAAGTCAAGCCTTGGGTAAGCATGCCTAGTCATTGTGACTATTAAACTGGCATTTAGTAGTATTTCAGATTTTTAATAATTAGTCAGCTACAATGTAGAACAATATCAGAAAGAAGTCAAATAACTAAAACGAAATAAATAATAAATTCAATACCAAGTGTTTACTTCAAGTCAAGCTTTACTGCATAGCCATAAAGGAGCCAGCAACTTGAGCATATATATGCATCATTCTGTTGTTAATGGTTGTAAATTGATGAATGAGTATAGCAGTGTTGCTAATGGCAAAAGCACCCATCTAATGATGGCATGTGTTAGTGTGTGTGTGGATGGGTATATGACAAAGCTGTCATGTACACATTAATTCATCAAAATAGACGTTATCTTATTACTCTAAAGATACAAAAACAATGTTATGGAAGTGAAAAGGGTAAAGAATAACAATTCATAACAGAAAAGTGAAACATGTAGTGTGTAAAAGAGATTGCCAACATCTTTTATGTCCCCTTGCACCCATCCTGAAAAGAAGTTAGGAGACCAAAGCTCAATCCACACCACAGGATCTAATTTGATTTCCACTGTCCCTCGACGCCCTACTGTTCCTTTCTTTCCATATACCCCGACTAATTTGAAAAGTACTAGTCTCATAAAAAGCCTCATCATTCCAAAAGGCCCCAGTGACTAGTCCGTAAATACCTCATCCAAAGAGACTAAAGACATGGCAAAAAGATTACAACAGCCACCATACAGCGTGTCAATGGAGAAGAAGCTGATCACAGGACTTCTCAAAACATGTTCAGGAATCTAGCTCTCATTCTCTATTTGCCCCCAAATAGAAGACAGTTAGGAACCATATTTTACATCAATCCCCTCATAGACCCCACAGATAAGAACCAAATTTGGCTCAGCATCAGCCTCTTAGCCAGGAAACATCAAAAGATAGGGATCATCCCAGCACTGCCACAGGCTCTCACGCATGCAGAACTTCAACTGGTGATAGACATCACTGCCGCTTTGGCTTTCAGGCATTGTCCACCCATTTTCCTTGCTTGTGCCTGATTTGTCAAGTCCATTGAGAGAGGAAAAGAAAAAAAAAACAGACCTGTTGCCAGTCCATTGAGAGAGAAAAAAAATCAGACCCGTTGCCAGTCCATTGAGGAGAAGTCGAGCCTGTTTTTTTATTCATACTGATATACAGCCATTCATCAAACCTCTGTCAAAATCAGGAATTCCAAATTCATCTAAGGTCTTCCATATAACACAAAAAATACATAACTTAGGAAAGAATGTCACATATACTGATATACATGTGTATATAAAGTCCCTTCCTGACTAGTATGAAAACTCGTCTTGGCAGGGCCTATTTCCATGGAAGACACTTCCTTGTCTTGTTTGTTAACCTCTTGCAAATGTATGAGCTGAGAGTAGGTTGGGTTTGAAGACTCAACAACATTAGGAACCCCATTAAAAGTAACTGTGTCACACAATGCAAAACAAGTTTCAGCTAGCCTCCTTTCCAAAGTCTCTCCATGCAATTAATTTAGTTGTTTAGTAGTATAAAACAAGAGAGTGATGTGCATGGCCTCCCTTGATGACATTAGTATAGTTCAAAACAACACTAACCCCCCCCCCCCCCTCCGCGTCATAAATTTGGAATACCAATGTATGAAAGGATTTTATTTATTATGAATGTGCTCAACACATGGAAAAGAAAAAAGGGGTGCCCATAGAAGCAGAAGTGGAGAAATTGGCATGGATAAAAACTAACATTGCTAAGTTGAGAATTTTGGACATAGAGGATGACTCTTTTGTGATTCAATAATGATACCAACATGCCACAACATCAGATTCAAAAGAGTGGAAAAAAGGATGCAGGGAAAGATCATATGTTTGGTTCAAGGCAACCAGCATCTCTTATGTTCAAAAGAGCAATCTTTATTAATTTTAGTTTTAATTCCTCTCTCTGAAACTCATTCCTCTTTTTTATCCTTTCACCATTAGCATTTACCATAAAGAACTTGGCAAACATCCAGCTGATATAAAACGACCAGGGAGAACAATTGCCAAGTTAAGAGTAGATAGTAAGGGGTATATAACATCAGCACTACATGAAAAGGAAATCTTAGTAAATACGCAATTCCAAGAACTACTAACCACGTTGAAAGAAACCACCCCATCAATCCACAGCCAAATCATCTCTCCACCAAGTACTCCAAAGAAAAAATATATATAAAAACATACAGGGCATTTCAACAAACATGTCAGCATCATGAATTAGACAAAACGTGAGATACCCAAGTGAAAAACCACAACACTACATTCAAACTATACACATAGCCAAACCATCTCTCCACCAAGTACTCCAAAAAAAAAAAAAAAACACATATATAAAAACACATACTGGGGCATTTAATCATAGGTATGGCACATTTGATCACTGCAATCTATCTAAGAATTAAAGTCGTCACCTGCGAGCTTTCCATTGATGAAAGCATGGAGAACATGACCAAGAGTTTCCACATGAAGAATGGTCTGATTCCCATTAAGAAATGGCTCACCTCCTTGAATTTCAATACTGTCAAGATCCACTAAAATCATCAAATCAGACACGAAGGACATTGTTTAGTGTGGCTTGCTGCATTGATACATATTTTAAGATAATAACAACCTTTTTTTACCTAATTGAATACCATAAGTAATCAGTAGTATCTGCAGTTGTATTTATTTGCTCTAGTAACCCAGATTTTTTGAATGCATTGGTCTTAGAGATACCCACAGGTTCACTAACCCAACTCCAATTTTTCAGGCTTGCTCTAGAAGAATCAACAATTTCTTTGGATGTTTGGTCTCTAGTCTTGGGCACCAGACGTCTTGTTTCCATTAGAGTGGCCTGGGAGTTTATCTGTCACAAACAACACAAGCATTTTGTATTTGCTTTACAACTAAAGGTCCCAAAAATGTAACTCACTTGCCATCTCGCATAGCCACATGGATGCTATGCAACATCAGAAAGCTTTCTAACAAACTAATGTTTCATTACCGATAAGAGCCCGATTAGAAGCATAGAAAACAAGTGGAGAAGTCTGAACAATTCTCTTTACCTTTCCTCTGCATCATTTTCCACCATTATCACCATTTTCTAAAAATAACACACAATACCATTTTGTAGAAATAGGGCCACATTTACAGAAAACAGTATTTTTTCAACTAACAAGGCCCCATTTATAAAAGAAGGAAAGGTGAGAATATTCAGACCAGAGATGGAGTCAGAAGGAAGACAAACCAGTTGTCAACAATCAGATGGATGAACAAGGAAAAGCAATTTGAAAACCCCAAACAAATATCCCCTCTTCCTTCTTTTTCCCCTCTCCCATTGACTAACCTAGTAATTAAAAAGATTCTCACCTTCTTCCAATACAATATTTCACTCACATAAAATCAACCAAACAAACAGCAATGCATAATGCTACCCAATTCACTCAGCTTTCTATCACAACTCCAGTTTTATTTTGCTCAAAAGTTCAAACGCTCCTCCTTGTCTGATCGGCCGTTAGGAATCCCCCACTATCAAAAAGAAAAAAAGAAAAAAGAAACCCCTACCATTTCCCTCTCTCTCCCCACTTCCCACGCTATTTCTATTTTCTTTCCTCGAGCGAGCAAATAAATGAATGTTTCCACGAGCAAAACCTCTCTCTCTAGATCTCTACATTTCCATCGCCACTAGATCTGTGAATACAAACAACAACAATGCAGAAATCTAATCTCAAAGAAATAGAAATGTACGGTCCGATCTGAGACTTAGGAGAGAAGGTTTTTGGAGTTTCCACCGCCGCCGCCTGGAGAGAGAGAACCGAGGGAGAGGAAGATGAGGTCGGGGAGGGTGAGGATGATGCCGGAGCTGCTGCGAGGGGACTGGGAGCGGACGGAGGCGGCGACGAGGTCGATCTCGTTGAGGTCGGGGAAGCGAGAGGTGAGGCGGGGGGGAGTGCCCAGTCGAGGAGCTTGAGGGAGCGGTGGAGGGAAAGAAAGAAATGAGTGAGGGATAAGAGGGAAAAGGGGAAAAGAGGGAGAGGGAAAAGGGGGACTGGAGGCGGGAGTGGGAAATTTGGTTTGCCGACGTTTATATAAACGTCGGTAACATTATTTTAATTTTCTTAATATTTGCCGACATTTTCCTTCGTCAGCAAAGGTAAATTAAAAAAATAAGAAAATAAAAAAGACTTGTGCCTACGTTTTTTTTTTTGTCGGAAAAGGTAAATAAAAAAATTTAAAAAATGACTTTTGCCGACGTTACTTTTCGTCGGCAAAGTTAAATTAAAAAATAAAAAAGATCATTGCCGACGTTTTGTTTTCGACGATTATTTTCGTCGCAAAAAATAGATTTTTCATCATTAATAATTATTTTAATGTTTTTTAATTGAAAACACGTAAAAAAGACTACTAACCTTTACTGATGTTTTATATTAAACATCGGTAATAAATTTTCCGACTCTAATTTTCGTCTCCTTCTTCATTCTTTTCTTTCCATTCTCTTTCTCCTATTCTTTTACTCTCCCTCACAACCACCCACTGCACTGCCATCACCACCCAGCTTGCATAGCCACTGCACTCACCTTGCACCACCTTCGGAGATAGAATTATAATGGTAGAATTTAAGTTCATCATACGACTTCAACTTCGGAGATAGAAATATAATGGTAGAATTTAAGTTCATCATACGACTTCACGTGTGGACCAAAAGTCTGTCCTATGACCAAATTCAGATTGAATTGTTTGAGAGTCGGCTTCTTTCCTTTCATATATTTCATTTAGAATTTAAAAATAGATGACATGGAAGGTACACCTAAAAACTGATGAGATGATGCATCTTCTGGAGTTACCTGCTTATATTTCTTGTAGATTCGCTTGGTTACTATATTATTGGATTCATCATTAATCGACATGGCATTGCACGTCTCAGCCCAGTACTCATCATAATGATGCTCCCATTTCTTCAAACAAACGGCTGAAACTATTGGGCCAAAATTCATATTCCAACAACTGCTAGAACCGGTTTCTTTTTCTTTTTCTTTCTAAGAGAAGAAGGCCGTAAACCTAGATCTATATCTCAATCACATTCACACCACATCCTTCAAGGCCTCACTCTATCATCCACATCAGCAATAATTTTACCGAAGTAAAATAACAATCAAATAGGATTTTCTAACACTTATGATCGAAAAACGGCACACCGGGGGTCCGGAACAGGAAACGGCCACCGAAAAATTTGGAAAGCTGTGCGAGCACTTCGCTCGAGAACAAAGTAAATTGACGGAACTGATGGTTCGCAAATAGGACTCCCGGTTAGAGAATTAGAAGCAAAACATAGGATTTCCCAACACTTAGGTTCGAAAACGGCCCGCAGGGCGTACGTAACGGGAAAAGGCTCCGAAAAAATTGGAAACCGACACGAGCACCTCGCTCGAGGCGAAATTAACTTGCAGGAACTGACGGCTCGTAAATCGGACTCCCGGATAATGAATTAACCCTTAAAAAGTTGGATGTTTAACACTTAGGTTCAGTTTGGCGTCTCTACTTTTCTCTTCTTATTGGCTTAAAACTGATGGAATCCGATTTTAGCATGCTTGGATGAAGCTTCTACTGTGTCCATTTCAAATGGCACTAAGACAAACATTTGTGATCCAAACCGTTGATCATATTAGGGGGGCTAAAAACGGCTATGATACCAAAAGTCAACCATTGGATCATTATAGATTGTGATGGATTGATGAAAATGTACAGACCATTAGATCATCATTTATGGAAATTTTTACGCCCTATTTTCGCAATCCAAATTTTTAGTCCTCTTCAAAAGGTCATTTATAGTTATAGGTCCCAACCCCAAATGTTGATTCAATATGGATCATGAAATATTTTTGAAATAAATATCAATCGTTGGATTAATGCATGGTTACTACAGTGCATTCACGAGTTAAGGCATGCAGTCCGTTTTTTCTACATTTCCAATCTGGATGACTAATGCAAGATATGGACCATAAACCCCCTTTATATGGCAAGTAACGTTACTAGATCAAATTCCAACGATTCATGTATTATGAGATATTGAAAAAAAGGACCAAAAGGTTAATGATTCAATTTTAATTTTTGTGGGCCACTTTTTCCCGATCTAAACATGAATTCCTCTTTAGGAGGTTAACAATGATTATCTGGTCAAATCTTATCACTTGATTCATCATGGATATATATTTTATTTTCCTCGGTAAAATGAATATGAAAATAAATAAAAATTAATAAACAGATTTACCGACATTTAATTTCGTCGGTAAAAGTAAAAAATAAAAATTTTAAAAGATATTTACCGACGTGTTTATTTTTGTTGGTAACATGATCGTAAAAATAAATAAAAATTAATAAACATATTTACCGACGTTTAATTTCGTCGGTAAAGATAAAAAATAAAAATTTAAAAAGATATTTATCGATGTTTTTATTTTCGTCGGTACAATTAATATAAAAATAAATAAACATATTTACCGACGTTTGTATTTTTGCTTGTAAAATTAATATAAAAATAAATAAATATTCATAAACATATTTACCGACGTTTTATTTCGTCGGTAAAATTTAAAAAATAATTTTTTTAAAAAAATTTAAGAATGGCCTTTGCCGACGTTTTAATCAAAAAACGTCGGTAAAGGTTCAACTTTTGGCCACGTTTTTTAGAAACGTCGGTAAAAGTCTATACTTTTGCTGACGTTGTTAAAAACGTCGGTAAAGGATGCACTTTTGGCCACGCTTTTTACAAAACGTCGGTAAAAGTCATTACTTTTGCCGACGTTTCTAAAAACGTCGGTAAAGGGTATATCTTTTGGCCACGCTTTTTACGATTCGTCGGTAAAGGGTATACCTTTGCCGACGTTTTCTAAAAACGTCGGTAAAGGTATACCCTTTACCGACGTTTTTCAAAACGTCGGCAAAGGTATACCCTTTACCGACGAATTTTTAAAAACGTGGCTAAAAAACGTGGCTAAAAGTGCAACTTGTTGTAGTGATGCATGGACCTTTGCAAGACTCCATGCACCATATGACATTTGTTGAGTCACTATCCACAAAGACTTCTCTCAAATGAATTAAGTGCAAAGAGCTTCCATGATAACAAAAAAAACTACCTCCTAACCGTTTAAAGAACAAATGCAATACTTCTCCAATTTGACATCTTAACACACTACAAATACCAACTAACTTAGCTTACACTGTTAAGGGAGAAGGGAGGAGAGAAATTGAGAACATAATGCAATGTATTTCGTAGTGTATTCTCGATTTCTCTCTCCTTTGTCCCTTAACAAGATTTACAGAAACCGATCAACCCGGAGAATCCACACCAAATCCGTGTCAGGTCAACATTGCCAATCATTTGCCCACTTCGAGATCAAGATGGTTCTACACTTGATCTCCATCACAACACGGGCCGAGCCCATCTATCCACACATGACAACAATAAAAATTGGAGAACCGGTTCTCTTCTCCATGACCGATCATGAGGTTGTGTGCGGCTCACCGATCACTCAATGATCCATCATTGAAGCCCACTCCCTCTTGAAACCCTAGTAATAGAAACAAAACTCTATAGATTGCTTTCTATGCGTTGTGCCTAAACCCAAAGATGAAGTTCGATGATCTGACTTGCCCTCAGTTCGAATCAATCCTTTTGTCTCTTTCTTATCTCCGTAACCCTTGCACAAGATGACACTCGATCTTAGATTCAGATCTTCAAGATCTGATTCGATTGTCCCTCGATGACTTCATGGTCAACCAAACGTGAGAAACCAATCATGATCGCCACCCCGACACTTCTAATCTTCACAGAAGAGGTGACCCGCTCTAATACCACTTGTTGAGGAAAAGGGGAGAGAGAAATTGAGAACACACTGCAAACCAATTATACTAAATTAAGTTGAAGGATTTCTCATCTTAATCTGGATTGTCAGTTACAAATTTGAATGGAAGTTACATTAGTTTTCTTTTCAAAACTTGTTAGGGCCAAAAAACAGTGAAGGAGCTCGCTATAGGGAGCCTCCTGCTTGCTATAGCGAGCGGTGACGAGACATCCCAGTTTGAGACGGACTTTGAGTTAGAGTTTGGGTTTGATTACTATTTTAAGTGGATCATTATTAGAAGTCACTTGCATGTTTTTTGGGCAACAAGTTATGTGTTTCTCTTAGTCAAAAAGACGCCACCTCCTCTTTCATTATTATGAGCAAGAGAGGTTTAAGAGAGATTTTTTCTATTGAGCTATCATAGAGAGATTGTTCTGAAGAGTTACTCTAAAAGGTTTAAAGCTCATACTTCTTTGTAGAAGATTGATTCATCTCAGTTCTTAAGGTGATTGAAGGAGGATCAATCATAGCGAGCGGTGCGCGGCGAGGAGTTGCGCAAGAAGAACTACAGTCTTTATGATGACATACTAACTGGGATAAAGGAGCTGTGAGTATATCTTGTAACCGTTCAATAGTGACTGGTTTTTCTGATCGTGGTTCTTCTCTAGGCTAAGGGTTTCCCTGTTAAGTTTTTGTCTGCCTTCTTATGGTGATTGATTGCATCATATATAGATTTGCTAGTTCTCTTTGATTTGGTTGATTAGTTCCACTGTGCATTGGTATCTGGACAAGCTTACTCATTCCATTCTAGTAACTTGCAATTGGTATCAGAGCGGGTTGCACTATTCTATTGTATAGATCTTATATATTGCTAGAGTGGATATCTATTGCGAAATCACTTCCACTAAAATTCCTAAATCCATTGGGAAGAAGAAATTTTCTAAAGTAATTCGGTACCATGAGTGTCATGGATATGGACACATTGCACCAGTGATTGCGGTAATTGGAAACTAAAGAAAAGGGCTTTTAATTTGAAAAAGTCTGAATTTGAGAAGCCTGGCACTAGTAAAGAGAAATTCATGGCTTTTATAGCAACGTCAGTTTCTGCTACTTCATAAGTTTCTTCTGATGATGAGACTTATCATGATGATAATGAGTTAGGAACAACTAGATTCTAAGGCTAAATATGAGACACTTTTCAAAAACACCATGAAGATGGTTAAGATGATTGAGAAAGTGGCTAAAAAGTAGAAAGAGTCTGAAGAGCAGAATTCATCCCTTAAAGCTGAACTTGCTGAAGCTGTTATAAAGGTATAACAATTGGAGGATGAAAACAACAGAACGGCTGACAAACTGACCGCGTAAGCACAGAAGTGTGACATGCTTGATTCTGATAGGATGACATTGAAAGCAGAGAACGTTGATCTCAAAGAAAAACTCAAGCTGGTTTTGTCTGAGTTGGATACCGTCAAAGCATCATTAATCAAGATGAACGCTGGATCGATAATGCTAGATAACATCCTAAGTAGTCAAAAGGCATATACTGACAAGCATGGCATTGGCTACATTGATGGAGCTTCCACTTCTACTGCCAAAGGTAAAAATCATTTTGTTCACAATTCAGTCGCTGTCAAAGTCCTAAACAAATTTCCACTTGCCATCATTATCGAGTTAAAGGACACAATCGACTCCATTACAAGAAGCTGTGCAGTTTACCCATTTGAAAGAACTGGAAGAAGCAGAAGTAAGAGTCATTGATTAAAGCCAAAGCTGTATGGAATAAGAAAAAAGACGTATTTTCTATATTGGTACACACTTTGCTGAAATACCTAAATATCCAAGTGTGCGTACCGAAGCTTCATTACCCCTAATTTGCAAGATCAAGCCCTTACCCTAGCGCTGATGCGGAAATCATATTGAGGAGAAGTCAAAACTAAGTGGGAGCTACTGCATCCAGACTGACATAAAAGCTGCTCGATGATATTTTTTAAGAAGAATAGAGCTAGGGGGAGTTTTTCAAATAAAGAAGCAAAGACATTGCAAGATCTAAAGTGCTGACTTTTTTTTATAATTTCAATATAATTTTGTAATTTTCTTTTGGATAGATCAATTTGTATTGTCCGAGGGAGTTTTGTCCATGAATTTCCAAAAGGAGGTGATTATTCGGGCAAAAAACCAGTGAAGTGCCTCGCTATAGTGAGCCTCCTGCTTGCTATAGCGAGTGGTGACAGGACCGGCCCAATTTGAGATGGACTCCGACTTATATATATATATATGGAGAGGAATAGAGAACAAACTATATATTGGTTGTCACGTGGAGAGGAATTTTTTATTAAATGAAAAAACTACATATATACAACAAAACTTAGATGAAAAGATGAAATCAGGATTATTTAATAAGTGACATCAATCGATGGAGTTTATTGAAAAATAAAATAACCCATCGCTGAATTTGCTTATAAAAAGTGGTGTTAATGCAATAGTGTATAAAAGAACTCTTATTGTTATTAATACATTATTGAATGATATCCTTATAAGAACATTTTGGTATCACAAGAGGGACATTTAATTGATGTGATCTAACACCAAAGTTATCGAAAAAGCAGAATCAGGTGAACCCAATTTGAAGCAAAGGTAAACTTTCTCATATGATAAGAAAAAAATTTGGAGGAATTTACGGCATAGGACCCCGTAGGACCTCATACCGCTTATGAGGAGATGAAAACACCGTGTATGTGGAGAAGGTCCCCAAGGTGCGTTATTTTTTATTTTATTTTTTTTTGTTGTTTAGCGAATGGTCGATATCGACTATTTCGCCGGAAAAAAAAAAAAGAAAATGGGTTTTTCAGGATGGAGAAGAGGGGAAGAGGAGGAAGAGGAGGGAGGAGAGGGAATTTTTCTCTCTTGATTGCTGGTGCTGTTCTAGAGAAATACCCTACAAATGGGTCAAAAACATTTGACCCACTCTATCTTTTTAACTTAATCATCTCAAACTGATTTTAGAAGAGTAGAAGAGGGCGATGACTGATGAAGCCTCGGATCTGCAGACGAGTTGATATTGGTGAAGATGATGGTCGAATAAACATGTATACAGAACTTTTCCTTGGGTTCTTTCTTTCTCTCTCTGATTTTTTTTATTCTTTTGGGTTAATGGGGTTTGGGTTGGGGTGATGAGGCAATGGAAATGAGAAAGAGATTGGGGGAAATGAGAGATGGGTATTGGATCTCCCCTCCTCAAGTGATTAAACATCAAGCAAATTGACGGTTTTGACCCATTTGCAGGGTATTGTTCTAGAACATCACATGCAATCATGAGCGAAAAATCCCCCTCTCCTCCTCGTCCTCCTCCATCCTGAAAAATCCAATTTTTTTGGATTCCCACAGAATAGTCGATATCGACCATTCGCTAAATGACAAAAAAAAAAAAAAAAAAAGAATGGTCGATATCGACCATTCGCTAGATGACAAAAAATAAAATAAAATAAAATAAAAAATAAAAAAAGGCACCTTGGGGACCTTCTCCATACATCCTGTGTTTTCAACTTCTCATAAGTGGTATGAGGTCCTACGGGGTCCTCTGTGGTAAATTCCTCTAAAAAAAAAGGAAGGATAAATGAAGGTAGTTTACCGATACAAAAAGGTGGGACCCATTTGATAGGCCTGTTGTTTACCAACTGCTCTCATACTTTTTTCTTATGCTCTGTTTAATGTACGTTTTTTTTTATTCAAGACTTTTGAAATATTTTGTTCTCTCATGGGAACAAATAATGTTCTTGCTTTATTTCCCTGTTTGCTAGTCCAGACCATGTATTGGACTTTAATTATGTCAGACAGGTCTGAGAGAGGGATCGTTTAGGCTCTGGTGTTTGTGCTGATGGGTCTGATTTGGTCCACTTTCTGGGCTTGGTTATAGGTACAAAAATTGAGCCGCAGTGAGCATAAAACGGAATGATATGGTTAAAGTGTTTAAAACATGAGTCTTCTGGGCCTGCACTACACCTGTAAGTTCAGACTATTTTATAGAACAGAACTTGCAACAGTTTAGGCCTACAAAGCATGCCAAATGAGGGCTCATTCTAATCTAAGTATTTTGGACCTATGAAGGGTCTGAAAAATAACCAGCATTGGGAAAGATTGCATGAGATTTAACCCAACTTTATTTGTCACTAAATATTGGGCATTAACTGCCGTTTTTTCATTTGGCCCTTATATAGACTAGATTTGTACTAGCTAGCTGGGCCTGTACTCAATTGGTTGTTTGCCCCAAAAGCACCCAATTTGGACCTCATATTGAACTTGTTACATGGGTCACAACTATCGCCCGAATTGTAGTGGGATTAGGCCACTATCAAGGTAATTGATTTTGGTCAGTCTTCTGGCATATTCTTGGGTCTGATTTAAACCACATGTTTCGTAGTAATCAAATAGGCACAAACTGGATCATTTCCTTTCTTATATATACTTACTTATGGTTCTGAAACTAAATATGGTTAAATAAATTTCTTAAACGGGCACAAACTGTAGCTGTCACCTTTTTTTGGGTAGATCCATGCTTCAGCTGCGTGTAAACTGTACACAAATTGGATAAGACGAGCTGCAAAATTGAGAGGAAGCTTCTTTTCATTGCGAACACAATCATCCCTCCCTCTCCACTGGGTGTGCATTCTTAAATGAATTAGCGAAAAGAGAATGCCATAAGGAAAAGGCTCTGACAAGATTAAGGGAGGGGCATTCACTATAAGATTGTGAGTTAATTCCCACAGGAGTGTTTTCTTTCAAATGCTAAGAGAAATCAATACAGAAATCAGAAAGAAGGAAAGCTAGAATGAGAGAACATCAATTAATTACAACTCACATATGGCCCTCTAATGCCCACTCTTAAGCCATCTCATTCCTCGTATCAAACCCAAGCTTTACCTCATGTATGAGGTCACATAGGTGTTTTTTTTTTTTTCATCAGAGTGACGAATCAAACACGCAAAAAGTTTACAGTGAAATGGCTCTTCAGATCTGAAAATGAGTTGAGAATATCTTTAGTAACTGAAGCTTTTGATGACACATACAACATAACGCTAGACACTGTGGCCAGGAAAACTGGGCCAGTCAAATAGTCTTCAACCATATATGACTTGGACTGTCAAAATTTTCTTACAAATGTTTGTGGCATTTGATTCATTATCGAGCTTCTAACTCTGTGATTGTTACCTCATTTCCTGAACGATCATCTATCCAGTAGGTAGATGACTGTGGATGATCTGAACTATTTACTTTCCAAAAGGAAAATGCAGGTTGCTTAGGTGAAGGCATTGTTCTTTCATCACAGAGCATATAAATAACAGATGACATGTTTGGCCTGTCTATTGCCTTTTCTTGTACACACAATAATCCTACTTGAATGCATCTCAAAACTTCACTGTTAGAAGTGGAGATACTCATTGATGAATCTATGAGTTCCGAAATTCTATCCTCTGTCCATAGCTCCCATACCTGAAAAGATTTAAAAAATATATATATATATAGCACAATTGTTTTCATTTGTTTATATTTAAATAGCAATTAATTCTGAAATTTTAGTGAAATAAATGGTTTCGAAAAGGAAAATTTTCAAATACGGCCTTCAGTCTTTGGCTTTTTAAAAAAACACGAAAACAAAAAATCTTCAAATTAGCGTTTAAATTTTTCCAAGAAAATCTAAGGACAACTAACTGGGAAGTTAAAGTGATTCAGGCCGCTTTTCGCCCATTTCTTCTGTAAGCGATGAAAGTGCCCTTTTACCTATTCTTTCATCCTTTGCTTCCATCTCTCACTTCTCTGCAGCTGGCGAGCAGCAATTGGAAGTGACTGCATCTCTACGTCCCTCATCATTTTCTTAAACCTATCTCCATATCACCTTCGACATACGACGCTACAAGCACAAGCCTAACATCCCCCCCCCCCCCCCCCCCCCCCCCCCCCCCCCCCCCCCCCCCCCCCCCCCAACCCCTCCCCCACGCTTTGGCATACGATGCTACAGCAGCAATCCTAACCCCCCCCCCCCCCCCCCCCCCCCTCGTTTGCCCATTCCAAAGCACAACTACCCACTCATATCACATATACTCATGACGTACATGGTCACTCACAACCACTCTCCATCTTCCCCAGCACACCTTCTCACCAACCCATCTCCTCTTCTTTTCACAAACACCCGCGGGTTGTTTTCTAGTAAGCTATAGCTGAGATGTCTCCTAGGAGAAGGATATCAATATCACATGATGTCGCTAAACGAATTGCTGGTCCTAGATGGGTATCAGAACTGAACTCGCAAGCACCTTCGTGCTTTCCGGTGTGAGATAGATCATGCGAACGTTGTAAATGCTCTTAGATCTATTGGATAATCAAGTAAGGGTTTCCATCTCCCTTGTATAGAACAATCCCTAGGAGTCACCACTACTATGGATACTACCCCTCTTGAAACCCCATATCTCCTGACTAGTTTGAGGATTCTACCAAATCGGGAGTCTGAACTTGATCCAAACTCTAACACTAAAAGTTTGATCCCTATCGTACTCTACCAGATCAAGACATGTTCGGAGTCCATTCGCAGCACACAGCTGGGCTTGATCTAGCTTGGGCCCCATGGCAGTCGAGCCACACAATTTTTCAACTGTCACCATTGATAAGACAAAGGTATCAAAATTAGAAAAAAATTATATCCATGCTGGTACTTATCACATCGGTACTTATATTTTCTTACTCACAGCTCAAGGGTCTACCATTTTGGAAGATTTGTAACTTTGTTAGCCATAATTATATATTTTGTCGAGAGTCATAGTTGAGTCTGTTGTGATCGTATGTGTGGAAGCATGCGATCAACAAGCAAACAATGCAAATCACACAGAAAGAGATCACAGATTTACGTGGTTCGGAAATTTCACACCTACGTCCACGGACAAAGCTCGTCTTCTTCTTAGTTTTTTCTAATAAGAGTTTTCTCCCCTTACACCTAGGGTTACAACCAAAAGGATAATATATAGTTTGAAACAAATACTAAATTACCCTTCAACCCTAATTGCATTGGGCCTACGAAACTGGCCAAAACCCAAAAAACCCATAAGCCTAACAAATCTCCACCCTGGCGAGATTTGCAGGCCACAATATCTTTCACCTTGGCATGCAATCACACACCTCCAAATGCGCCCGTAGGCGCCATGCACCTGAAAGTGCTCAAACTCGTAGGATGTTGAGCAAGTCCAAGCAATGCTTAAACTTGACCCCAGTCACAACCTTAGTTAGCATATCTGCGGGGTTATCAGCAGTCGCAATCTTCTTAAGGAGTATATCTCCCTCATCAACAATCTCCCGCACAAAATGATACCGTACGTCGATTGTGTTTCGTACGTGAATGATGAACCTGGTCCTTTGCCAAACAAATTGCACTCTAACTATCACAATGGACATCCATATGCTCCTGAAAGATCCCCATGTCATTAAGCAAACCTTGAAGCCAAATAGCCTCCTTAATGGCCTCTGTCACCGCCATGTATTCTGCCTCAGTAGTCGACAAAGAAACTGTAGACTGTAACATTGACCTCCAACTCACCGGTCCCCTTGCAAGAGTGAACACATAACCTGTAGTAGACCGACGCTTATCCAAATCACCAGCGTAATTAGAATCCACATATCCAACCACATGCTGACCAATACTATCATCCCGCTGAAACGACAAACCAACATCCACGGTACCCAGAATATACCGTAGGTTCCATTTCACCGCTTGCCAGTGCCCTTTTCCTGGATCATGCATATATTTGCTTACTATACCGACAGCTTGTGAAATGTCAGGCCTAGCACACACCATCGCATACATCAAACTACCAACAGCACTCTGATAAGGAACCTGAGCCATGTACCGACGCTCATCATCTATGCTAGGAGACATAGCAGCGCTAAGCCTGAAGTGAGAGGCAAGTGGTGTACTCACAGGTTTTGTTTTTGCATCCATACCAAAACGCTGTAGTATCTTCGTCAAATATTGTTTCTGTGATAGACAAACCTTGCCTTGCACCCTGTCTCACTGAATTTCCATACCAAGTGTCTTCTTGGCTTCGCCCAAATCCTTCATTTCAATTTCATTACTCATCTGAGTCTTTAATTTTTCAATCTCCACCTTGCCCTTAGAAGCTATAAGCATATCATCGACATATAAGAGCAAATAAATGAAGGTTCCATTTCGTAGTTCGCGATAGTAGACACAATGATTTAATGAACTCCGTATGTACTTTTGCCCAATCAAAAACTTATCAAATTGTTTGTACCACTGTCTCGGAGATTGTTTCAAACTATACAACGATTTTTTCGGTTTACAAGCCAAATGTTCTTTACCAGCAGCCTTATACCCATCTGGTTGGGTCATGTAGATCTCCTCATATGTATCATCACCATCTAAATCAACGGGGATGACATGGCTCTTGAGCTGGAGTCTCCTCCTTTATGTATCATCAACATCTAAATCAATAGGGACGACATCAAACTCCACCTGCTTCGATCTACCATTGGTCTTTTTCTCCTCCCGAGAGCCATTTTGCTTGTTCTGTTTACACATAGCAGCTTCATCAAAAGTCACATCCTTGCTAAGAACAAGTTTCTTTAAATTTGGACACCATAGCCGGTATCCTTTCACACCACTGCTGAAACCCAAGAATATAGCTTTCTTGGCCCTTAGATCCAACTTACTCTCTGTGACATGGTAATAAGCAGGACAACCAAATATATGCAATTTATCATAATCAGTAGCGAGTTTTCCAGACCATACCTCAATGGGTGTTTTACCCTCGATCGCAGCTGAAGGCAACCTATTGATGAGATGACAATCATAAGCAACTGCCTCACCCCAAAAAGCTTTGCCTAATCCAGAATTAGACAACATACACCGAACTTTCTCCAATATAGTGCGGTTCATGCATTCTGCTACCCCATTCTGTTGCGGAGTCCCACTAACTGTGAAATGCCTCACGGTCCCCTCATCCTGACATACTTTCAAGAACATATCAGACTTGTACTCTCCACCATTATCTGACCTAAGCCTTTTGATCTTTCTGCTAGTCTGTGTTTCAATCATTTTCTTCCACTTCAAGAACACCTTCAAGACTTCATCCTTGTGCTTCATGATGTACACCCATACTCTTCTGGAGAAGTCATCAACGAATGTAACAAAGTAATGCATACCTCCCAAAGATGCCACCTTGGTAGGACCCCATACATCCGAATGAACATAGTCTAGTGTGCCTTGAGTGTGATGGATCGCGGTGCCAAACTTCACTTTTGTCTGCTTGCCAAAAACACAATGTTCACAAAATCCCAACTTGCAGGTCTTTGCACCTTGCAACAAGCTTTGCTTAACCAAACCCTACAATGCACTCTCCCCAGCATGCCCTAGACGCATGTGCCACAATCTGGTAGTGTCTGTAACAGTCTCATTTGAGCTATCGGATACTGTTGCTGCTCCACCTACAACTGTATTCCCTTGCAAGAAATATAGATTTCCTCTTCGGACACCCTTCATCAACACAAGTGCACCGTAAACAACTTTTAGAACTCCACCTTCCATGCTAATCTTGAAGTCTTTGGAGTCTAAAGCACCCAGTGAGATAAGATTCTTCTTCAAATCCGGTACATACCGAACATCTGTCTAAACTCTAACTGCTCCATCATGCATCTTCAAACGGATTTTTCCTATCCCTTTTGTTTTGCAAGCACTATCATTGCCCATCAAAACTGTTCCACCATCCAACTCTTGAAAGCTGGAAAACCATTCCCTGTTGGGACACATAGGATAGGTACAACCCGAGTCTAAAATCCATTCGTCAGAATGACATACCAATGAAGAAACAGTCAAATTAAATTTAGAATCATCATCTCCATCATGTCCAATGTTTGCATCAGATTTATTTTTGTCTTTGTTTTTCAACTTTGGACAATCCTTCTTCCAATGCCCCCTTTTGCGACAAAAGGCACATTCATCTTTTGCAGGTGGTTTTAATTTTCCTCTCGACTTAGAACGAGATTTATTACCAGATATCCTATTATCTGGTCTGCCTCTTATTGTCAATGCATCAGATGATGAATCCCTGTGGGCTTGTTTATCCTTCTTCCGATATTTATTATTCATCAAAGCAGCAAACACAACATCATATTTAACTTCAGTCTTCCGTTGATCAAAGTGTGAGTAAAATGATCGTAACTATCGGGAAGCGAATTCAGAAGAAGTAATGCCTTATCCTCATCATCAACTTTCACATCAATATTCATCAAATCGGCAATAATCTTATTAAAATCATCGAGATGTTCAGTCATAGAAATACCTTGACGATACTCGAAGCGGAAAAGTTTCTTCTTCAAATAGATCCGATTCTCCAAGCTCTTGGTCATATACTTTTCCTCCAATTTCTGCCACAACTCTTTTGCAGAAGTTTCTCTCATCACTGAGTATTTCTGATCCTTCGCGAGACATAATCTGATGGTGCTACATGCCTGACGATTGATCTTCTACCATTCCTTATCTTCCATCTCTTTGGGTTTATCCTCTAGAGCAATTTCCAACTCTTGTTGGCTTAGAACATCTCTAACCTTACATTGCCACACACCGAAGTTATTGATACCATCAAATTTCTCGACTTCGAATTTTGCATTCGAGATGGTGGTCTTTGCCGATGATGAGCTTGCCATTTTGTTTCTGTCTGTCAAACTAACAATCCACTTCGTTCAGATTGTAGATCTAGTCGATACGAATCCAACAAAAAAAAAAAACAACAGAGCTCAATTCTGAGTCCGGATGCCTCCGAAACTCCCGAAACAATTTTGGCCGTCCAATTGGTCAAATCTGTCTTGACCGTACAGGTGATGTCAGCGGCTGTTGAACTGGGCTTCTTCGAAGTAGGTCAGGTCGAACTGACCCAAGAACTGACCTGGAACCTGAAACCGACTTGAAGGTCGTCTTCTTCAATGGGTTCTGTGACAGAACCTGGTTTTTTTTTTCCTTCAACGGCAGCGATTTGGCACGGCCGCAGGTGGACGCCGGCGACAGCGAGCAAGAGCCCGGAGTCCCGCAGTGGATGGCGACGGCGACGGTGGCGCTGTGAACGGCGACTTCTCCGGTAACAGAAACTGGGCAAAAAACAGAGTCCTGTTTGGACTCTTCTCCACTGCAACTCCGGCGTGCAGCGACGAGTTCCTCCACCGTTCAAATTTCGGCGAAGATGGCGACGGACGGCAACGGCTTCACACCAGTCCAGTTCTTCTCTGGCAAACAGCAAATATTTCGGGCCCCGTGCTGGCCCCGATTTCTGTACGACGACGAGAGCAGCAGTGCTGCTCTTCTTCCCTGGCAACGTGCAAGTGGCACAGGCCACAGGCGAACTCCGGCGACAGTGCTTGCTATGAACGGCGACTTGCGTAGCGATGGTTTGTGATGTCTTCTCCGGCGACTGTGGCGCCGCGATCTCAGCGTCCAGTTTGCTTCCTCGGGCAGTGATGGCTACAGACCAGAAAAACTGATCGCTTGACGATCTTCTTCTTCCTTCAGATCGTCTTCAATGACGATGACTCCACGGCCAAGTTCCTCTGGTTTCTAATCTGCAGCAAGTCCAAATCGAGAAGCTCTGTTCTCCTCTGCGTAGCGATAACCAAACCAGCACAATCTGTGTGGCCCACCTTGATCTCACCGATCTGTGTCGAGATACGAAAAATCACTGTCGTTGATCGCGTACCACAACCGGGCTCTGATACCAATTTGTTGTGATCATATGTGTGAAAGCGTGCGATCAACAAGCAAACAATGCAAACCACACAGAAAGAGAACACGGATTTACGTGGTTCGGTGATTTCACACCGTCCACGGACAAAGCTCGTCTTCTTCTTAGTTTTTTCTAATAAGAGTTTTCTCCCCTTACACCTAGGGTTACAACCAAAAGGATAATATATAGTTTGAAACAAATACTAAATTACCCTTTAACCCTAATTGCATTGGGCCTACAAAATGAGCCAAAACCCAAAAAACCCATAAACCTAATAGAGTCAATTACCATTAAAGAAGAAAAAACAAGGTGAGTCACCACCACCTCGTCCTCGACACTTGGACTCGACACTTGTTGCGCTGTGTTACCCTCTAAAGTCTCCTCCGTGAATATCATAGAAGAAAACTCAAACGCATGTTTTTCCACCTAATTTCCTATTGGGGGAAGCTTGATGGGGTTTTGGATGGACACCTTTTACACTGATAATAGAGTGGATGAGTTGAAAGAGGAAATGGGTTAGTGCTCCTATAGTTTATATGTGGGGGTACGTTGGTTTGAGTTGCTTAAGTGTGTGGGTTGGGTGGTTAATTAGTGTAATGTTTGCGAGGTAAAGAGAAACAATGATGATGTGTTGATATGGTGAGAAGAATGGTGCTTGTTTGGGAGGTTTAGAGAAATAGATGGAAGGAGAAGAACAAAAAGAGGGGAACGGGGGGGGGGGGGGGGGGGGGGGGTGAAGTTTAGGTCATATGATGAAGAAAATAGAAAGAGATGGAGAGAAAGATATCAAAGAAAGAGATAGAGGTGGAAAAGAGAATTAGTGACAAAAGTGGAGAAGTGATGGTCAAAAGAGTGGTGTCTGCACTTCTAGGCCAAACGGTGTGGTTGGAAGTGCTTGTCGGTGTAAAAGTGAGAGGTAGAAGCAAGTGGCGAAGAAGAGGGAGAATGGCAGTTTCATCATTTACAAAAAAAGGGAAGAAAAGTGGTCGAAAAGCACTTTAACAAGCCATCTGTCATTAATTTAAAACTCCTTGGAAAACTCAAAGTAAGACCTTAATTTGAACATGATGGATTTTTGTGTCTTTTTTTATGGAAATAAGCCAAAAACTTAAGGCCTTATTTGAAAATCTTCCATTAAGAAGCTACGTTTAAAAGGAAAGAGTTTATTTACTTACATGTCCTATTAAATTCATTGAGCGACGGTCACTGTAATAGCTATTTCTCCTCCCATTGATAATCTCTAATAATATGACTCCGAAGCTAAAGACATCTGATTTTATTGAGAAAAGCCCATCCATGGCATACTCGGGTGACATATAACCACTGCATAGTAGCATATACTATAAAGTGTTAAAATGATAAAGCATAGTTTGACCTTTTCTAGCATTGAACATGGAATTCCTTTAGAGGTACATGAAACGTGTGTGCGTTTGAGTATATTACTTACTAAGTTCCGACCACTCTATTAGTGTTTGCTTGAGTTTGATTTCCACCAAATATTCTTGCCATACCAAAATCTGAAATTTTTGGGTTCATATCATCGTCTAAAAGAATATTGCTAGCTTTAAGATCCCTGTGAATAATTCTAAATCTGAAATCTTCATGCAGATATAAAATTCCTCGAGCTATACCAATAATGATGTTGAAACGCTTTCTCCAATCCAATATTATGCTCCTTGTTTGATCTGTGACACAATTCAATCTGTTTATATAATTGTAATTGCATATTTGTGCACATAAGATTTTTCTATAGTAAGAACTGTGTAATCATATGGGCTATGTTATTGTGTAAGAACCATAACACGATCTTCACAAACTACATAGAAGATATGCTCATGTTTATCAATAATTCCTTTTCCTTCAACATATTGTAAATAATATATTATTTGATCATTTTATAGAGTGGTTCTGCAATGTAAGAAAACAGGAAGTTTCAGCAATAACTATTGACAAAGAGGTTCTTGAATACTGAACCATATTTACCGTTTAGACATAATATTTCAATTTCTTGTTACTTTATGCTAGTATAAAAGTATACTTAGAAGATGATAAGAGTTGTAAGAAGAACAATACGTACCAAAAAGCAAAGAGTCCAAGCTCTTGTTACGCATATATTCATAGATCAATATCTTTTCTTCTCCACTAATACAACAACCCAAGAGTCTAACAAGATTCTTATGTTGAAGTCTGGCAATCAATTTAACCTCATTTTTGAATTCGTCTATTCCTTGTCCAGAATTCTTAGAAAGTCTTTTCAGCGCTATCTCTTGTCCATTCGGTAGTTGTCCCTAAAATCAAGTTATGCTTTACAAATTGTCAAAGCAAAAAGGCATGCATGTAAAATCTTCCACTTCAAGAGGCAAATCAGCAATTCATTCATTCCAGCGAATAAATTATCTTAAACCATCTTCGTTTAGACAGGCTATGCTTTAATTTGCTTAATGGGCTCAAACTGGATGATCTAGAAATTTACAAATTTGTAAGTCCTAGGCGTCTGATCTTTGGCCATTAAGCAGATTAAAAGGAAGCATTACAACAAACAAGAAGTGGATATTGAGAATCTCCCATTGTGATGAATATGTTGTGATGCATCAAATAACCTATCCAAATAATTGGAATCATTACCAAAAAAATGCCCCCTTTAAAGGAAGCCCACCTTTTGTTCTATAAAAGTTTATACTTTCTCCTTGAATTAAGTTATATATGAAATAGAGTCATACCTTGTAAACAAGTCCAAACCCACCCTTTCCTATCATATTTGATTCGGAGAAGTTCTTTGTGATAGCTACTATAAAATTGAAACTGAAAATTTGTAATGCTGATCCTTTGTCGTTGTCTTCAGTTTCAGTGTCATTAAATACATCTCCATATCTTTCATGCATCTTACGTCCTATAAAAAGAACATAAAATTGCTAATTAAAATTTTTCATCTTCTTGTTCGTATATTTGGTAAATCAATGATCTATACCTTTTTTCTTCTTCCACAAGTAACATCCACATAAACAAAGTAAAAGCACCACTGAGTTTAGAGGTAATATGGTTGCAAGGAGCTTCTTCTTGCCTTTGAGATGTCCTGAATGTCCATACGATTCTTATCAAACAAAAAATCTTAATCAGTATTTAAAATGAAGTTGTTTTGTATTTGTTTTCATTTTTCATAGCACATAATAACACATTGTATGAGTTGTCAACGATAATTACAAAAAAATTTCTTTTATGCTAGAAGTAGAAGATGCTTCAGTCAAATAGTATTTCAATACATACTCCTGTGTACATATAGCTACTCCAAAAGGCCAGAACTATACTTACAAGCCTGAATGCCTGTGAGGCGTCATCCTATAGGGGTTTTGCCAAAATCTTTCGGCAATCTGGTCATACCCGCTAGGAGAGACTTCCTGTTTATATGCAAGGACTTGACCTTGTGTTTATTTGCATTCATAATACTGGACGCCATCATAGCATTATTGTGAATTATTATTGATGGTGATAATCTCGATTCTTTAAATGAATTGATCATGCATAATTGATTAACAATATGGGGCCCATTTCATGCAATTTATTCCACCTGAATGGTGCTATTTAAAATTGAATAATTTCATTTATTCTTGAATGAAAAATATAGAAAAACTAGTGATTTAGATTTTCGTGCATTAAATGGTAAATTAATTAAAAAGTTAATTATTTATGTATGCATCCATGGAACAACCCATTTTTTGTATGACCCATGTAATTTGCATTAGTGTTTTAAATAATTAATTTGCATGATTTGTAGAATGCGCCAGTTATGTGCATGCATTAATGACATTGTTGGAGTCATGGTTTCGCCCAAACATTGTATATGATTTTAGTGCCTGTCATTGGTGGCCATTATGAGTTCAAGCATTAATGCATTTTAGTTTTTTTAGTAGGGCCCACGAGGGTGCCCCAAGGGGATGGCGTGCAGTGGCGAGCTCAGGATTTTTGTATGAGGAGGGCTGACGATGGTCAATTGAACGGGTCGAATATTGACCTACAAAACCTATGAACCTAAAGCATGATTAGCACATCAAATCCTAAGTTTTTATCATGTTTAAACACCTTTGAACGTGAGAAGCACTACATGGTTCCCAAATTGATTTTCTATTACCATAAATAAACACCCGTCTAACTTAATAGAGAACCTGACTCAACATTAAAAGTATATATTATGCAGAATAGCAACAAAACTGCTACAACGAACATGCTTTTACTAACCCAATTGAGGTTAAAGATGACATTAAATGCATTCAATAAGCAAAGGTCATATAATTGATAATTAATTATTATCATGACACAGAAGTAAAAAAGGGTCTCTAATCACAACTTTAATAGAATTAGAAATTGGGGCAGCTAGTGGTCGATTGTGCAAGGATTGAAATCGTCCACTACTTGCAATCCTACACGCCCGGCCATTGCAACCAGCACATATGAGTAATCTATCCACTTTTTGAGTCTACTTCTCATTTCATACGGGTTTCGGTTGTGAGCATCTTTCCTCTAATGGGGTTCAGCAAAAGACATCCATTGAGGGAGCAAAGGATCACATAAAAGTGGAGAAATTGTGCATGGATGCTGATGCTGGTGACGAATACCTATTTGAGGACATTTCGAAAGATGGAGAGAGAGACCAAGAGAATCTGATTTGGAATTTATGTAAAATTTTACTTGAGTTGCCATGGGAAAGGGGAAGAGAGTTGACGGGCTTTTTAAAATGGGCTTTTCACTTAACTGGGGTTTGGTCAGACGCCCCTTATTGCCCTTATGAACTTTCTTTAAATTGGGAGGGGGCTTGACCCACCCTTTAGGTGGGGCTGGGCCAGAACCCCTTTATTGCCCTATGGGGTTTCTTAAAGTTAGGAGGGGGCTTCAATCCTGAAATTCTGATGGTGTGGTCATGTATGGGTTGATATATATTGTTGTCTAAATTAGTAAGGACACCAACATTATTGTTTCTCCGACTTAATTAGCAATAAGAGGAGTGTATTTTTCTCATTTCTTCTCTTCAATACGTACTAGTTTATCTTCAAGGGTGATGGCTTTCCTCTTCTTTTCTTTTCATTTCCTCATGAAAATTATCTTTTTTTTAAATCTATTATTAATTGGCGGTTCTTGTCTATTTCTTCCTAGATTTGAGAGATGATAATCGTCATTAGAGTATATTGCGTTCACGACACATGGGCCGTCCCATTTTGGATCGAATTTTCCTAGTGACCGACGGGTCATCCTCATTGGAACACGCATATGGGCTTTCAACCTGTCCAAAATAGAGTGCTTCTCTTTCAAATATGTCCTAGGAGTGCCCACTCTGGCTTGAGTATATCGAAGTCGTACGTGATTAGACTTATCCAATTGGCAATGGCCCCCAAGGCAATGATCCACTTCTCGGCCATCACACTATTGGACATCCTTCTAATTCAGTAGGGGAGGAGTCCTACATATCCGATATTTGTTGGAAAACCAAAAAGTACGAAGATCACAACCATTCAAATGTGATCTTACGGATAGGCGATGTAATGCAATAGGAAACCAAGAATCTCATAAGGGTATCACTATCCTCTAAGTGTCGAGTACTTCGGTTGTGAAATCAGTCATTGTGGTAGACAAACCAAGCGTAAAAATAATGGTCAGCATAACAACCATGAGATTGAATGCCCCAGGAGCAAGGATGAAAATAGCGGTTGCGGCGGGCGTAGCGGCCCGCCGCCAAAACGCTACGAAGCGGGGGATACGTAGCGGCGTAGCGGTGCGATTTGAAATAATCGCCCAAAAAATCTAAAAAAATTCCAGAAAATCCAGAAAATTGTAAAATGAAAGAATATATGGTTCTTTTGCAAAAGTAAGTAAGAAAAGTGAGTGTAGCGGTGCCCTCAATATATGAAGTCCTGTATCGCTGAATAAATAGAAAATAGTAGCAATTATTAGTTTTTTCACATATATTCATGTTTCTTAGTCATACTAACTTAGAAAGTAATGGAAAGCTCATAAAAAAAAAAAAAAAAAAACTAGAACATAAAATAAAGGCATAAGACTTAAGAGTTAGGTCATTACTCATTAATGAACATTGAACAATTAAATATCAATACTTCAACATTCTAGGTTCAAACTCAATCAAGTGAATGAACTATGAAGTGATCAATAATCACCATTCAACACCAATTTAGACAGAGTAGAGAGTTAGTGAAGGAAGTAGGAATACCTTAGTCACCAGCACAATGAGGGTTCTTTATAAAACAATTTAATTAAGACCAGTTTGAAATCTAGTAGTAATAGGTAACTATATCTTTACTAATATACAATTTCAAACATAATTAAATAGGTTTAATATCTTATCTAGCAAGTTATGATAATAATAGACATCCAAGCACAAAAAGGGAAAGACAACCAGCAAAAGAGTCTTAGCTATCATGGTCAAGTATGATCTTTTTATCTTCTTGATTGCCACTTTTTCAAAAACATGTGCTTCGCAGAGGGGGTCCGGGGGATTCCCTTGCGGGGGTCGAGCTGCCACGGTACGTGGCGGCTTTGTAGCGGCCGCTACGGGCCGCCACGGATGCGACGGCCGATATTTCGGCCGTGGCGTGGCGGTATCCCCCGCCACGGCCGATATATCGGCCGCCACGCTACGTGGCGGCCGCTATTTCTATCCATGCCCAGGAGACGTCAAAAGCATTATCGCAGCAATCGTGCTTGTATGGGCACTGTTGTGCCCCAATCCCCTAGGTTGGGTTACAAAAAACTAAAACCTCAAATGGCTTGATCCTAACCTCATTTCTTAATCACTCTATTCTTTACTATGAGGCATTCTTCATTTCTAGGAGTCGATATGAAAGTTGGAATATATAGCACATAATCTATGTTTTAACTTTAGAGGTTGATCGAACATTGGAAGCATAGTAAATCAATTAAATTATCAAATCGCGTATGGAAATGACTAAAGAAAAGGTTAGAAATGGAAACAAGAAGTTATATCATCAAATCAACTTTCAAAAGATTCAAGAGCTTAAATCCACACAAGGAGAATTCATAAAGCCCCACCTTCTTCCTTGCCTTTTTCTCCCAACACACCAGCATCATCACAACCATCCAAGTAGCCTTAATTTCCATCTCTTTAACTCTCCACATCTTCCACCATTGTCTTAGCCCTCCCCTGCCTTTCGCCACCTCATCTTCTCTGTTCCATTAATTTCTCCTTGGCAACCTAGAACTCTTGGCAACCTAGAACTCATCCACCTTCCAAACACCTCATAGCTACCGAAACCACAGCTCATCCGTCTTCCAAACACCACATCGCCACCGAACCCACTTCTTTCCCATTCATCTTCCAAACACCCTTTCCATCACCAATGGACCATCTTCATAATCCAGCTCGGGCCCCAGCACCTCTTTTCTCATCTCTATCTCTCAATCTATTTCCATTTTCCACTACCACACTGCTCAACCCCATTTCCACATCGAGAAGAAATTCATTAAGATAGTGTGGTTTGAAAAAGTTCCATCACTAGGTGGAACAAGACGAAGTAGAAGATGGTTTTTAGCAATGGACGTTGATGCTTTGGTCAATAGGCGTAATTTCATAAAAAAATGCTACGAACAACTTTTCCGTCATTTTATGATTTTTCTTCATAAAACCATTCAATCAAGATTTAAGCTTAGTTTTTTTTTGTTGAAATCCCTAAATTATTCAGATTAAGATCGGACCTGAGTTGAAATAAGACACATTTTGGTTTTTTCATCACATAAAATGATTCGAAAACATTGTTATCCAAAAAAAAGAAATTGATAAATATTTTTTATTTTATTTTTAAAGGTCAAGATGTTTTAGAATTGATGCAAACCTTAGGCGGTTTTCGGAATAAAGAAACTTGTCCTAAAACGAATAGTTTGTGTGAAAGCCAACTTTAAAAAGAGGGAGACCAAGTAAATGATCCTAAAGAGAGGGAAGGTGAAAAGCTTTTCCCTTGACCCAAATACTACAAGAAAAGACTTAAAAAGAATAGGAATTATGATATAAAAATTAGAAAAAATTAGTGAAAGGTCCCTATAAGTGATTGTATCCAGCCTCCAGTCTAAGAAAAAACTTATTAAGGCCTATGGTCCACTCAGCTAGACTGTTTGCACCCTTAGGTCCCTACATCCACATAATTACATATTTTGTGACTGATTTACCCTTTCAACCGTTTTAGGCATAAAATTTTAAATTTTTAAATTTCAAATCTTCCCTCCTCCCTCGTTCATAAATTCTCTCGATCTTGATTACCCAAAGAAGATTATTAGCAAATTGTATGCCATCAACGGTCTAGATAGGTATCAGTGCTGGAACCCACAGGCACATAGTAGGATTCTCCAAGACGGCAATTCAGATCGAAACGACATGCAACGGAGAAGAAGAAGACAAAGAACTAGATGAAGGAACTAACCAGATGATCGATTGAATCGAAGCGGACGAGATCGTGAAGTGGATGCGGCTGGATGATGAGATGATCAGACGGCTGCAAGCGGATGGAGGCCGAGAAATTGTCGAGGCTGAAGGAGATGGTGCGGCCGAAGTAGATGTCGCTGGGATTGCCAAGGAATCCTACTCGCACACGCCTTGTGCACTATGAATGGAGGAGGAGGAGCAGATCCGTTTATTCTCTCATCGATCGATCACATGAATCACTCACAGACGTCCAATCTTCATGTTTATGAAACCATGACAAACACACTGTAGTAGCAGTCAGAAGATGAACAATCGTTTATCGTTCCCTATATAAGAAGGAAACAAAGTAATCTTCTTATTCTTCTACCTCCTTGCAGTTGCAGTGAGGAGAAGAAGGAAAAAAAAAAAAACCAGATCACCATACACACACCAAACCGGACCAGAAAGAGAAGGAAATCCAAACCCTAGCGTCTTTTTCTCAGAGAAGAAGAGCTTTCGAAGGAGGAAATCCCAAAATCCAGGTCGATGGGGGGATCCGGCAGGAGACAGCTCTCAGAATCTTCGAGAGGAAGCCGTTCGCATGGTGGAGCTCGCCAAGTAGCTGCAAGACTCGGCCTCTGAACTCGTCTCCAAGACCTGTAACGAGGAGCAATCGATTCGCCAGCGGGTACTTGTGCTCGAATCCAATTTGAAGAAGCTTCGATCATCGATCGATGATGCGGTTGCAAGAGGAACCATCAATCAAAGCGTAACAGAGAAGGTGAGATGGAAATCTTAAGCGGATCGGATTGGGGATCAATCAGATCTTTCTAGAGATTTCTTTAATGATTGTTGATCTAATTCTTCCGTGGAGGACTGACAGTCTCCCCCGGTGATTGCTCTTTGGTTCTGTTTAACTTTTTGTCAAATTTATCTGAGTTTTTATTAAATTTATCTGTATTTTTATCAAGTTTATCTGAATTTTCGTCAAATTTATCTGATTTTTAGAGAAATCTATCTGAGTTTTTGTAAAATTTATCTGAGTTTTGATAAATTTATTTGAGTTTTTGAGAAATTTATCTGAATTTTCGTCAAATTTATCTTAATTCTGGAATAAAATTATATGAGTTCATGAGAAATTTTTTTGAATTTTCGTCAAATTTATCTGAGTTCTGGAAAAAAATTTATCTTAATTTGGCAAATTTATTTTTTATTTTTGAAAAATATAGCAGAGTTTCTAACAAATTTATCTCCATTTTTTAAATTTTATTTGAGTTTTTGAACGAATATTTCTGTAATTTTGGCAAATTTATTTATATCTTATTAGATCTATTTGTGTTTTTAAATTTTATTTATGTCCGTTGAAATTTATTTTTATTTTTTGAAATAAATTTTACTGAGTTTTGACAAAAATACATGAGTTTTTGGCAATTTTTTCTAAACTTTGAAAAATTAGTTTATCTTAGTTTTGGTAAATGTATTTGCATTTTTAAAATTTATTTATATTTTTTAATTTTATTTACGTCTTTTGAAATTTATTCACGTATTTTGAAATTTATTTACATTTTTTAAATTTTATTTGGATCTTTTGAGATTTATTTGAGTTTTTTTGAAATTTATTTACATTTTTTGAAATTTATTTGGATCTTTTGAAATTTATTTGCGTCTTTTTAAATTGATTTTCATCTTTTGATTATTATTTATATTTATTTATGTTTATTTGAATCTTTTGAAATTTATTTGTGTCGTTTTAAATTTTATGCGTTTTTTTGAGATTTATTGCAATTTTTTGAAATTATTGCATTTTTTGAAATTTATTTACGTTATTTTGAAATATATTTGTATGTTTTTAGAATTTATTTGAATATCTCATTATTGGGATTCCATTCATCATGGCTAATTAAATTTTAGTTGACCTTTATTAATGGGATATCCCACCAATCATGGGATATGATTTAAAGAAAGGGCAAATTCGATATTTTAGGTGTTAATAAGTGTGAGAGGGACCTTTGAATTGATGACTTTTTTTTGTGGACATAAGGCAATAAAGTGACATATTCAGGAACCCATCGCCGAATGCCCCTAAAAATTATGCTTAAACCATGATTAAATAAATACAAGATATTTTGACAGTCCAAGTTTTTTTATATTTGGCATTTGCCTGCCAATTGCTGCCTCTTAAAAAACCTCTGTATGGAGGGTCGAACAACAAATACCATTTTGCCCTTAGTTTGTGCGCTATTAGATTATTCCTCTCCAAAAAGCCACGAAAAAGCCCTGTTGAAATGTAAGAAGTACTTCTATTGCAAGCTTTCTTCTTGCTTCCCTTTGTGTTGTTTCATAAATAGAAGGATAAAAAAATAAATAAAAATTGAAATCATCAACCTGCTGTGAGAGTTCACAACATGTAAGGACTTTTGCAACGAGAGTGAAAGGTGAATGTGTGCAATGTCCTACAAACGTAAGACACACCAAAGATAATGAGGGAAAAATGGACAATTTTCCACTATTCTGACTTGTAGGAACCTCTCTGAAGGGACTTTTCAGGTCTAAAGACGCCTGTGTAGTGAAAATCCCTTCAAACAATAAGACATTCTGAAAGAGCGACGAGATGGTGAGCGACGACTTAATCAACTCGTCTGTCTCATTCATTCGGCAAGTGGAAGAAGGGCAAGCGGCCAAAGACCCGCTCAACTTGGACGCGTAATAATTGTCAAAGTAGTCGGCTTCTGATATCCACTAATTTATATTCATTTAAGACTTGTAGGCCATTTTGAAGTCACAGACCCACTGATTCTTCCCGTCTCTGCACAGTAAATAGACACAGCGCAGTGGTCGGATGTGAGGAATTGACCGACTGTTGGTAGTTTTCTGCTATTGGTGAAGGTAAAAATGGATTTTGTTACACAGTCATTTTTGCCCTTCTCAACCCTGCAATCGAGTCTGGGACCCATCATGGGGAGAGAACCTCCACAATCAGGGAGGAAAATCGAACTGCAAGACGAGGACCTAGGGATTGATCCCTAGGAAGTAGGGCGAGGAATACCCAAATCGGCACCAAGAAAAGCGATCCACCATCAATGTATTGATGGTGATGACCAATGTTTGATTCGTGGTAATGAGCAAGACAAGGTTCCTATAAATGAAAATGAGGAAGGATGTCCCAACAGAAAAGTAAGAAAAGCACATGGCTACTCGCATCTATCCTTTATTTTTCCTCCATTCTTGGGTGGGTAAGCTGAATCGAAAGTAGACTAATTTTGAAGCTGTCAAAGGTCCAATCCAATGAGTCGACTCGTCAATCCGGCCATTTAGTCTGGCTCGAACTTCTTGACTGATCGAGTCATGATCCAGTCAATCCATGGTTGCTATGTTCATCTAACTACTGGCTGTTTGGAACTAAATCACCAGAGTTCTATAAAAAGTTCTAAGAAGGAAGAAAAAAAAAAAATAGTCAGTGATGGAATTACATACCAAGTTCTGAAGCTGGAACTCTTATGTAGAGATCTTGCCCACCATTTAAAAACTGTTTAAGATCAATCAGATCACTAGCCCATCGAATACATCCACTACCTGATGCGATATCAGCACTTGCATAAGCCACACAAGAACAGTTGTTCAAACACTCAACTCTGCATTCCTCCAGGCTCATACTACTGTTCACAAAGGCTTGCGGTGAGTCGGGCAATTTCATCGCTGTGAGCTTCAAAAACCCATCTCCACTGCACTCCAATTGTGCCTTTCGAACGCACCCGGCGGATGCGACTCCCTGAGACCACTCTTTGGGTTTCTTGGGCTCGAATCCTTTCACACAACCGCAAACTTGTAAGCTGTTGACATTGCATATTCCATAAGGACCGCACTTGGAGTATTCATCACATTGGTCTTTCGGCCCCGACCAGTAGAGTGTCCAGTTGCTGTCACTGGACTCTAGATCCCATGTATAGCGCTGGATATGGCCTGTTGGATTTAACACCAACCTTGAAATCAACGAGATTTTGAGCAAGTCATATGTGTAAAAAACCTCATCCGGGGTACTCCCACAATAAAAACCGTAGATGGGATTGGGTTGCATTTCAGGCACTCCGTTGAATCGAACACCATTCCAAGGTCCAGTTCGATACTTGAGGCGAGATTGGAACCGTAAGAGACACTGACACAGTGCCAATCCATTTGGATCCATCTTGTAGTCATAGTCCCCTGAAGAAGGGTCATCATCATTTTTCCATGACGTTAGAAACCGGTTTAGACCCGCCTTCGAATTCCACCCAAGCCTCATACCCGGCAACAATGTGTCTGACGGATGATCAAAGCTCTGCCATAACAATCTGCCCGAATTAGTGTTCCCTTCCTCTCTAAGAACAAGATTCCCTGTGTCCAAGAGCTGTGCAATCGGTTGCGCCGCTCCTGTTTTAGATATGTTTGTCGACCATACGACCTTGGTCAATCCTTCGACAAGGATGAGATTCCCACCATCTATCCTTAAAATTCCTGTTGATTTTGAAAGTGGGGTGTCTCTGTTTGCAACCCATACAACAGTCTGAATTGAGATTCTCTTGTACCATATTCCTAGATATGTTGAATTGCCGCGGGTGAAGAAGCCAAGAACGAAGGTTGAGCCGGCGGAGGTGAGGGTGTCGTTGGCGGAGAGTGATGTGGAGGATGTGATGGTGTCTTGTGCTGCAATGGAGATTTTGGAGGAGAAAGGGAAGAAGGCGAGGTAGAGAATGAGGAAAGGCCATGGATTAGTTATTTTCATTCTTCTCTGGGAAAGATAACAAACAGTTGTTGAAATGGAACTACTTCCTTCAAATGTCATGGAAAACTATTTTGCTAAGCACGTGATAGGGTAAAAAATAAAGGTCGTGGCCGGTGTTGAAAGGGAAGAATGCCATTTATTTTATTCATTTCTTTATTTTATCCTTTTCTTTGGCATAAAGGCGTTATTATATTTGAAAGGAAAAAAAGTACAGTTTGACCTTAATCTAGACAGTTTCATCCAAAAGCCACTGCCACACCAACCAGAAGGTTACTTATAATAACAAAAAATATTGGAAAGCTAACCAAACAAAGACAAATGCTTTTTTCTACTTCTACTTGTTCTCAGTCGGCAACAAAAAAAAAGATTATACTAAAATGAAAGAATTACAACCAAATTTAGTCTCAAAATCTATATAATATGGCAGCTCACTGTTTGAATCCTTGGATATTTTAAACCTTTAGATTTATGTACATAAATTCAAAGGCTGAGATTAAAAGATATATCCCCTCTCTCCACTATCGTCTCTCTCCATTTCTCTCTTTGGAACTGCTATCTCTAACTGATTTTGGAACTGCTCTCTGTCTAATCTCCTAATCCAAATACACAGAATAGGAAAAAAAGAAAAAAAAAGACTCACACCAGAGGAGGAGAAGGAAAGAGACATACAGAATGGAGAAGAGAAGATAAGGAGATCCCGGCCACCATTAGAATAGCAACGATTCTATTAAGATGAGGTGTCAGTATCTCTCTAACAACTTCATTTTACTTTCATTTCTCTCGATTTTGTTTCATGATCTTTGATGGAATCACTGTTTGCCCCACCTTACTTTTGAGAAATTCTTCTTCTTCTCCTTCTACTTATAAGAAACAGATCTAGCACCACCCCCCCCCCGCCCACTGAGTTATTTGGATTCAAAATAAAATTAAAACCTTGGCCATCAGGCGATGGTAGGCCCCACATGGATGATCAGATCTCATCATCTGGTCCGTTCATCGGGTTCGGACATGGTAGGGCAACCTTAGATATGTAGACCCATGAGGGCTGGGCCCCGTTTGTTCCACTATCCAGCAACCAAAAGGGGCTGACGGGCTTGAGAATGAAAAGGGGTTTTCCTTATTTTTATTTTTTTTGCAACTGTGGGGCCATGTGAGCCATTGATTTCAGATCTAGACCATATATCATGAGAAGGTGCCTGGGCGACTTTATTAGTGGGGTCTGATCTGGGTTGTGATCAGTGGAGACCACTTTTTTTAAGCAATTTTAATCGCCCCAGGTGAGGAGGTCTTGGTTGCAGGCGTTCTCTTACAGAACGTCTGCTGCAATGGCAAGATGAGAACGAGGAGAAGGTTTCCGGAGGTCCGAGGGAGCATTGAAAGTGTAGACCAGTTGACCTCTGCACTTTTTTCTCTAATGTGGGAATCAACAAAGAACATGTGATCACTATTCAACATAAATAAAAAAGATGGCATCATGATAACAAATGGGCCTAATAGGTATCATGCAGAGGGTCCCACTATCTATGTGATCCATCATTTGCAGAATAGTAGTCCAGGTGATCCCAACCTAATTAGGCCAGACCTACCTTGAAAGCATGTGGCATCCATACAACATTACGACGCGCTGAGTTAAAATAAAAAAAAATTACGGATTTTGAAACTCTACATGAAGAAGAAATATGTATCATCGTGCGTACCCACAACAGCCGGCGGCCCCCTTCACCTGCACAAACGCCATCTTCTCCATCTCCTTCTTTCTCCCTCAATCCTTTTCTTTTCTTTTCTCCTTCCTCTCCTTTCTTCTTCCCTGTCACTACTTCATCTCCCTGCCTGCACATTGTCACCACCATCACTGCACTCTCCCTGCACACCCCACACCCGTGCACCCACCTGTACACCAGCACCTCCCTCATCCATCCAGCAAATTGTAATTTTGAAATATATATTTAAATATTCTTATTTTTTATATACGTGGTGCGCCGTGCCTTTAGGCACGGGCAATATACTAGTAGAAAAATAATACACCTCGATGAAAGCTGCTAAATGCACATTGAAAATTGATTTCTACGTACTGAGTCTATTTTTTTTTTACCACAGTACTAATGTAGGAAATTTCCTAAAAGGACATCTCTTTCTCCCAACTTTTTTCTACACCCACCCACCCCCCACTCCCATCCTAGCCATCACCGCCCCTCTAGCCTCATCGTTGGAGGAGGAGATGAAGAAAGGGAGGGGGAGGGGGAGGGGGAGGGAGAGAGCACTATAAGAAATTTGGGGTTTAAGGACGATACAAATTTGTCCCAAAATGTACACATTTCGTCACCGAAACTAATTAAGACGAAAATTTTTCGTCACCCGTTTTGTTGCCAAAGCCTCGTCGCTAAAAGTTATTGGAGACAAAAAAAACCAATTCGTCATTGAAAAAGATAAATTTGTGACGATTTTTTTATCTCCAATACACTCTGTTGGGAACATACTTGTAAGTAATTAGTGACAAAATATTTTTTCATTAAAGGAAGAAATTAGAGACAAATATTTTATCATAAATATAAGAAATAGAGACAAAATAATTTTGTCCCGTTTAATATATAGGAAGACGGAAAAAATTTGTCAAAGAAGCTACCAGTGGATGACGATTTTTTTCTCCAATCGACTCTGTGGGAACATACTTGTAAGTAATTAACGACAAAATATTTTGTCATTAAACGAAGAAGAGAAATTAGAGTCAAAAATATTTTGTCATAAATATAAGAAATAGAGACGATATAATTTTGTCGCGCTTAATATAAAGGAAGACGAAAAAAAAAATTGTCAATGAAGCTACCAATAGAGACAAAAATAAATTTACGACTTAACAAAATGAAATATCCCATTCATCATTAAAAATAATTTCATCCTAACACAATAAAATAGTGTAATATCCACAAATATCCACAATTCCACAAAATATCCACAATTTCACACAATATCCAACAGTTATAACTAGTGCAATCTCTACCAAACATCCAACAATAACTAGTGCAACTCCAAAGTATGTGTATCCTTATCAAACAAAATGAACATTCAAGCAACTTAGATCATTTGTTGCACGTAAAAAAATGCCCATCTATAACTTGCTCTGCTTAAGATTGACAAGCCTTTCAAAGTCATCCTTGCATACGTCCTTGACACTTGACCATGAGAGCAGCTCAACATCAAAGTGAAGTGTTGCATTGGGTGGAATGGTGGTGGTGACCCTGACTTTCCATAAGCCAGTTCAGGGGGGATGGTAAAGATAGGCATTCTCACCCTTCTTCATTGTTATAATCCCTTGGTCCCATCCCTTTATGACTTGGCCTATCATTTAAAACAGGCACAACAACAAACAATTAGAAGAATGTAATTCATGCTACAGCTAAATGCAAAAGGAAAGAGAAATGTAACATATTGCAATAATTTTGAGCACTACGACAACAAACATGAAATTTGTAGAATCCCAGGAATTAATTGTTTTATTGAAGATCTACCTATAGTTCATTATTCTTAAATCGTATTGAGCAGCATATCATAAATTGACATAAAAAAAAGCATTTTTGTGAGAGCGCATTTTTTCTTTGGAATAATGTACACTTGTATGTTGTTGAGATCAGGGATCAAAATTGATTAACACCTCGACTTATCCCAAGATTCATGGCATGTTTGTGAGAGAGCAGGTGAAACTAACAAGGAGGACAAAGAAATTAGGTAATGCATCTGAAAAAAATAGTAAAAATTAAATAATTGCGGTCTCATTTACAAGTTATGACTCGTTACTTAAATTAATTATTTATTTACTTATCATTGAATGGCATTTGTTACTATATTGTATGGCACTTTTTCTTATTGGACCTTTCCTTAACATGTATTACCACTTCTTTCATTCTTAAGAACATGCTACTCACAGTTATTGGTGTTTTTCCAGTCTCCCTAGCTCAGGCACAAGAGTACCAAACAGCCCTGCATTTCCAAGATCACTGCAAAATACGCAAAACCAAGAAAAAAAAGTAGATAAAGTTGTAGTGGAGAAAAGAGTGTATTTTATGCAAGAAATGTTTTCATGTAAGTGACTAAAGTGTCCTTCATTACATGGTTAAGTTTCACCATTGAGTGCATCCACATGGCCCCCACCATGCATGGAGTTTGGGGGCGTGAAGAAACCTGCACATATTGAACAAGGCTTGCCTAGATTGCTATATGAGATCAACAATTTGGGGGTCATCAATCGAGATAATGGGTTAGTTCTCTATGGATAGATGTATGGGATTCTAGTTCAAGTCAATACATCAATAGTTTACAATCTTGATCTCCTTGTGTT